>CM031237.1:227230208-227830208 GCA_018340775.1 Taxus wallichiana var. yunnanensis | reverse complement strand
AATTGAATTTGTCATCCACCATGCATATACTCTTAAATTTAGTGAGAAATATAGTCTATTATTGATATTTAACATCAACGCAACACGATATTGAATGGTTATATTTGGTGTTTTCTTAAGCAAACTACACTAGCATGGAATTCTATGTGTAGCATTAGTTTACAGCTCAATTTTAAATTTGAGATATTCTTGATGGAAAGCTGATGTCATATATTATAAAGAAACACAACTGATGCATAATTAGGTAATTGTGAGAGCTTAAATTCTCTTCATTACATTGGAAAGTAGCATCTCTCAAGTCTCTAGGTTAGTTGAAACTTGAAGCAATATGCTTGTAAAAATACAGGTGTTAGAAAATGTGCACAAGGAAGAAATGAAGAGAAAGCGGAATGCACACATTATCATTGTGTGTCCGTCATTTTATTATGAGAGAGATGGTTACAAAATGGTTGACATGGTTACAACCGTTTATTAGTTAATACTTAACTAATATTAACCAACTACTAAATTATAAGTCTTATATTTTAAAACCCCTCTTAAGACTTACACTATAGAAAGAAGATAGAATTACAATCTTTAGAAGTTTTTGTTTTTGAACAATAGTTCTTCATCCGGGTAGAACTCCATCAAGTTGCCTCCTAACCCTCATAGAGGTATAGTTCCGAGGTGGATTCATGAATTCGTAGAATCCACTTCCCGAACTCCCGAATTACGAGAATCTTCCAAATTGTTGGACAACCCTCCATGCTAAGATACTCCCACAATGCTCCATCAGATTGTCTCATGACCCATGTAAGGGTAAATTCCGAGATCCATAGACTCGAACTATCTCGGACATCCATCCATGCCAAGTTTTACCTCGCACGAGATCCCTTCTTGTTATCAAACCACTAACTTTTTGAGTACGTATTCATCTTGTTCTTCATCAATAAAGTCTTTAGTGTTTGGTGGATTGTCAACAAAGGCCACATTTACTTCTTTTGGATTATTTTTGAGTTTTCCTTTGAGAACATCATTAGCTCGAATGTGACAATTCTAGGTTGTATGGCCTCTTTTCTTGCAATAATAACATTCAACTTGCTTGGTGTCTTTATCTAATTTTTGTGATTATTTCTCATGCGGGAGTATAGTGCACTTTCATGTGAAGAATTACCTTTTGTATCGTCCACAGTTCTCTTTTCTTCAGCCAAGAGCGCTGAAATCATATCTTCCAGGCTTTGTGAAGGCATTTGACTGAGAGTAAAAATTACATTGCTATATACGAAGAAGGCAAATTGTTTAATAGAATGGCTTTAGAATCTTTGTCATCTACTGGAGCTTTAACCTCTGCTAACTGTCTAAGAAGAGATCTTAGATTATTTATATGACTGGACATAGTAACATCATCCAACATCTTGAATCGAAAGAGTTGAAGCTTAAAAAAATTGAGTGTTTCTTGTTTTTGCCCCAAACAATCTATTCAGGTTATCCCATATTTCTTTGGACGATTTGCCTAAATCTATATGGAGTTCAAGATCAAAAAGAGCAAGCTCGATTATAGCTATTGCTTTATCATCGCGGCTTTCCCACTCTAACAATTTGACATCAATGGGTTGTTTTTCTTTTCCATTAACTATACCCCACAATTTTTTGCTCATTAATTGCATCTGAATTTTAACCTTCCAGGTGTGGAAATTGAAACTAGAATATTTGTCTATTGGCAAAGAAAACTCCATTCTTGAAAAAAATAAACTAGGCTTTGCTTTTGCTTGCAGAAATATTTGGAGAATAAGAGAATTTGTTTACTTGAAAGTTGCGCCCTAGTTGAGATTTACGTACTTAAAATTTGTGCCCTAGCTGAGATTTATAACTGAGATTTGTCCGTGTTTATGCCCTTTCGAACCAGAATTTGCGCCTATGTATTCGTGACTAACGGGATAGCCCTTGTGACTTTACTTTATTCTTTGTTTTGCCCTCATGTGACTTTCATCAACTTTATTTTTGTGTTTAATAATAATGATTTGCAATTGTGATATTTGCAAGTAGTATGTCGACCTTGTTTTTGATGTAGTTTGGTATTTTGACCTTGTTTTTGTCCTTTTCAAGCCCTCATGAACATGTTCATGAGTTTAATGGCATGTATTTGTTCGTGCCCTTGTACACAACACTTGAGATAAGCATTTACGAGTCTGAAACTCGCGGTTCTGAATTTTATATTTTTTTCTTCTCAGTCTTCTCCTTGACGTTTCAAGCTTCCTGGGCTTTGAGCCCCATCGAGTAGGAATGTATTGGATACCAATGTTAGAAAATGTGCACAAGGAAGAAATGAAGAGAAAGCGGAATGCACACATTATCATTGTGTGTCCGTCATTTTATTATGAGAGAGATGGTTACAAAATGGTTGACATGGTTAAAACCGTTTATTAGTTAATACTTAACTAATATTAACCAACTACTAAATTATAAGTCTTATATTTTAATGCTGGGCACAAATCTGTGCATCTACATCATCCAAAAACCACAGATTTTTGTCTTTCAAAGGTCTTGTTTGACACTATGAATTGTCCTATGTCTTATTTAGAATGTAGAGGATATAGTTGTAAATCTTAGAACAACCAAAAGCTTTAAGTCACATTATTACAGAAAATTCAGTTTTCAAAGAGACATTTTTATGAATGAGCCGATAAGATTTTTTTGGAATATTCGATGAATCTTATTCTATGTCTGCTTTCCAGATTAGCATTCTCAAACAAATGTGTTTTATATCCTCCTTTTTGCACATTGTAGGCAAAGTGCATTTGCTAAGCCTGCATTTGCAAGTCTATATTTGTTGGCTGGTCATATAAGAGGATCAACCAACCATTGGCCTTAAGTTTAAAATAGCATGGGATAATCCTCGTAACTAGGACACAAAGAGTAACCCTACCCTACTTATTTCCCATATATATGGACTCATTTTGTTGATTGTAATACAGCTTGACGTCGTAAGATATGCTACCATTATTCAGTTCTCTCGTGGCTTGATCTCTCGTGTTCAATTTATTGCGCTTATGACATTTCATCTATTGTGTTTGATACTTTCTCTAGACTTGAGCATTAATGTATCTTTTACATCATAGATTTGAGCATTAAACATTGACTTAATGAAGTGGTATGGAACACATTTTGGCCAATACCAAATATTACGTTCCTAGGGGCATTTAGGTTATCCCAACCTAATAGAGCTATGAATAGGGGTAAGTTATTACATTGGACATCATGAGTTGTGTGAACTCATATTTGCTTTAAGCATTGGGGAACTTGGCCCATCTAGTTTTGTTTAAAATGATACCGTCTTCCTTTATATAAGTTGAAACAAGTCCCCTAGATGTGCTTTGAGAAGATCGATAAGTACCATTTCAAGAGTGGTTTTATATTATGCTAGTTTGATTGGTGGAGCAATAGAGAAAAGATAAAGGCTGCGATCAAAATCCAATTCTAAACCCCATCAAACAACACCAAAGTGTAAGAAGTCATATGGCTATGGTAAGGTCTACCTATTTGTACTGCAAGTGGTGTAGGGTTCGCCAATTTTGGTTGAACTCTTTCTTATCCCTTTCTAGAGCAAGGACACCTGGGATTTGTCATCTAGTTTGGGTCAGAGGGCGTTGCAAGAGAATTACAGGAAGTGTGGACCATGCTTACTAATTTGGGTCAGAGAGTGCTGCAAGAGAATCACATGTAAAGTTTGAAAAAGAAGTTGGAGGGATTCTACAAATATTTGCCAAAGAAGGGTAAATACGTAGGGATGTATCTAGTAGCTTTGAGAGCACAAAGGAGCATTCAACGCAGACCTTCTTAAGGGGGAAGACTCGTAATTGAAGAACCACGCTAGAGACACGGGTTACCCCATCAATTCCATCTCCTAAAGCAAAACTCTCAAATTTCACCGGTGCCGGATAAGAGGATCATGTATGAAGCTATAGAATGTGCATTAGAAATGAACATATGTAATTAGCTGTTTTCTAGCTACCCTTTGTGGAATGCCTATTAACTAGTACATAGATGCAACAAAATTGGAGAAAGAAATCTGGAAAATGCTTAAGAAAGCCTTCGAGAAAGAATTCAAGCCCCTAAGAGACACTAAGATTGTCACTAAAATTTATAATACCCGACAAGGTAAACAAGAGAATGTTCGTTCCTATAATAGAAGACTTAGAGAACTATTTGGAAAACTTGAAAATGAACATGCTTGGTGTCCCCAGATTTCACTTGAAATTTGAGACTACCCCATGTAAAAAATTTCGTACTTTAAAAATAATGGGTCGTTTTGTGTTTTAATTGCCAGAAAGTGTCTGTATTGTGTCAAGATATTCCCAGAGAGTTATATTAGCCAATTTCGCCAAATACCCAGATGCCCGAAATCGTTATATTCTATCGTTGGGGTTTGCCTACGGAAATTTTTATTTAATTATTCTGAGCTCCGTTTGAGGCAAATTGTGTTTCGGTTTAACCCTGTTGTGGTCTTACATGTCAATATTCCCATATACCAGTAGGGTTTTAACCAGGAATGAATCCTGGGCTTTATTTATGACTTTTGGCAATGTTTTGCGTTTTTGGTGTTTTGCCGTTTTTTTTTCTGTGAAATTTCTCTAGGTCAATTCCTTTGTCGGTTTAGTTTGTTTTCTTGCCTGGAGTATCTGGAGATCATCTACGGACGTCATGCCAGAAGGAATTTGCCACAAGAGGTCTGGTTCTCTTTAGAAAGATGAAGTCGTGCACAGAAAATGCCTCTTCTGGGCAGGTCACATTTTTGGAAAGGAAGGTTTTAAGCTACAATGGGATTTTTAGTAGCAGCAGGCAGGTGAGAATTTTGTACCTGCCTAACAGGGTACTTTTTCCCATGGAAGCAACGCCACTTAAGTCACAATGGGAAAATTAGAGGCAGCAGGCAGGCGGGAATTTTTACCTGCTGCAGGTGAAAATTCCCATTGTGAAATAAAAGAAAATCACTTAAGGCATTGATGGGAATTTCTTACCTGCCTTGCAGGGTAAAAAATCCCATTATGAAAGTCAAACAACTTAAGTGGATCATGGGATTTTTGGAGTTGCGGTGCAGGGTGAATGATCCCATTAGAATTTGACTTTTAAAAATTGAAATTAGCTACGGCAAAAAGTACGACCCACCTAGAGGAGGAATAATACTTTTGAAGTATTTATTGATGGAATTAATTCTTTTTGGCGCATGAGGTCAAAGCATAGTGTGAAGTCAAAGTAGATTGGAAGTAGAAAGCTAAAATTAAATAAATTTAATTTATTTAATGGCAGCCATGAGCATGCACAAAATAGGCACCCAAATTGAAGAGAAAAACATGATTTTTAATTAATTAATTGCGGAAATAGGAAGGGCAATTATTAATTATAGAATGATCAAGGTTATATAAGCATGGGCTGCCATATTAATGGAGTTATTAATTCTTTAGCAAAGGAGTGCAGCCCAGGCAGATTTGGCGCCCAAAGAAGGAGGAATTTTGCTCAGAGGAAGGTGTTTTCACTGCCGGAAAGCTTCAAAGTTTGGCGCCTAGGTTTGAAGGAGCTTGATTTAAGTCTGATTAATTGTCTGCATAGTGGTACATGTGCTCAAGTGAAGTTGACAATATTCATGCTTGCTTCGCATGCAAACAAAGCCTCAAATTTTAGGGCAGCAGACTTTATATGATAAAAATCAAGTGTTCATGCTCCCGGATTCCGTCTTTATCTCAATTAATTGCAGGTATTCATTATAGGTGCTTATATAATTGAAAAGGAGCTTAAATCAATGTCCAATACATTGAATATATCTTCCAAATCTGAAGAAATTCCCAGATCTGCACCAATTGCAAAGAATTCCGGCATAATTAAAAGAAAAAGAATTGCTCAGACAAAGATTGCTCCGGCCATGGCAAAGCATGATGAAAGAAAAGGATCAGCAGAATCATGCATAGCATCTAGATCCAGATTCAGATTCAGATTCAGATCCATAATTGCAAAGGCTTCATCCTCTTGTTTCTAATGCAGCCTGTGTAGAAGTCAGTGCATGAAAAATTCCTTCTAGGATCTTGTGCATGTGCTCCCAATCTTCCAGTTGAAGCCTTCATTGAAGTTGCATTCACCCGGAGTGCTTTCCTGCATTTTTAATTGCTCATATGCAATTAAAAATAAAAAAGATGAGTTATTTACGACAAACATTGCATTGATGTATGTACAAGAGAAGAACTGCAAAAGCTTCAAGGATAAGAGGGAAGACAAGGCAAAGGCAACACCCGTAAGCAAAATTCCGAGATCCAATTTGCTTCCCAGATTCGATTTGGTGAGAATCAAAGGCAAAAGAATCAACTGCATGCAGAATGTGAAAAAGGACAAGACTCGTAGCTTTCTTATTTCTTCTTCCTTCTCTTATTTCCGTCGACAAAGTAATTGAGCGATAAATTAAACTATAAAACCTAAGTGATTGGTTTAAAAGCCATTATTGGAAGAAGTCAACTACTTGGAAATAGGTGGTAGACATGCAAAATAGAAGGTTCTATCTTTCGCCATACAAATCATGTATGTCATGTAAAGAGGAATTCCGGAGGGAGATTGCTAGTTGTTTCCTTTCCGACTTCCACATGTGCCGATTCGGTAAAAGCTTCCGACTTGTAATTGCCCCTCTACGTTCTATAAGTAGAGGAAGAACCTTCGGGTTAAGGATCGGAATTTGTAAGCAACATTTTTGTGTTCCAAACTTTGTCTTTGAAATCACGATAGCTATTTGAAGCAAATGAATAGAAAGAAGCTGATTTCTCGGAGAACTTTGTGTCATGGTGCATTTTGTTTCTAGCTTTTGTCTTAGATCTACTTATAAACTTTGTGTTATTTTAGATCTAGATCTGAAAGTGCCTTTTTCTTATAATTTTGTGTGTTAATATCTATTGGTCTCCATTCATGTGCATGCAATCAACTCTGTTATCTATTGATTGGGTTGCACATCTTCCCTCTTTCTTTCCTGTTTTTATTATTTTCCTTCTTCATTAGATATTTCCTTTCTTTAACAACTGCTTACTTGCTGCAAAACTATACAACTATGGTTCATGAGTTGCATGGTTAAAGTAAAACCCCTAAATAGATACTAGCATATTTTATTGACAAATCTTACACGGGAGCCTCACCGGTAAATGAGGGAGATTTATCTCATGACTGCCTAGGTTTTCAGCTATGCAGAAATCTAGCCAACAATGCTAATGGCTTAAAGAAGTGATGTTTCATTGAAGCGTTGGTACCCTCGTTGTGGAGGATGATGAAGTTGGTTCCACCTTTATTGTATAAAGATGACACAACAAAGTTATGGACATTGAAAGTGAGAAAAATTACATCCTCACTCGAAAGGACATGAAGAAGATGACCCTAACTTTAGCAATGAAAGTGAACTGGATCAGTGCGAACTTTGAGAAAGGACATGCTCTAGATGATGAACTAAACGAACGTGGTAAGACCGAAAGTAAGGTCTTTTGTGCGAGATTTATCAAGTTACAGGGCATGTAGTTAAGGAATTTCCATACAATTTGCGGAATTAGAGCGGCCAAGTATTGTTCACACAAGGAGAGCCATCGACACCAAAGATAGAGTAATAACGCTGGTGGGATGCTTTATAGGTTTGAAATACAAGCATACAAATTCAATCTAACCCGTTTAATCGACCTTGAAGGATGACTAATTATATAATGTTGAGAGTGCGATAAGTGGGCTCGATTCGCGAAGAGATTATCGTCACCAAAATGACATTGGACTTCTCTACATATGATGTGGGTGGGAACTACGATGACGACGATCTCCAAAAGAAGCCAACATCAATATGATTGATGTAGCTAAGGGAAAGGAAGGAATCCCAATAATTAGAACACAAGTGAAGAAAGCCAATTACCTTAACTCATGTACAAAGAAGGAAAGGATGGCTAAATAGGGGTGGAAGTTTGGAGCCATTGTTGAAGAACAACATTAGTTGAATGAACATATAAGCACAATGACGAACAGACTGGAGTTTAACAAGGATTTACACCATAGGTCTTGAAGGCCACTATACCTATGACAATAGGTGACTTATTGCAAAGTGTTCAAGAACTCAAGAATTTCGTCACTACTACTATAGAAGACTTTAGCCTAAACGTGGAGCCTACAATGATACACCTAACATTGGGTGATGGGGAGAGCAAAAACTAGAAGAATAAACACATAGTCGAGCCCCGATTAAGTGACCAAGTGATCAATCTTATGCTCCTAAAGATGACCTAGTTTAATAGGTGTTGTTGTGCATATGGAAGTTCTAGGTATGATGGAGGCAAATGAGGAAGGGTAATGGTGTTATAGTTCTCCAAAGATTAGATGTTCTTCGTCAATAGTCTATTACGTTGTCGGATGAAGGACCGTGAAGCTTTCTAGCCAAATTGCAATATAATCGAGATTATGGAGATTATGAAATTTCCCTTGAGGGCATTAATTAATGAAATTTGGATTTCCTAGGAAACCCTTATGACAAAATAACAACAATCTGGTTTCCAGAAGTAAAACCTTGTAATAAAAAGACAACAACTTGATTTCTTTGATTTATTATTGGAATCCCTCAAAATAAAATTACCCATGTATTGGAAAACATTGATAACACCTCCAAAAATATGGACTTGATCAAAAAGATCAAATTTACATGAAAACTGATTTTTTTTCTTTTTAGTTTTAGATTGGAAATAAATAAAAAGTACAGCTGATCGTTATGGAAAAATTCCTGCGAACGAATGACTCTAGTTGAGTAAAAATGGTGCTTTAGGGCAGAATCTGGTTAATCGCAAACTTTAACACCCAACCAATTTGAATCATAGCTGCAACAACCCTAGAAGGGAGTCATCCAACCCTAAAATCTGCCCAAAATAAGGGTAAAATCCCCAAAACTCGCTGTCCCAACTGGTGTCTTTGATGCCCTAGCTGTATAATCATGAAATCTGACCTAGAATGTGATGCCCTAGCTACTGACCTAACTTTTGAATCAGATCTGAGATTGCAAAACTTTGAATGGATGCCCAAATGCAACTCTTGTATGGAGTCACCCTTGAAGATTAGAGGGTTTTCGTCCTCAAATTTGAATACACCGGAGGGTTTTCGTCCTCAGATGTAGATTGCAAAGGAGGGTTTTCGTCCTCAAATGCAGAAGTTGAAGCACAAAGCTCAAACTCATCAAAATGAAAGAGAGATGTAGTCAAAAGTGAGCTCCAAATGACCCCTCATGTTATTTTATAACTTCATGGTACATTTCACGAGGAAAGGTCCCCAAATAGGATGTCCCACTTCTATTTTGATGTTTGACTTTGCTTTATTAAAAAGTCACCTTTTAACAATAAAACATAAGTTGCCTTTTTATAACTATAATTTAACGTTACTTTTTCAACAACTTAAGTCACTTAGACAAATCAAAATATTAAATTTATTATTTTTTTACTTTATTTGAAAAAGGGCAAATGACAGTCCGCCCTTTCCAAATATTGTTTGTCCTCAAGCAATGCCTGAACCGTCCTGCAAATACCAGGATCCCAAACCAATCTTTTTGTTTCTTCCATTCCTCCTCGTGATGTAGTTGGCTTTTGCTGTGCTACTATGATATAAATAGTTGAATCATGAATCAGCTGGGATCTAGAAAGAGAACTACCAATTGTGACATTCTCAAGTTGCTTTGCTTGTTGATCTTCAATTCCCTGCAAAACTGTCTTGGTTATGCCCAACTCTGTACTTGCAACTTCTGTCTTCCCTGGTAAGTGTTCTTTATGGAAATTGTTCTCTCCATTCATCCCACTGAAGTGAAGAAGAGACTGATCTAAACTTCATAGTGAGGGCATCAACCCTTCCTTGCATTTCCTCAGATGTAGTTAAGGCCTCTTTTGCAATTCCGATGACCATATCCCTTTCTTTAATCACACGTATATATTCTAATTTCATTGTTTCCATTGTACGCTTTATTATATGCAAATCTGCAAGAGTGACTGTATGCTTAGTGCTAGCAACATTTACCTCACCCATAGTGTTGTTCTCTGCCGCAGTTTGAGCACTCTGCAAGCTTAGAGTTAGATCTTCAATAAGTCTTTTCGTACTATCCAACCTTGTTAAGACTTGCACCTCTTTCTCTTCTGTTATCAACTGTTGTAGCTCTTCAATCTTCTGTTCTTCTTCCTTTGTTTGCTCTTGGCTAAACTGGTGTAATTCTGCTAACTTTGATGTTGCTGATTTCTCATCAATTTCTGCTTCCTCAACCCTTCCTAGATTTTTTCTGCTACTATTATTGCTTTCATACCCTGAGCAATGACCCTGGAGATTGTCGAACTGCTTATCATTATCTGCTGATCTGAAATTTTCAGCAAGCTCAAAACCACCATTAATATCTGTTGAAACATTAGTCTCATGTGCACTCCTTTTGACAAAGTCACCTGAATCTCCACCTCGTATGCTTCTTGACTTGACACATTCTTTTCATTTCCCAATCTGGAATTACAAGAATGCTCAGAGTGTGTTCCTTCTATTGTTGATGCCTCTGAGAAAACAATACCCTCAAAAGAATTCTTCTCGCTTTCATTCTTACAATTATTCTGCAAACCATCCCTATGTAGCATGGACTCAATCATTGGTGGATTGATGGGTATGTATTGGAAAAGAACAACAAGTAACTGTTGTAGCTCTTCAATCTTCAGTTCTTCTTCCTTTGTTTGCTCTTGGCTAAACTGGTGTAATTCGGCTAACTTTGATGTTGCTGATTTCTCATCAATTTCTGCTTCCTCAACCCTTCCTAGATTTTTTCTGCTACTATTATTGCTGTCATACCCTGAGCAATGACCCTGGAGATTGTCAAACTGCTTATCATTAGTTGCTGATCTGAAATTTTCAGCAAACTCAGAACCACCATTAATATCTGCTGAAACATTAGTCTCATGTGCACTCCTTTGGACAAAGTCACCTGAATCTCCACCTCGTATGCTTCTTGACTTGACACATTCTTTTCATTTCCCAATCTGGAATCACAAGAATGCTCAGAGTGCCTTCCTTCTATTGTTGATGCCTCTGAGAAAACAATACCCTCAAAAGAATTCTTCTTCGCTTTCATTCTTACAATTATCCTGCAAACCATCCCTATGTAGCATGGACTCAATCATTGGTGGATTGATGGATATGTATTGAAAAGAACAACTTCCTCACTTGTGCATTCACAAAGTGATGCTTTCTCCTTGATTTTTAAAGATAATGCTTTTGCTGATCGACAATATCAAAAGTCAATAAAATATCTTTTCTACATAACATTTCATCCTTATATCTGCATGGCTGATTCTTCCAAGATTTCCTTTTAATTTCTTGCGATTCTGATTTTTCTTCTTTCTCATGCTCCACCATCACAATTTTTGGCACTTGTTCTTTGCCTAGGCATTTGTGGCTTGGCTCCCAGGCTTCTTTGAATGAGGAGCAACATTCCTATCTTCTAAGATCATTTTTGCTGCCATCTTTCTGAGAGTTCTTCTTCAGTTCAGCTATCGTTTCTGTTGTTAAGTCTGGTTTCAACTTTTCTTCACATTGATCAACCACACTTCTAACCAATGCACGCACTGCTGGTGAAACTTCCCACACATCCTTTCTTACATTAGTCAATAAAATTGATAGGAGTGGCTGGAAAATATCGTCACTCTCATTCAGAATCAAAGACATAATTGTTTGCATTGAAGTAACAACATTTTCTGCATGATTCTTATTAACAGTAGCAAAGAAATGTTGAAACATTTTAAGAATAAGATCATCACATTCAAGATCCAACATCACAACACATGACCTGATTTTTTCCATAGTTTCTAGAATTGTGACCCTCCTAGCAAAAGGACTTTTGATGTCCTCTAGACCTTGAAAACTTTCCACAATCAGCTGAAATATCTCCCTCATGGTTTCGCTGCTATATGGAACTTTAGGAGTTATTCTTGTAATTTCACTAATACAAGTGATAACTACAAGCCTTACCTCTTTGTCTAGGTGTCTCAAAAGCTTGGGCTTAACCAAAGAAATCATTGAGGGTTTCACTACCCATTTCATAGTCACGTATTGTGACTGTTTTACCTTGGACAAACAATTTTCCACTTCTTCCAAAATGCTGAGTAGGTCATCCCTTGGCTGAGGCAGATGCTCTAGTTTTTTCCCTACTTTGTAAAGCTTATCTTCCACATCTTTTCCCATTATGTTGCATTAAAATTTAGATCTAACCTAGGCTGGCAAGATCTAAGCTCCGATACCACTGAAATGTCCCTTAAGGGCATAAATTAATGAAATTTGGATTTCCTAGGAAACCCTTATGACAAAATAACAACAATCTGATTTTCTTTAGTAAACCCTTGTAATAAAAAGACAACAATCTAATATCTTTGATTTATTAACGCAAACCCTCAAAATAAAATTACCCAGATAATGGAAAACATTGATAACCGTACGCACCCTAAAATTACATGGTACAACATGGATAACGCAACACGTCCCTGGTGATGAAAAAACTCCTTCCAAGGTAAAAATGAGATCCAGATCCCTCCCCTCTCTTTTTCAGTCCCCTTTTGATCGAACTCAATCTTTCGCTCCAAGTTACAAACTTCATTTTGCTTGCAGGATCATTTTTTAGCTCCTTCGCCTTGCACTTCAGCGGTGGTTCAAGATTTGCCGCAACCACCCTTGTTGCCAGAGCGGCGATTGCGCATCCACCCCCGTGAAGGGGCGGTTTTGACACGATTTGACAAGAAATTAAAAGCAGGCATTTTTAGCGCGTGTTACGATATCGACGTGATTTTCTCTCGCATTTGTGTCAAATTGGCTAAATTTAGGCTTGTTGGATTGGTTTTGAGTTCCTCTTCCCCTTTGCTAAATATAGTATGTTGATTTCTTCTCCTCAAGCTGAGTCACCGTTTCTTGATTGACATGTGTTCTTGACATCTTCTCCTCCAACAACTTATAAAAATGACACTTTTATTTGTATCATGGGTTGGGCAATTTGTAATTTTGAGAAGTGTTATGCTGCTGAATTTTGGAGAGGGTCTACATAGCCAATTCTCTACTTTGTTTCCTTGCTACTCACATTCCAGTTACCTTCCCTGCATAAAGCCAACCATCTATTTTCTTGATCTTTTGTTGATATTCACTACCTTGCTCACTTGGATCAATTGGAGCTCATACTTTGGAAGGAGATTGAAGCTGAGGAGACATTGGATGCATCACATCACTAGAACAAGCTACCACAACACTATAGTGACCAAGTTGGAGTTGTATTCAATTCTTTAAAGTTTTAAACATAGGCATTGTTTGTTAGAAATAAAAGAAATAGCTTGTTCAATTTGTTTAAAGAGGAAGATCTCATCACTTCCCGTACATTACAATATTTCTTTTCAAAATATTCCCTATATAAGATTTATTCCCTTGATATCCTCTTCCCGACTTATCCCTGTGGATCTGCATGGGAAATTGGTTGGAGGAAGAAGTGGCAAAATCCACATTTTATTTCTTCATTGTTTATTTCTTCCGATTAATTTAAGAGCATTTCTTTGGGAAAGTTACACGACAAAGAGGAAATTGCTTTTGAGAAGCTTTCCCTTTTTGGGAAAATTGAGGTAGAAGTTGTATCAGAGGAAGTTGTGCTTCATTAAATAATAACTTTTGAGTACTTCCACATTAGAGTAGTATTTCCATAGAAACCTGCAACAGAGGAATAACCATATCTAGTTATTCCTTGTTTTAGATTTGTTTTAATTCAAAAGTAATCATATATTTGTTTTATTTTATTAGAAACAATCATGGATCTTTTTTTTAATTATGTGTCTATAGAAGTAATTTCTATTTCTTTTAAATATTCAAAAATATAAAAACATTAGGAATTTAGTTATTTTAATTATTTCTTTTCCAAAAAGCTTGTTAAAAACATTAGGAAAGAATTAGAATAGATAGATATATTTGTTTTATTTTATTAATGATGAAAAGGAATCTAATTATTTAAAAGAGTAAATTAATTTGTCCTTTTATTTAAACTATATTTGTTTTGTCTTAATTAAAATAAGAGTTTTAAGTAGTTCGAAATCAAAACAAAGCAACAAATGTAGTCATTAGAGGCTCACACTACCAGATCATAGTCCCTGACCATTCTTTGACTAGTTTTTGAGCCTTCATTTTCCTTGATCACTATTTGGTGCCTCCATATGATCCTTGGTCCGGCCCAACCTCGTAGGAGGATATTTGAGCCAATCATTCACTTGTTTGGCATTGATCAACATCAAAGAGGTATAGATTTAGGATTACGAGTGTTAGTTTTCCCATCTACTCCTTTGCCCCTACAAATTATTAGCTAGCTTGATGCATTAAACAAACAACTAATTGTAGCTGAGCAATTTTGGGCTGACCAAGCAAGCCAAGCAAACCGAGCAAATCGAGCTAGACACCCAAATCCTTAGTTTGTTCTTTTCGTCCTTTGTTCTCGTTCTCGTATGACCCTCTCTGGAGAGGAATATTTAGAGACGAACGAATGGTTTCCACGAGCCCGTCACGAGGTCGAAGCATATTTGGTCTAGTGGACATAGATCGGGAGTTGCGTACAACAATCATCCTTGATCGTAGCATCACACCCACAAAGGTTAGACGAGCCTTTGCCGCCCTTGACAAACAAGTTTCTTACTTGCAAGTTGATCGAATGCAATTAGCTTGGCCTTAAAATCTCAACCCATAGTCATCTCCACTTATTCCACATCTATCACTTATATTTGTCCCATACTCATCTCATCTGCCACATTTTGGCTGTCTCGGCATGACCTCGGGAATTCGAGTACACTAGGAATTCCATGTCATTTTTCCTTAGTACAATAACACCTCCAAAAATATGGATTTGATTAAAAAGATCAGATTTACATCAAAACTGATTTTTTTATTTTATTTTCAGACTAGAAATAAATAAAAAGTATAGCTGACCGTTATTGAAAAAATCCTGCACATGAATGGCTCCACTGACTGAAAATGGTGCTCTAGGGAAGAATTTGGCTGTGTAAACCTTAGCACCCAACCCACTTTGAATAACAACTACAACAGTCCTAGAGGGGGTCCTCCACCCCTAAAGCCTACCCAAAATAAGGGTAAAACCTTAAAACTCGTTATCCCAATTGGTGTCTTTAATACCCTAGCTGAAAAATCCTGGAAACTGATTTGAAATGTGCCATAGCTATTGAATCTGATATGAGATTACAAAACTCCGAATGGATGCCCAAATGCAACTTCGTATGGAGTCACCCTTGAAGATTAGAGGGTTTTCGTCCTCAAATCTGAATACACTACAGGTTTTCATCCTCGGATGTAAATTGAAAAAGGAGGGTTATGTCCTCAAATGTAGAAGTTGAAGCACAAAGCTCAAACTCATCAAAATGAAAGAGAGATATAGTTAGAAGTGAGCTTGAAATGACCCTCATGTTCTTTTATAGCTTTTCATGGTACATTTCATGAGGAAAGGTCCCCAAATGGGATTTCCCACTTCTATTTTGATGTTTGACTTTGCTTTATTACAAATTCGCCTTTTAGCAATAAAACATAAGTTACCTTTTTGTAACTATAACTTGACGTTACTTTTTCAACAAGTTAAGTCACTTAGACAACTTAAAATATTAACTTTATTTAAAAAAGGGGACATGATAGATTAGAAACAACTAAAGAGGGAAGCGGAATGGGCAAAAGCAAATGTTTGTTATCCCAAAACCTTCTGAAATGTGAGCATCATAATCAGCTTATCCGATAGAGTACAATGAATACAACACAAGGAAGCAACAATTGATGGGAAGTTGGCCCCAATACGAATGAGTAGCTAACTTGAAGCCTAAAGTGTCAACTTCAATGATCATGTATGAGGGGCCCAACGAGGAAAGTTTCTCGAGACGAAGAGGTACAACCTCTTGAAGTGGGTGATGGCACGAGGGGGCAACAAGAGTCACACAATAGGGAAGGAAGTATTGTCTTGATAAAAGTCAAACAACAATACGTATTCTAATAAATATTTCTAAGAAGAACTTGAGGCCAAAGTTTTGGATCTTAAGTGTAAAGTGATGCGTGAAATACATGAAAAGTGTTTATAAGTGTTGAAAAGTGAATTGTTGGTGTATAAAACAACCCCTAAAGAAGCATTCGACCTCTTTAGAAGCAAAGACAACAAGTTCGGTCTCCCACCATTACCCATTCACCCACCGTATGACCTCAACCTATATTACCTTCATCGATTTACTCTTGTTTGAACCCTCCATCTCCATCTTATTCAATCTCCCCTTGTTCGAGCTCTCCAAATGTTTCCTGCCATATGTCGTCTACCTCTTTTGACACTTTTTTGTATGACCTCCTCTCCACCCAAAACAATTGTTTGATTAAGCAAGTCATACAACCCTCTTGCTAATGTTTGTCTTGTTTGACCTCCTTTTGAACGCTTTCATCAAATGCGCCCTATTCGACCTCCCTTTGATGGCTATCATCAAATGTGTTCCGTTTGACCACCGGCTCATACGAGCTTTGCTAACCCCACTATTTGACCTCCAAGCGATCCTTACAAATTATTCCTTGCTGATCCGTATGACTGTTTCTTGAGTGAACACCGTACGATCTCCTTTCATCAATTCTTTTCAACTAGTCCTTGCTAGTAGGATTTCCATTCAACCTTTGTTCGGAGCGAGTTGTATAGATTGTACCTTTGTTTCAAAAATCGTGATTTATCGACGATAAATCGTTTATAAGCATGAAAACGATTAATCTTTTGGAAAATTGCAATTTTTGTTGTCTTTGATAAATCGGTGATAAAATACCGTCGAAAATCATGGAAAATTGTAGCTAAACTTGTGGAAAATCGTCGGTGAAATTGCGGCTTAGGTTTAAATGTGAAAAAAGACCAAATCGATTTGTTTTTCTCTCCTTTTTTCTTGCCCGACTTGTTTTTGCTCATGCGACTCGCATTTACTCCATTCGTGGGCATTCGATGTGGGTAGGAGGGCATCTGTTTGCAGTTCATTTCGTGGCCGCTTTTCCAACAATTCGTGGGCCATTTGTGGCCCTCTAGCAGAGCAGGAGTAAAGAATACTATATTTTTTTCTCTTTTTTTCAATACGGTAGAATACTTGACTTTTCAATCTTTAGGTGTAAATATTATAATTTATATTACAAATTTACAATACGGTGAATACACGACTTTACAAATAAATATTTAACAATGAAAATACTTATTCCTGTAACCTATTAGTATTAATCCTTAATACTAATAGTATTTATTTAAAATTTTAATATATTAATTCGTTTTGATTTTTTAATATATATTTAATATATTACGAGTCTTTGTTAATAGTTAAGCTGTTATACAACTTATACGATATCTTTATCACGGTGTATATATTTATATAAAATAATAGTCATTGTATTTTATTTTATTTTATACGTTTTGTATATTCTGTACAATGTACATTATTATAAATTTATACTTATAGTTAACACTTATTTGTATAGTATACACTATACAATTATAATAGTATATTCAATATTGTATAACAATTTTAAAAATATTATTTATGAAGTTATCATAATATACGAACGTCTTCAATATAGTTTTTTCATAATTTTTTCTTCATGCAATAGCAATATTATTCTTAATTTTCGTCATACAATTTAATTTCTCTAAGGCTTGTAAATCTAAGACAATTGTTTTTTGTTTTGTTTTGTAGAATGGCATCGGGATCCGGTTCAAGTTCAGTTGCTCGTAGTAAGCCTAAATCAAATGACCCCTCTTGGAAGCATTGTGAACCAGCAGAGGGCAATTGTGTTATATGCAATTATTGTGGCATGAAGATGAGTGGAGGTGTTTATCGCCTTAAGTTCCACATTTCACGGATACCAGGGAATGAAGTGATAATGTGCAATCAAGCACCGCCTGAGGCTCAACGAGAGTTGTCTGCTTACCTTGCAACTTATGCAAAGAAAAAAGAAGAAAAGAAGAGGAAAGCTGATGCACTTGCAGCCCTAGTAAATAAGAGGGGTGAGGGAAGTGTTATCCCAAATTCGCCCCCGACAAATTTGGTCAAGACAACTCCTGCACATAAGAAAATTATGAAGGAAACGACTCAGACCCGCGAGCTCACATTCCAGGACGACAAACAAGGTTGCAAGGAGACTCTACAATGGAGTGGCGGGGCCTACGAAGGATCAAACGACCCTGTGCAGTAAGAAAGAGAAGAAATGGTTCTGTCAAGAGAACCCGTGCCTTAAATTCATCAAACAAAAGTGCACGGGTGGACTTGGAAATGAAGGAGCAGTGTCGCAGAGAAGCAGGAGCAAGAAGGAAAAGAAGCGGTGAAGTTTCAAGGTCTTTGGGCTCAAAACCGTTCAGGAAAGAATCTAGAATCGACTAAGTATGGAAGAGCTAGCAGAGAGAGCCACGTGTCCTAGCGGCGCTTCTCCAAAGATGAATCCATAAAGGGAGGCTCAAACAAGCCCCGCACCTCCACGTGTCCCAGGTCAAAGCAGGCCATCGGGGGAAAGTTGGTCTTTCTCCCCTTGTTTTTCTAAATGGGGTAAAAGTTTCAAAATGGGCCGCAACTCCGCCCAAAGGAAAAAGTCGCGTTCGAGCCCGAGTCAAAGCCAAAGCGGAGAATCGGAGGAAAAGGTGAAAGTTTGCCTTTTGTCAAAACACACAAAGATAAAGATGGAAGCGCATCCCCCAGCCAACCAAAGGGTGCCACATGTCCAGGCGGAGCTTCGGGGCTGCAAGAGTTTTTGAGGTTTGCGTTTTTGCGCAAAAGGGCAAAAAGATAAATTGCGGACCCACGAGCCCGATTTTTGCTCTAATCTGCATTTGCCACGTGTCCCATATAAAAAAGGGACCCATTTTTCAAATTGTTTTCTGCCCATTTGTATGGACTCGATACAAACTTCGAAGGGGCATATCTTTCGACTTAGGGCTCGAAATATTGCGAATCTGACACCATTGGAAAGATCTCGGCCTCGCCTATGCCATGGAGGTCTGAAACTTTAATTTTGAGGGGTTAGGTAAAGGAAAATGAAGGAAACATCTTTGGGATTTCAATGCAGGATCTTTTGCCTCAACAACCAGATTAGATTTGATCTGTTCCGTCGTTTCCTCTCCCTTTAAGGCTCCGAACCAAAGATTGATGCAGTAAAGATGCATTTGGGGGCAGATTTTATCGGGGGGCACTAACTTGGTAGTAGTTGAGCGTCCAACTGTTTTCCCGCTTCCCCTCTCTTTCTCCTCTCTCGATTGAATCTTATAAATACGGGCGGGATTCATTGTAAAGGGTTGGACATTCCTTGTTTTGCGGTGCTCCCTTTTCTTCTAAAGAAAGGAATTTGTGGAATTTCAGGCCTTCCATCAAAGTTGTAATATATTTCTTGCCTCCTGGTTGTTTTGTAATGTATTGTATCAATCTGCAGAGCAATAAAACACGTTTGTGATCGATTCTAGATCCTTTCTGTCTCTTTTGCTCGCATCTGGTCTTTTGTTATAAATCTAGTTATCTGTGTTTGATTATTGCATGTATTTGTTGGTTTGTGTCTATCAATGAGAACTAGTGTTCATCATTCCTTTGGTGCATCACCTTGTAGTTTAGTTATTGTTTATTTCTTGTACCCCTTTCTTATCCCTGTCTCCTTGACAAGTTTTAGATTAGGTATAGAGATAGATCCTCTACAAATTCTCACGTATGCATCTAAACAGAGGAATAAGGAACCAACCTTTAATTTGGAGAGCTTTCCCATTTTGCAAGGTCCCACACCTTGGGGAAAGTTCAATGTTATGCAATCACACCAAATGAGTCTGCCTTAGAAAAGCAGATTTTTAGAACTCATTGGGGGGTGCTTTATGATTTGTGCTATGATTTCGCACTAACGAGGAAGATTTTGACATTGGGTCATCTTCTAATGCCACAACTCCACGAGGTCAAACAATGGGACGAGGTTCATCCACCGATAGTAGTTCAATGATGTTTTTGTTCCTCGAAGTACTCTAGTTCACAAACTTCACTCGAAGGTATTACAACAACATTCCTTTTAATGTGGCAAAAAGTCCATATTGGGAGAATTTGGTCACTACATTATTTATTCTTTGCCAGGAAGGGGCTCCTACTCCCCATGATTTGAGCGGCCCATTGTTGGAGGATTCCATCACATACCAAAACTCTTGTAAAAGAGCAAAAAAGTGTGGATAAAAAACAGATGCACCATTTTGTCTGATGGGTGGATAGAATGGAAAAATTGCACATTGATTAACTTCCTAGTGGCATCAAGTGGGCAGTTGGTCTTCCAGAAATCAATTAATGTCTCCCACCAAGTGAGAATTGCAATCACTTTGTGTGATATGTTAGATGAGTTGGTGAAAGAAGTGGGTGTGGAGAATGTCATCTAAATTGTGATTGGACAATGCGGCGGCATATGTAGCAGTAGGGAGACTTCTTGAGGAGAGACACCCTACACTTTTTGGACCCCTTGTGTAGCCCATTGTTTGGATCTCTATTAGAGGACATAAGAAAAATCTCATGGGTGAAAAATGTGGTTGAGGACTACAAAATTGATCTACAATCACACTTGGGTGTTAAACTTGATGAGAGAGCACACCAATGGAAAGGAGCTTGTGCGATCAAGAGGTCACACGATTTGCCACAAACTTCATTACATTGCAGAGCATTGCAACCTCATTAACATCCCTTAAGCGAGAATTTTGTGAGCACACGATAGTTAGAGTCCCCTACGCTTTAGGAAGACCGAAGGGGAAAGGGTCGTGAAGACCATTTTTGATGATATGTTTGCAAAGCAAATGGAAGAAATCATGAAGGTAATCTAAACTTGAATATTTGTTTATTTATCATTTGTTATATAATTTTTTATTAATTTTGATTTTAAATATATATGTTATTTTGTTTTAGGTGTCAGAGCCTTTGGTTCGAGTTCTATGGATGGTGGATGGGGAGAAAAACCCAATGGGTTATTTGTATGAGGCTATGGATGTGGCCAAGGAGGCCATAGCTAAATATTATGGGCACAATCAGTGAAAATATGAACCCATTTGGCGCATAATTGATCGGAGATGGAACAAGACACTTCATCGACATATACATGCAGCGGCGTACTACCTAAACCCGAAGTTTTTCTATTCCCCATCATTTAAGGTTGATGAGGAGGTTATGGATGGCCTTAATACATGCATAGAGAGGATGGTATCTGACGAAGATATTAGAGATGCAATTCTTGACGAGCTGCAAATTTACAAGACTGCAGAGGGGAGGCTCTTTTCTTTGGCTCTATGTGTGAAAAGAAGAAACACTTCTCAGCCAAGTAAAAACAAATTGAGTCATTTGTATTTAGTCTCATTACACGTAGAACTAGAAACTAGAAGTCTAGAATTCTTTTATTTATTCAAGCTTAGTTAACTTACAAAATTATAAATGTTTATTTGCAGATTTGTGGTGGGAAGATTATGGTGCAAAAACACCAAATCTTCAAATGTTATCCATCCGCATTTTGTGTCGTCATGCATGCAAAGGCTTTCGGATGCAAACGTAATTGGAGCATGTTCGAAGTTGTTCACGCAAAGAAGCGCAACAGGTTGACAACGCAACGCCTCAATGACCTTGTCTTCGTGTGATACAATCTTCGTTTTAGTGTGAGACAAGTGGAGGGGGCACAGAGTTATGATGCAATCGACTTGGCTGACATTGATCCATATGATGACTAGATTGCTGAGCTTGATGATGCGGAGCTTATGTTTACTACAGAAGAGATAGTAGCTTTTGAGAGTTAGACTGAAGAAGCAATACCATCAGGGACATTAGAAGTTGGTGATGATCTAGATGATATGTTTGTAGATGAAAATGTTGGTGTTGCAGAGGAGGAATATTTACCTTCCGCTTCCACGAGGCGCAGTAAGTGCAACAAACTTATTTTAGGCGTGCTTAATGAAATAGAATATTATTGATATTTAATAGTGATATTTCAAAAGTCACATGTGACATGACTCTATGAGCATTTTTGTTTGCAAACTTTGCACGCTTTTTTGGTCAAAACTTAATCGAAAATATGCATATGGGCCTATGGCATTCTATAGAGTCACTTCTCGCATCATTTAACATTGTTTTTACATTTAATATAAGTTTATTTTATGAATTTAAATGTTTTTAAAAGTAGCGATAAAGTTGTCTATTAATGCCGATAAATTGCCGATTCCCAATTTCGATTCGAAATTTGGCCTCACGATTAATGCCGATAATGATTTTTTGAACTATGGGTTGTCAACCTCCACCGCTGCCACCTCCACCATTGTACTCCATTCTACCATCTTTTTACTACCTTCCACCTCATGACGACCTTAATATGACTTGTTGATAGTCATACGACCCCCTCGTTGATTGATTTGTATTGAGGCCCGAGGGGGTCGGCTCACAAAGAAACCTTCTTGTTTATGCTCCCTTTCAACTTTATATTCGCTCTCAACATTGGCAAAAGAAAGAAACTATAGTAGTGTTTTGTTAGAGAAAATTGGTTGTTGTCGTGGCATTTCAAGGGTCTTAGAAGAGTGAATTTGTGCGATCTCATGAGGGGTGTTGCCCTCATGTCCCCAAACCCCGCTTTGATTTTAAAAGGAGAAAAAATAAAGTGGTGGAGAATCGTGTTGGAAGAAACATATTTTTTCTTGACTTCATAGCCCAAGTTGAGGATGTAGGAAATTCAAATTCGATGCATAATAGGCAAGCGTCTTGAGAGTTGCCAAAAATGTTGAAGAATCTCTACATCAACAATACAACTCTCTTGGAAGTTTTCAAGTCTTCTCTCGTCATTTTCATTATATCATATTGAATATGAATTGTGTTGGAAGGGACTTCAACTTGCTATATTGTTTTAGGCAAAAACGAGATACTTGCAAATGATACCCAAAATTCTGATGAAAGACAGTAAAAAGCTTTAATGCTTTTAAACTTGTCGTTTGTTGATAGGCTAGTGTGATTACAAAGTCAATTTTGTGGGTGAATCTCAAAACCAAGTATTAGGCTTCAGAGGAGGATCAATATTTAAGTATGTATCACGACTAAAGGAACTTTGTGATCAATTGTTTGATATTGAGAACCCTCTAGATGATCAAGATTTGATTTCTTGGGTAATGCATAACTTGTCATCATCTTTCAATTCCTTTATTAGTCTCTGCATCTAATTGTGTTGGAAATATTGTCATTGATGTCAAAGGAGAATTAATGTCACGATGATTTAATTATAGTCAAGTGCTAATCTATTAATCATTTATTATGATTAAATTAAAAGAGAATATTTATTATGATTTAATTTAAAGGGCTGGTCGACCCCTATTTAAAAATGAAGGGACGCATCTTTTTGAAAAGTCATACCTCTCCATGAAGAGGCTTCAAGGGCTATATAATGGTGAAGAGAGGTTGGATAAAGAGTGTGAAACAAATGTTTTATCTTTCAAATACAAGCAGATTATAATGAAGGAGATTGAAATAACCATCATCTGTTGAAGAAGCAACATTCAGAAGATGGAACTTTGTTTCTTTGGAGGTCAGTGCCTCCTAAAAGAAGAGATTGGTGTCTCTTGCTAAGTTGGTGCTTAGCAGTGGGGATTGGTGTCTCCAGTAGGTTGGTGCCTACAAATTTTGTAAAAGAATTTTATTTTATGGCTGGATTTGGATAGTAGATCCAAGTAGCTTTTCTTTGTGGTTTTATTCCCATAAAGGGTTTCCACATAAATCTTGTGTCTCTTAATTGTTAGATCTTGTGTAAATGTTGTTATTGTGGATATTAACTTTTAGTAAGTAAAAGTTTATTTTATACTGATTCACCCCCCCTAGTATAAGTGTGTTCCTCAAATTATGGAGACCCAAGAGATTTTGAGAAATTATTAACACTTATTTTGCAAAAGGAGTGGAGGCAAAATATGATAGAAGGATCAACTTCATCTAGTACAAAGAGTGTGCTCGGTGCATAGTTTAAAGGTAGAGGCAGCCAACACCAATGTTGACATTTTGTTAAATGATGATTCTTTCAAAGGCGATAAAACACCAAAGATGTCACAATGGAAATGTCATTACTCTAAGAAGCCCGAACAGTTCAAAAAAATTGTCGGAAGAGACAACATGATCTAGCAAATGGTCAAAAGAGATCATGGTTTGCGAATGTTTCTAAACTAGTCGACGAAGTCTACAACCAAGTATTTTGATTCATGTGCATCCCGACACTTAGTGTTGCATGGAGACTCGTCTCCTACCAAAAAAATGTCTCGGAAGCTTGTACTCATCTTGGAGACCGATACTTGTTGGTACTCATCTGGAAGACTTGCATTTCAGTTTTTCCTAAAAATAGATATTTTGTACTCTTGACCTTATAGATATGATGAAATATCAAAGATAAATATCAATATAATTACTTTTATCCTTTGTCAACATCTAATATTTTAATTTTAAAAAGGTAATATTATTTGTAATGTCCCTTTTTAGGGGGACTCGGGAAATGACCAAAAGCTGAGATGTAACTTAAAAATCAGATTATGAAGCTGCTGTTAGATGGCTGATATAACCCCGCAAATCTGCAAACTAGATCCTCCTAGGGCAACGACTTCCTTAGAGGAGTTAAACCCCTCAAAGGTGGGTCAAACCTTGCTAATGCCCTTCAAATCTTATGCCAAAATTATTAGGAAACCCTCAGCAAACACAATCAGCTGTTAGAAATCAGATTTGAGCTTGAAAATAATTAATTATGGAACCCTCAACCAATAAACATCATCAAGCTTGGAAAAATAGTAAAACACCTCCAAAATTCACGAAACTCAAGATCTTGGCCTTAGAAAATATGGAGAACAAGATAGTAAATTCAGATTTGCCAAATTATCATCACACATACCAAATAACACTCCAAAGTGGGTCGCTCCACTCCAAATAAATAGATTATTGAACCAAGGAGATAAATCATGCAAGGAAATGATAATTTATTGCTCTTCAAACCAGCTTGCATACATACCTTATGGAAGGGTTTTTGTCCTCCACAAGTCCTCACCCAAGGGTTTCCGTCCTTGAGAAAGGTCCTCAATCAAGGGGTTTCATCCTTGAGAAAGGTAGATAAGGTGCTTCACAAGCAAACCTTAACCAAGATATGAAAATTCACCAAAACATAATCCAATAATGGCCAAGCGACCTCCTTATATAACCACAAGGAGTGTTTTTACAATATAAAATGATGGCCGACCCCTTAAGGTAAGTGCTTTTAAATATTCAAATGGTATTTGCAGCCTACATGCTCATAATACCTTTATTTTCTAACTACTTAAGTCCTATTGGAGCGCTAGGCTTCCCAATAGGATACATTATAATAAATAAAACAACTACCTAACAACAATAAAAATATAATTCAGATCTTTCCCTTGCTTTCCTCCTTAGACCCACGGGAGAAGAATGGGTTAAGGTCTTCAAAAATCAGCCTTCAAAAAGGGACATGACAGTCCTCTCATCTCGAAATTGTTTGTCCCTAAGCAATTGCAAGCACTTGGATCCCAAATAAATCTATGTTGCTCCCCTTTCTTTGTTCCTACACATGAGACAACCTTGTTGGAAAAAACAAGGGCTTCTATTAGCCCTCCATCATGCCTCATGATCATGCAGACCAGCCTTCTTCCATCTGGATCAGCCCTCCTATTTTTTCCACTCAACTGGTTGGTGTCCATGCTAACAAGAGTACAGCTGTAGCTAATCATTTTCATTTTAAAAGAGGCATAGTCAATGACTGAAATCACTTTTGTAAGGGCTAAGAACAGATCATTATGCAAGGTATTTTGAATGTTCTCCCTCCAAACTGCTGTGATGTAAATCTGGAATGTGTAATCAGCAGTTAGACAAACCCAAACAGTCCCAACAGTTGTTTCATTATTTTGTCCTCCATCGGTACCAATCACGATAATGAGCTGCCTTCTATCCGTAAGTGTGAAACCGACCAAACCAAAGTGATGACTGCTGGGAATAAAGATTGTTTCCAGCCGGAACCTTTTCCTACCTTCTCCTATTTCGAATAACTTTAAAAACTCAACTCCTTTGCAGCTGTACATGCCGGCCAAGGGCAGTCCTGAAACTGGATTTTGCATTCTCATCCATGCTACGCAAGTGCCATGACGACCAACATGAAATATTAATGGAAGGGACCATCCCGTGAAGGTGGTAGAAACTGAAAATTGCTCTAGAAGGACTGAGAATATGCAATCAGCTGATATATCCACTCTAAAATATGTAAAACGGTGCAGTCAGTGTCCATTCCTACTTTCTTTGCACATGTGTGGACGTGATTGCTCCAATGACGATGTTTCATTTTTCTTCATTCTTTATCCTTGGTCCTGCACATGAAATAATGTTAGAAAGAATAAGGTCTCTCCAATTTGTTGCTCCTTTGTGTCTCATGGGTATGTGGGTAACTCCTCATTGCTCCTTTTTAACTCGTGCAACTTATCACAATGGTAAATCTGATTTACCCTTGCCAAATTTAAGGGTGTAAAGGTTAAAATCTGCCTAGCATCATTTTGGAGCATTCCTTCTTTCCATTTGTTCTCAGATTTCAACTCTTTACACAAGCAATGTATGCTCATCCCCCTATTTACCAATGAGAACATGTACAGCCAGACCTTAGGAATTGAAAAGAAAATTATATCATGACTATAATAATACCCTCCCCTACTCAACTCTAGAATGACAAGGGCTGGAGGCCACCATGCATCAGCTGAAATCACCTTGTCCGTGGCCCAAGATGGAAGAGGCATTTTTCTTATGACCCGACCTATCTTTTCCACTTCAAAAGGCATGTAGTAGAAACTAAAGTTGTTGAGGATTGCAATCCAACAATGTGTAACAACTCTTTTATCAAAATATTTGAGCAACAATTTCCTATTTCCCATGCATCAATCTTGCAGGTGTCTTCTTCACTATGCAAGCCACTTTGATCCCATACTTTCCTCTTAAAACATGTGTATCAGCTAGTTCATAGACAATATGGAAAAAGAAAGTTGTTACTTTTCCAGTAAACCATAGGTCTTGCCAAGAAGGCAACTTCTCATCATTTCATTCCTATTCCATGCGCATAAGACATCCTTTACCTTGATCCTCCTAGAATTATTTGAACTTTCCATGGTAAGGTTTGATTCCACTTTTATTCCCAAACATACAAAGATGAGATTACCAATAACATTGATTTTAAAATCAGACCTCCTTCCCTTTTCAAAATTCACAACAACACCTATCTCCCACATGCGGAAACAATCTTGAGGTTGAACCCAACCATCCATACGTTCTTTACCACAAGAGGTACTTCTTATCTCCTTATTTCTTGAAATATGCTGATCATGAGGACATAAACATGGCAGCGACATGGGAAAGAGCAATGAAATTGAAACATGGTTATCATTCCCAACCGGTTGTGCATGATGACAACATACCTGAATTGACATACTGGTAGGCAATGAATCTGAGATACCTTTGTACCATGAGCTGCCTGTGACCTTCTTAGGACTCAGAATCAGCACTTAGAAAATATTCCAAAGGTACCTTACTTCCATGGATTCGCTCCTTCATAATGTCATCCTCATAGGCCCTTTGCAATTCTTGCTGGACTGTCTTCTTTGTGGGTCCCCAAACGGTGGTTTTGGACTGAATTATTGGTGCCTTGTGTGGCTCATTGATGGCTGGTGTGTTCGATTCCTTTCTCAAGGCATCCTTTGTTTGTAGGCCTGTCCTAGGGACTGTAACTTTGATATCAACAGGCTGCTTGTTGGTTTCTTGCAATTTCAGAGGATCAATTGCCCTCACTACCCCTTTCAAGGGTTCTACCATGTTGCTGATCTGAAAATCAGTCTTGGGCTCAATTAATGAAGCTTCTTCTATGGCTTTACCCTCTCTATGACTGCTGTTAGGGAAATTCCAGCAGGCTGGAGGTAATTGATTTCAGTTGGAAGTTTGGTTACATCTACCAATTTCCTTTCACAAGGCTGAAGTTTGGCTTTTTCTTCTCCTTCTAAGTGCAGTCCTGATTTTCCTTTTTTATTTTCCAGCTCTATGCAACCCTTAGATACCAACATGTCAACATCAAATACCAAAAATCTTTACCTCAAGTTGTATGCTCATTGATCTCCTTCTCATTTCTTGGCTCATGCTCCACGATTTCACCAAACCCTTCTTCATATGTAGTGTCAAAACCTTGCAAGTGTGGTGTCCTTATGGAACGCTGACCTCTTCCTTGTTGCTTGGGTTTTTGACCTTGTGCCAATTCCAACTCTCTCTGTTTCCAACTCCACGAACACTGCAAAAGGGAGGGCATCCCGGACCTTCTCTAGAAGAGCTCTATAGCGAAACATCAAATCTGGAGCCTTGGAAGACTTTGGAGTGGCTTCTTCTTTGATTGTCCTAGCTTCAACAATTTCTCCACAATTAGGGCGAGGGTTTCTATTGACCTTGCTAACTTCCCTTGCATCTTCTCGAACCTTTCTAACTTGTCTTCCATGCTTCACAAACTGGGACGATGATGCTTTAATATTTGTAATGTCCCTTTTTAGGGGACTGAAATGACTAAAGATGAGATGTAACTTAAAAATTAGAATATGTAGTTGAAAATTGCGTCGGAGACCTACGAGCCCTTCGTCCACGCAAAGATCGACCATTTACGGATTAGCGCCACTCAACAGAGCCATGATTTGGGCCATACATCACTTTGTTGGGCCATATAATCTTTGCTATTTGTTCTTTCGTCCCTTATCTCGATCCTCCGGGGTCGGGAAAGGGTTTCGTCCTCCCTATTGTTCGCTTTTAATCTCCCTTCTCCTATCAAGAGTATCTCTGTGTGTATACTATCCTATCGGTTGGGATTAAACCCTAGGTGCAGTGATAACCTTCCAGGTTTCGTGTGCCATGGAAAATGCACAGAAATCTGTCCTGTGTCAAATAATGGCAAGACAACTTTCAGAGATGTGCTTCGTGGATCTTCATCCTCGAACCCCTCCACCAGAAACTTCCAAAAATGCCCCTGCGAATGCCCAAATTAGATCCACGGAAAAATGATAAGGGGTGCATGCTCGCGGTGATGGAACTCCAGTCCTTCACCTCAAGAAAGAAGATGTGCAAGATAATCTTCGTGAACTGGAAAACGAGGTTTAATAGTCAGATTTCTTGGATTTCGTCCCTCACTTATAGCTCTGAAAGAATGGGCCAAGAAATCGTGGAAGACGAAAGGTGAGTTCACTATCTCTGTTTGTCCTAATGGTTATTTTCTGGTTTTTTTTGATTCAGCAACAGATAAGGAATTTGTGTTTCAAGGTGGTCCATGGTTTATGGGTCGTGCGGGGTTATTCATGAAGCCCTGGCACCCCTGTTTAAACCAGAGGAAGAATTACCTTTCGTTGCTCCAGTAAGGGTTAGACTATATGGTTTACCAGCAGAATATTGGAATCAAACTGTGTTTATGGCTATTGGAAATACCCTAGGAAAATTTATGATGATAGCTGATGCTTCCATCAACTTGAACAAATGATCTATGCTAGGATCTGTGTCCTCATGGATCTAACTAATCCATTACCCGCTAAAATTTCATTAGTGATTGATGAAGAGGAATGGGAACAAACGCTGGATTATGAGAACATTCCCTTTCGTTGTTGTCTATGTCACGAATATGGCCATCTTGTGAGAGATTGTCCAGCTAAAATGCCAGAATCAAAGGAGGCTGAAACAAATAAAGAGGAATTTTTCATCCCAAAAAAGAAACATGTCACAAAAAAATATCGGAACAACCGGAAATTAGCCATTCTAATAGATATGCTAGTCTTAAAGAGGAAAATGAAGAAGAACAATTAGAAGACCTCATGGACTCGCAAGTTCCAGAACCATGGGTGGATAAGCCCATAGAGGTGCTAAACAAGCAACAGATGGATACTCAAAATCAGCTGGTTGTTTTTCAAGGTCAACCTCACAACAATGTAGACCAAAATGGAATCAAGAGCTACCAAACGAAAACTAAGTTAAATGACAAAGTATAGGAACAAAATCAGACTTCAAAGGAAACTGAAGACCTGGGCAAAGCATTAGTAATCAAGGATAACCCCAAGTCACATCATGAAGATCTATTATTAGGAATGGAACAAGAAAAAAAGCAAGAAATTCAAATTGGACACTAATATCAAAGTGGGAAGGAAACCCAATCAAACTAAAATTCCAGGAAGGACAAAAGTTGAGTAATTCTGGAGCAACTAGGGACTTGTCCCAATACCTTCAGCACCCCACCCAATGAAGATCATCACCTGGAATATAAGAGGTTTGAAGGGCTCCTTCAAAGTTTCAAGAGATTAAAAGAATGATTGTAATAAACAAGCCAGCAATGGTAAGTATTCAGGAAACAAAAGCTTCTATGGAACTAGTGTCTATTCTTGCAAATAATATGTGGCCTAAAGCTCAACATATTTCTATTAGTTCAATGGGAGCCTGGGGGCCAAATTACTCTATGGGATCCTAGGGTAATTTCTGTTCTTAACTCATGTGCTATAAAAGGAATTATTTGTTTACATGTGTATGATAAGATGGAAGACCAGCAGTTCCTAATGTGTAATATATATGCCCCAATTTCTGTGGAAGAAAAAGGCAACAGAGGAAAGGAATGGAATACATCATTCGCTCTTTTCCACAAGTTCCACTTATAATGGGAGGAGACTTTAATACTATACTCAATCTATCAGAAAAGCAGGGAGGAAATCATCATTTAGATGCTAGTTCAACAGAGTTGCAACAGTTCATACAGAATCATAATCTAGTGGATGTTCCTACGGAAAATGGGATAATGACATGGTCAAACAGAAGACAGGGACATGAATGTATACTAGAAAGATTGGATCGATTCATTATTTCTGAAGAATGTTGGTTAAGAGGATGTGCTCCTAAAGCACGGATTCTTAACAACAGTGGATCTGATCATTGGCCTGTATGCTTGGAAATAGGCAAAACTCTCCATATCAAAGCACCTTTCAGATTTCAGTTGATGTGGCTTCGTCACGCTGATATTCAAGATCTGGTCCGTAAGTGGTGGATGGAAGGGAGGCCTAGGCATGGAACACATGTTTATGTTTGTCCAAAGGCTGAAATACCTAAAATTCCAACTTCAGAATTGGACTGGATTTGGGGATATAGCAAAAGAAAAAGCTAGGATCCTGGGAGAGCTAGAAAAAATTAATGATGTTCATCGCAATTCAGGCATTTCTATGGATCTCTTTAAGAAGGAATGCAGCTTGAAGGCAGACCTCAATGAATGGGAAATAAGAGAAGAAATCATGTGTAAACAGAAATCTAGAATTCAATGGCTGAAGGAAGGAGACAAAAACTCAGCCTTTTTCCATAAATCCTTATTATCTAGGAGAGCTCAAAACCACCTTCAATGTCTTCCACAGAAGGAGGAGCTAAGGAACTTTCAATGAATGGTATGAAGAAGGTGGCTAGCCAATACTTCCAACATCTATTTATGGAACAGCCGTTGGATAGAAATGCTCAAGAACAGCTGTTAGATCTGATTCCTACACATATCACCCAAGAGGATAATGACAAGATGATCCAACCAGTCATGGAGGAAGAACTTAAAAAGATAGTGTTTACTATGCAGAAAGGCAAAACCCGGGCCCAGATGGGTTTCCCATAGAATTCTTTCAAGCTTTTTGGGAAATTATTAAATCAGATCTATTACAAGGTGGTGGAGGAAGCAAGGACAGCGAAGACCATGCTTAAAGAGTTGAATAAGACTTTCATAGCCCTCATACCTAAAGCAAGAGAGGTTGAAGATATTTCTGGATTCCGCCCTATAGCTCTCTGTAATGTGGTGTATAAGATAATAACAAAAGTTATAGCTGAAAGATTGAAGCCTTTCCTGTCAAAAATAATATCCCCTGAACAAGGGGATTTGTTCCAGGACGACATATCCATGATGAAATAGTACTTGCTCAGGAAATTTTACATTCAATGGAAATCCAGAAAAGGCCGGCAATGTTCATCAGATTAGATTTATCTAAGGCATATGACAGGGTGGACTGGAACTTTCTTTGTAAAGTCTTGGAACGATTTGGCTTTTCCCTTGGTTGGATCCACTAGGTCAAAGCATGCTTTTCTACTGCATCTTTTGCAGTTTTAATAAATGGCTCTCCATCGGCATACTTTGGTGCATCAAGGGGTATAAGGCAAGGAGATCCGCTATCCCCTTTTCTTTTTATTATCCTAGCTGAATGTTTGGGCAGAATGAGTAAAAAAGCATGTCAGGAGAAAAGAATTAATGGAGTGCAATTGGCTAAAACTGTAAAACCACTATCATATCTGCAGTTTGTGGATGATTCTTCTATGATGGGCAGCGCTAATGTGACAGAAGCTAAACAAATTCATAAGATCATCCAAACTTTTTCTTCTGCTACAAGTCAGCTTATAAACAATGGTAAATCCAATATTTTCTTTTTCTATTGCTCTGAAAGACAAGAAGATCAAATCTTGAATATACTCCAATTCCAAAAAGGAATATTCCCTTTGAAATATTTGGGTGTTCCTTTATCCCCTAGAAAGATGAGGGATTGGCAATGGCTAGTTAACGAATAGAACAAAAATTGCAAAAATGGACAAATAAGTGGTTGTCAATAGGAGGAAGGATGACTCTCATCAAATCGGTTCTCCAAGCGATGCCGATTTATGTGGCTTCGGTGGTGAATATCCCTGGTATAATATTAAAAAAGATGGATTCTCTTTGTCAAAGGTTTCTATGGAGTGGGACACAAGAAAAGAAAAAGTGGACATTGGTAAAATGGGTAAAACTTTGTTTTCCAAAAATGAAGGGGAATTGTGAAAGATCCCCACCTATGTTGTCCTTAATTTTTTTTTATTGGCTTAGGGCTTGGATCCTTGCTTACAACGTTAGATAACAACAATAAAGCATAACCAACACTAATAGCTCAAAGGATCATGTAAAAAAATCAGCTTTACCAACTGCTGCAATTATACTTTAAAAATGGCGACTAGGTTTTTGGGAAAACCTCCACAAACCTCACTCAAATAATATTATTTCTATCAAAACTGATTTCTATATTATTAACAGCCCGAATATGCATTAAATCTGAATTTTTAGAGGCAAATAATGGCTGCAAAACAGTCTAGAAATCTGCATATAAATCTGACTGAAAATACCTTTAAAAACCCTTCCAAAAATTCTGAAATTACTTCTTTCTGATTCCAAAATGCAGTACAATAGATGGTAAATAATTTCAGACCTGGAATGACTCCACAACAGCTCACAGTAGACAAAAGATGGGTCGCTCCACCCTGGCAAATATAATAATAGCTGCTGCAATTTATTTCTTCAACACACACTGTTGGAATGATAAAAATCTGTGAAGAACAATGGAATTTCCTGAGTAGAAATCCCTCTCAATGCTCTTGGGGTTTTCGTCCACAAGAGAGGTAAATCCTAAGGGTTTTTGTCCTTGGATTTATTTGCAAAAAGCTCAGAGCTTCCAATGCAAAGAGAAAATATCAATTAAAAATCTGGAATGCCCTCTAGCAGGTCGACTTCTTCTTTATATAGGAAATGGGACCCAAGATGACCTCCATCACATCCAATGAGCTTCTTTCCCTCCGTTGCACTCCCATAGGCCAAGTCACATTTTTTAATGGGAAGCTTTGGCACACTTTTCTAATTTTTTAACTCCCTTGAGCTAGTCACATTTTCCCTTAGGAAGTACATTTTAATTAAGTGCTTTTATTTTTAATGCACTTTCCTAAGTTTTATTTTTAATGTTAAGTTTATTAATTTATTATATGTGCTTTTATAATGTTATATTTTAACTTTAGCACAATATAATAAAATTAATAAAACTTAAGTCACCCTAGAGCTCACCCTTTGGCCGTCGGGTAGACAAAAAAGGCCAAAGGTCTTCGATAAATTTATTCGAGAAAGAGGGACATTACGAGATCGGGCTTTAGGTCTTCCATTCACCAGAATATAGCCTTAGCGGCAAAACTCTATTGGAGACTTATTGTTTATCCTAATGATCTTTGGGCTATTAATTTTTGTGGTAAATATGCGGAAAATAGTTGCCCAGAGAAGATTATTAGAACAACCCTTCCAAATAAAGGCTCTCCAACATTAATGTTTATCAAAAGTGGGGAAAATTTAATTAAAAAGCAACTTTTCTGGATTGTTCACAATGGCCAATTAGCAAACTTTTGGACGGATTCATGGGATGGTAAACCCCCAATTATAACACTCTTTCCTCAGCTTCAATCAATAATGGAGCGCATGCAAGCCTGGGATGGATTAAGATAGTACGGTATATTCAACCAAACATACAGCCTTGGGGAGTTGACAATCGTTGGATTCCTATCAGCAAATGGCCCACAGTGATTTCCCACAAACATCGATTTTGTTAAATCACTATCCGCTTCCTTCCATGGAGAAAATATTGCAGAGATAGTAGCCGGTTGGAAAGATTCTCTCTTAGATGGATATTCGAGCTATAACCAAATAATGGTGAAAGAGGAAGACCAATTCAAAACGGTCTTCACCACAAAATGGGGCACCTATGCTTACAAGAAAATGCCATTCGAGTTGTCAAACGTTGGAGCTACGTTCAAAGGTCTATGGATATGGCATTCAAGGGGTTAATAAACAAGATAGTTCTTGTGTACTTAGATGACATCACTTTGTGTTTTCCAAGAACATGGCCAGTCATCTCTTTCACCTCGAGCGTGGTGTTCCAAAGATGTAGGAGATTCGAGTGTCCTTGAACCCAAAGAAATGTATATTCTTGGCTCACGAAGGAAAGTTGCTAGGCCACATTGTGTCTAAGGAGGGATTGATAATTGATTCGAAGAGGGTAGAAGCCATCCGAGCACCTTTGCCATTGCCAGTCACAAGAAGGCTCTCCAAAGCTTCTTGGGAGAATCAACTTTGTTTGAATATTTGTGCCAAATTTTGTCGCTCTTGTCAAGCCGATAACAATGATGCTAAAGAAGAGCATGGCGTTTAAGTGGACAACGAAGGAAATGTAAGCTTTGAAGTTATCAAGAATGCTATATCTCAAGCTCTGACTCTCATCAATCCAGACTTTTCCAAAGACTTCATGCTCTATGCTTTCGGTGGTTCGGACACCATCTCCACAATTCTGGTGCAGCAAAATAAAGAAGGATTCGAGCAGCCGGTTTCCTTCTTCAGTCAAAGCTTGGAGGACTATGAGGTGAGGTACTCATTCATTTAGAAACACGTGCTTAGTTATTAGGAGTTTGAAAAAGTTCAAGCATTTGTTCTCAAATAATAAAATCCAGTTTCTAGTGTCCCATGCCGGGGTCAAAGATTTCCTCTTGAACAAAGATTTGAATGAGAAGCGGGCAAGTTGGATCACCCGTGTCATGGAGTATGACATAAAAATTAAAGTCACCAAATTGGTCCGTGGAAAGGGGTTGTGTGAGGCGGTGGTTTGTTAGTCAACATGTTGAGGCTAGTGGTCAAGAAGAGGTTGTTTCGGTATTATAGGATAATCAGGAACAAATAGATGATAAGCATGCATATTCCTTCTTTGGACTTAGGATATGATATACTTACTTAAAAACAGTATATGCCCTCGAGGATAAGCAAGGTAAAAAGAAGATATTTTAGATTCCAAGCCATTCGCATGTTACGATTAATGGTGTTTTGTTTAAGAAGGACGTGAATGGAGTTTTATTGAGGTGCATTGAAACAAATCAAGCTGAAAGAGTGTTGCAGAATTTCATGATGAAGAAGTTGGAGGTCATTTTGCTCCATGGGTGAGGGCTCAAGATCATGAGAGTTGGTTATTATTGGCCTACACTCTTTAGTGACTGTTATGCTTGGGTCAGGAAGTGTAAAAATGTGCCTTCTTCATAGGTAAAGAAAAGCTAGCAGCGTTGCCACTTCATCCCATTTCAGTTGACCAACCTTTCATACAATGGGGATTGGACTTCATCGGGGTCATTAATCCAAATTCTAGCCAAGGCCACAAGTGGATCCTAATTATGCAACAGACTATTTCACTAAGTGGACTGAGGCAAATGGCACTTAAGGAAGCAAACAAGTGTAGTTTCTCTTGGACTTTTATGAAGGGATAGTGACAAGATCGGAGTACCGACCACCATTATATCAGACAATGCTTTGGCATTCCTTGGCACCAAGATCACTAGAATGGGTTGTTAGGAATGGAGTATATTTGAGTAGCTCCTCAAATTATTACCCCTAGGGTAACGAGCAAACAGAGTCCACGAATAAGAATCCTCAGAGAATCATCAGAAGGACTCTAGATGAAAATCAAAGGACTTGGCATACCAAGTTAAAATCAGCCTTGTGGGCTGATAGAATCACACCAAAAGTGTCAACGGCAACTCCCCTTACAAGTTGGTCTATGGGAAGGAAGCCAGGTTGCCCATATCACTTGAGTTTTTTGGCATTGGAGCTCATGAAGCCTAGAGCTATCCAAGTTTGAGCTCATGGAAGCCAAGTATGCAAAACTCATGGAGTTGGAAGAGATAAGAGAGCATGCAATGCAAGCCATGGAGAAAGACCAAGCCTTGATCAAGAGGAAGTTTGACAAGAAAGCTAAAGCAAAAACCTTCCAGGAAGGAGACTTGGTCCTAAAATGGGATGCAAATTGGGCTAAGATGGGCAGACATTCCAAATTTGATGCCATATGGAGTGGCCCCTACATAGTCATAAGCATAGTTCAAAATATCGTTATCGGCAATTAATTGGCAGGCCAAATTTTGACTCGGAAATCGGGAATCAACAATTTATCAGCAACTTTTAAAATATTTAAATTCATAAAATAAACTTAAATTAAATGTAAAAACATTGTTAAATGATGCGAGAAGTGACTCTATAGAATGCCATAGGCCCATATGCATATTTTCGATTAAGTTTTGACCAAAAAAGAGTACAAAGTATATTACTATTACGAAATATATTATTGTTATAAATTATATTATTGTTACTGTTATACATCATTGTTAAATGTTATAAATTATGATCTGTTTATACTTTATAACAATAATATATAACGTATATCTCTGTATTAAAACTCAAAATGCAGTAATTACTAATTATACTACTATTATCTCTAGTTTATAACAGTAATTATATACGAATTAGTGTATAGTATACAAAACGAATTAATAGTAGTATAGATTAATTCATTTTGTTTACTACTACGAATTAATAGTAATTATACTACTATTATCTATACTTTATAACAATAATATATAATACATATCTCTGTATTAAAACTCAAAATACAATAATTATAGTACTATTATCTCTACAATAATATACAGTAATTTAAATCAAAATGTATAAATTTATTACTATTATAAGTTATACAAAAAGAATTAATCTAGATTCTATACATTTAATACTATATAGTATATACGAATTAGTGTATACTGTATACGAACTGGTTGCAAACTGTATATTGTATAGTATATGCGAATTAGTTATCTGTAGTAGGGCCACCTGGTCAGTTGCAAACGATTATGAAATGCCAACAAACCACCATGAAACCATGAAACCACCACGAAATGCTCCAAACCGGACACGAAGCGAGTCACGAAATGGTCGTGAGAAGGAAATACAATTCGGCAGCGGGGAGAAAAAGGGCACGAAATGGTTCGATTTGGTTTTTGCATTTAAACCTAAGTGGCGCGATTTTCCACGGTTTTCCCTTCGATTTTCGACGCGTTTTTTAAGGGTTTTTATTGCTGAAATCGTCAATTTATCAATAGTCCATGAATCGCGATTTTCTGAAAGATTAATCGTTTTCCTTGCCCTAAACGATTAATCGCGATAATCGGGCGATTAATCGCGAGTTTTAATACAGATGTCATAAGATGCAAAAACAACAATGCTTTCCAACTATCCAAGTTGGACGGAGAAAAATTTCCGATTCCAGTCAACGGAATCTATCTCAAACACTGCTATTGAAAGGAAAATTCTCACCCTTGTACATATTAGTTTAGAGTTTGTGATTCCTCCAAGTGCTTGTAACACATTACCTTTGTTGTAGTTTAGGTTTGTTTTTGTAATAAGTGCTTGTGCACACTCTACATGTTTCCACTTGGAACATGTATGATTTTGTATCTTTGTACATAGTTTTTGTGTCGTTGTTGCTCTTGCACAGTGCATTCCAAAAGTGGCAGTGTTGATGGTGGAAATCAAATTTTGGGGCAGTTTTCAAAAGTACATCTCTTAGCCCAAACAGATCAATTGCAGGTCCAAAGTTCTCCGCGCCTTTGCCTTGGTCAAATTTTTCAGTTTTGGGGGCAACTACAGGTTCAATAAGAAAATCTCAAAATCAGCTTTAAGAGCAGGCGAAGGAGGTTTCAATCTAGATGCTAAGTTCACACGAATCTAGGGGACAAGTTTTCAAAAGAAAGATCAGTTTCTCCAAGATTAGGCTTAGCTCCATGCCCAATGGATGCTTCAAGGTTCTTGGTCTCTTTATCTAGTAGGCAGATGTCCCCGAGAGAAGTCATGGCTATTATCCCAACTTCACCCCCCGAGTTAATTTGGATGATTCACTATAAATGGACTTAGCCATTGATTCTAGGATGTCTTGACAACTTTCAAATTCAGCCATGATCGAGAAGAGAGACAACTCATGTTTTGGCTCGGTGAGTTGATCCTAACTCGCGGCGAGCCGTGGCAAATGGTGGGGTTGATGGTCGAGTTCATCGTAGAATTGGCATATTTGCCAAGGTTGGACAATTGGGATAGGCGTCCATCCAACCCCCGAGTTGGATGGATGGGATGGACGGCTCATTTGGGCAGCTCGGTGTTTGAACGGCAAAATATGATGATGCGGGGTTGGACGGAGGTTAGACGGCCATCCAACCCCATCTAGTTAGATGGTTGTCGAACCCCCCAAGTTAGATGGCGTACGGACATAATAGATGGTTATGAGGATGGTCGGGTGGCACATTGTACGACACAGGGTTGGAAGGTCGTCCAACCCCATCAGTTGTATGGGTAGAGGATAGGCGACTGTCGCCCAACCTCTCGGAGTTCGATGGCCCACGGTATAAGGATGGCGGTCATTAGGTTGGGCGGCCGCCACAAGGATGTACGACCCATCTAGTTAGACGGTCGTCCAACCCTCCCAAGTTGGACGACAATGAGATTGGACAACCCACTCACAATTGTATGGTTTCATGGTTAGACGATCGTCAACCCGGAATATAAAGGACGACTCGTAGGTGGTTAGTTGTTTGCTCAAAGAAGGTCAGACGGCCCATGAGGTTGGATGTCTGTCAACCCACCATGGTTGGACGAGTCATGGGCTTGGCGAAGGTAGGTGGGTGAATGACAGCTCAACAACCATATTTAATGAGGTATGGTGCCCATGATTGCCGTGCAAGTAAAGCACCAAATTATATGGCTCCCCGTACCTCTTTCATGCATTTTGCCGATTGGTGGCACAATTTGTCTATATATTGTAAAATCCACCTCATTTTGAGGGAGAGATCTGTAATGTAAAGGAACTCTGTCAAAATTGTTCTAGAGTTGTTGTGAGCTAAAGGCCTTGAATTTGGGCATTTTGTAAAGGATTCTTGCCTTGTGCCTATATTGTAATGGATTGTGCATGTTTTTAGCAATAAAATTGGTGTTTTGTGGCTTTTCTTTCCCTAACTCGAGTTATATTGCATCTTTTTCCTCCCATTATGTTTGTAGGTATATTGTGCATATTTCTATCTCTTTGCAGGACCCCTTAATTTGTTGTGCTCCATGAATATAGGGAATTAAATATTGTTTCAGACTGTGGCCTTTCTATTTGCCCTCCCCACTTTGTTTACTCCCTATTTTCACTCACTTAGGATATTTCCACCCTCCTTTCTTCGTACATCACCTTCACTTAGAGTATATTTACTTTTTTATGAATTCTTCTATCTCGTGTCTCCTTGGAAAGCATTAGGGTAGGATTAGATTAGTTTTCCATTCTCTACACTTTGGAGAAGTTGGCACTAGGTTAGGAGAAGAAGTTGGCTTTCTCCGGAGGGTTATCCTACTTGCAAGGTCTCACATTGCAAGATAATCCCATGTTATGCAAATTACATTGATGGCCTCATGCACACACACTTGAGCTATCAAGGGTGCTGTAATTTTGTAATGTGATACCATGGCATCATCACTCAAGGACATGGCTCTATCACCTCCCTTGAAGAATTCAACAAGTGTTTGACAAAAAGGTTTGATAGGATGGATCCGGACTTGCATTTTAGGGAGCTAGCCCAACTCAAACAGGATGGAACTCTAGATAAGTATATTTTTTATTTTCAAAGAATTGCAGTAATGGTACCTGATGTTAGTGAAAGAAGGCTTGTTTTATTGTTTGTTGAAGGGTTAGGAGAACCATTAAAAGGCCTTGTTAAAGCTTTTAATCCTCCATCTCTTCAAGGTGCCATTAAGAAGTCATTAGACTTGGAGAGTTCGATGCCAAAGGGGAGAAATCTGCAGTTTGGGCAGCAGCGAACACGCCTTTGGGGCAGCAAAAGAACACATGTGAGCAGCCCATAACACCTCAAAATGAGAAGCAAGGAGCAACAGTTAGTGGGCAGCAAAATAGAGCACAAGAATGGGAGAGAAACAAGTTTGAAATTGAAGCAAAGAATGAGCTAAGGAGGAAGAAATTATGCTTTGATTGTAAAAAACGTGGGCACCCGATCATCGTTGTAAAGGTAAGAGATCCATTCATTATATTGAAGTTATTGATGATGAAGAGGATGAAGATAATGCTGATCCAAAAGATCAAGAAAAGGATGATGAGTTGAATGTCACTAATGCTACCTTAGCTACACTAATCGTTTTGCCTAGTTTCTATGCATTTCATGCGAAGGTTAATCTTCTTGGGCAAAGGGTTACCATATTGATTCATGGAGGAGCAACACACAACTTCATTGATGAAGGGTTAGTTGCTAGATTGGGTTTAAAAAGAAGAAGAATTCCAAGGATTTGATGTGATTGTGGCGAGATAGGCATTTAATCACATGCACCGAAAAAAGGATTCCCAACTTGATTGACCATGGGAGGACATAAGGTAATTGATGGATTTTATGTTGTTGGCGTTGGTGGGTTGGATTTAGTTCTTGGTGTTCAATGGCTCCAATCCTTGGGTGATTTTAATCAAAATTATCAAACTATGGAGCTGAAATTCAAAGTGCAAGACAAAGAAATTGTTTTGCAAGGCATGAGGAAAGGAGTTCCTCCAAGAATGACACCAATAATATGATTGGAGTTGTCAATGAGGGGCAGATTTCACAAGATGTGATTGATGGAGGGAGCATAATATTGCAGCAGCTGAGTTGTGAAGAATTTCAGCCCTTTGTGAACCATGGTGACTCCATAAGGTATGATACAAACAAACTAATGTCATATTTGCAGCATATTCAAATTTCTTTTGATAAGAGTGATGATTTGGATGATAAAATCTGCAATTTGCATTATGTAATGCCTTGGGTACAACCATGTGAATATGAGCACCTTGTCAAGGGCAAGTGGTGGCAAGATTTATCTCATCTAACAGGTACAAGTGCTAGAATCTTGAGGCACTTCAGCATGTTTTGTCTATTGTGCATGGCACTTAGACAAAAGATTTCAGAATTTCTTAAGGGCAAGCAATCTTGGGAAGGAGCACTGAAATGTCCTACTTCCTAGGATAGTCGTGACGAAGACCCGTACCCTACTCTATCTTCTGACTAAGAAAATATAAAAGGGGAGACTTAAGTTCTAATATCTTATTATAAAGTACAAAAATAAATAAAATATTATAAAAGCACTTATAATAAAATATTATGGACTTATCAAAAATAGAAAAGTGAACCAAATGATAAAGCACTTAGCACAAATTATTTTTTTCAAGGAAAGTGCGACTAGCCTTAGGGGCAATATAAAAAGGGAAAAATGATAAAAACTCATGGGTCAAGTTTATTCCCTCTAAAAATTGCGACTTGCTTTATTTTGTGATCTTCGGCATTTGGCGGTCAATCTAGGTAAGACCAAGGTCATGGTCTTCAACAGGTTGAAGACATCACACCTCCATTTCTTCTTCTAGGGGCAAGAGGTTGAAATCACTAATACATACACCTACCTAGGAGTCCAGTTCTTAAGGCCAAGATTCAGTATGAGGCATGCTCTTCAGTCGAGGGTGAATAAAGGTTATGGGTCTCTTGCCATTCTCGAGAGACAGTGCTTTTGACACCACTTCCAGGACATCTCCTCCAAGATGTTTCTTATGAACTCCCTCATCCGCCCCACTGTTCTCTATGGGTCTATTGTCTGGGGGCCCTCCCTTTTAGACACAGATTGGGCTTTTGCTGAGAGGATTTAGACTCTCCTCCTTTGCTGCTTCATCAGATGCAAGCAGATGGTCCCCCAACATATTATTTTGGCAGAGTTCGGAGCCCAACCTTTCGTCTGGAGACTATATTTGACATATCAACCTTTCTTCATCGTATCAGGAGGTTTGGTGATCTCTCCGATGAGCGGGCCAGGTATCTCGTATCTCGCTTATTGCTCCTCTGTGAGTATTGCCCAGGATGTGGGCCGTTGGTTTTCCGAGACTTCTGCCTTGTTGGATTCAGTTGGTATCCAGATTGATCGTCTCCCCCTTTCCAGTATTCCTTGAATGCTCCCAGTCATCTCTTGCCCACCAAGCAAGTGTTGAACAGGTCCATCAGGAAGATATCTACAAGAGCTTCATTCAAACTACTTGGGTGAACCCTCCTGGGGGTTTGTGCCCTAAGATGTCCTTTTATGCAGAGCACTTTCTTGAGATCAGAGATGGACTCATCATCCGCCCTCAGTACACCTTTCGTCACTGGGGCATGCCCTTTGTATACCTCTGGGTCAGTTTCGGGTTGGCTCCCACAGACTTCGGTGTGAGACTGATCACCACATTGATTGGGATGACAGACTTTGTAGGCTCTGTAGCCTTCATGAGGTGGAGACCGAGACTCATTTCATCTTCCGTTGCCCCATATACTATGAGATCAGAGGACGATTTCACTGCCTCTTCAGAGGGATTCAAACTCTCCCGATTTTCTTCAAATATATTGACCAGCGGTGTCTTGCCCTCTACATCCATGAGTCTCTGTTGCTCCGGGACTAGATTCTTCATCCCCCTTTGAGAGTCATCCCCACGAGACGAATTACAGCCTTCTTTCCAGTTCTACCCGCAGGTGGAGGAACTAAATGACAGAGCCTTTCTGACCCAGATACAGTGCATCGATCAGTTCGTCCCTGGTTGGACCTTCACATTTCCCCCGATCACCACCAGCAGAATCGGATGCACACTCGTACCAGAGGGCAACCTTGCTCCATTTGTCCCCTGGCCGTCGTTTCAGTCTCAGATCTCAGCAAGGGAGGAGGTTTTGCCCCCCTCTTCGGGTTGCCAGTCCATCAGGAGCTTCTTTTCGTCGGCCTCAAATGTTAGGAGGGGTGTGGCTACCATTCCTGAGTAGACCACTGGTCCTCGTTTGCCCCCTCCTCCATTCCCTTCTTTGCTTCTCCCGTCTTTCTCCCCCGCTTGCTCCATTGCCCCCGTTTGTGGGAGTATTGGCTTCGGGTTTCCTTTCTGCTTCGTCTCTTTTCCTTTCTTCTGTTTTTGGGAACTCGTTTGAGTTGTCCCCACTCGCACTTTGTATATTATTTGGACTGCAGTCCCATTGACCTACTTTTGTGGTCATTCGTTGGACATTAATATATTTATCTTATCTTATCTAGGATAGAAAAATGGAGGGAGAAAAGCATTTAATGCTGAAAGGAGCTGATTGGTTTTGTAGAAGGTTACTTTGGGTCACTTTTTCCTTTAAAGGGACAAGTCGACTTGAGGTAGAGCATTCTATGATCATTATCTAATTTCTGAATTGTGCCTGAAGCCTTGAGCTTTTGTCTACATTATTCTAAGGATGAAAACCCTTAGAATTTACCTCTAGAGGACGAAAACCCTCTTAGAGCATTTGAGGATTTCCTACCTAGGGTTATCCATTGTGATTACAAAGAGTTTTCAGTTTTCTTCAGCAGTGAATAAAGTGGGTTTGCAGCAGAGTTCGTGGAAAAGATTGCAGCAGTGGAGTTTCTTAATTATCTAAGGCTGAGCGACCCACCTTTTGGCCAATCTGAGTTGCTTTGGAAATGTCACAGGTCTGATTTGTATTGTTCTATCCCAAACTGATTTTTGTGAATCAAAGTAATCAGTTATTTATCATTTTTAAGGGTTGGAAGTGTTATTTTCAGTCACCATTGTTCGCAGATTTCTGAACTGTATTTCAGTCAATATTTGCCCCTAAAAATCAGCTTTTATCCATGTCTGGGCTGTTAAAAATTCAGAGATCAGTTTAAATTAAAACTATATAGAATTGGTTGTTGCTTTGTATGAGTTTCTTCACTAACCCTAGTCACCATTTTTGGTAGTTACTTGCAGCAGTCAAAAATTGAGTCTTGGGGTTCATAAAATCTGCAAATCATATTGGAGTGGAAAATAATAAATTGTTGACTGATTGGTGTGAGTTTCATGCAATATCCTAATCGCATTTTTCAAGATAAAATACAGATCTGCAGGATAAAAATCTGATATGCATGTTTTAAGCTTGCATTTGGTTTTGGGATTGGCCTAGAAACCAAGTGAGGGTCTAAGTGTCCCATTTGGGGACATTACACGAAATCAGATTGAAAAGATTCTATAGCTGCATTTGTTGGATGGATAAGTCGCCGCTTTTCTTTTATTCTTCTTTAATATGTTGTTGGAAGTCTAAGGATAGATCTTGGAGTATGAGTACTAAGGCATTGCATTGTAATTTAAACAACTTTTTCCAGTAATATAATGTTGATATATATATATATATATATATATATATATATATATATCTATTTATACTTTCCCTCACTTTATTTAGTATTTTCCCATTGCATTATATCCCCATATGGTTCGCCTTTTTCCACTTGGGAGAAATAAAATAAAGTGACTTTTCTTTTTCTAATTTTTTTGTCACTAATAAATTAATTTAAGTGCTTATAATAAAGTTTTATTTTGCACTTCAAAAATTAATTTATTATGACTTAGTTTTCGTTTTCTCATCCCTTAGCCATCGGGAAACAATGAATGGGTCTTCACCAACTTGCTTTCAAGAAGGGGATGGTGTGTCGGAGTTTGGATGCAATGACTTTGCGTCATTTTGCTAGATACATTGTGGTGGCCCCAAATTTCACCATGAAATCGAGACTACCCATTTGAAAATTTTCGTCCTTTTTGAAATAATAGGTCTTTTTGTGTTTTTATTGCCAGAAGATGTCTGTATTATGTTAGGATATTCCCAGTGTATCATATGAGCCAATTTTGACAAATACCCAGATGCCCAAACTCGTTTTATCCCTCCACCAAGTTTTGTTTGCGGGAAATTTTTATTTAATTATTTATTGAATAAATAATGCCCGTTTGAAGTAAATTGTGCTCCGGTTGAATCCTGTTGCAATTTTGCATGCCAGTATTCACTCGTCTCATTAGGGTTTTTACCAAGAATGAATTCAGGGCATTATCTGCAACTTCTGGCAACGTTTTTCGCTTTTATTTATTTCTTTTGCGTTTTTCTTCGGTTTTCTCCTCGGTTTCTCTGTGAAATTCCCCTAGGTCAATTCTTTCGCCAGTATAGTCTGTTTAATTGCCCAAAGCATCTGGAGATCATCTACCAACACAGCGCCAGAAGGAATCAGCCTCAAAATGCAAGCTTCTAACCAAAAATGATGAAGTCATGCACAAAAAGCCTCTCCCAGGCAAGTCGCACTTTTTGGAAATGAATAGGTTTAAGCTGCAGTGGGATTTTTGGTAGCAGCAGGTAGGTGGGAATTTATTACTTGCCTTGCAGGTGAAAATTCCCATGAAGTCAAAGTCACTTAAGCTGTAGTGGGAAAATTAGAGGCGAGACAAAGGAATTTCTTACCTGCCTTGCAAGGTAAAAATTCCCATTATAAAATAAAGAAAAAATCACTTAAAGCACCGATGAGAATTGTTCGCCTGCGTAGCAGGCTATCTTTCCCATCAGAAGGTTTTATTCACCCAAACAAGTCGCACTTTTTCAAAGGAGGCTAATTTTAATGCAAGTCGCACTTTTTGGAAAGTCACTTAAGCTGCAGTGGGAAAATTAGAAGCAAGAGCGGTGGGAATTTATTACCTACCTTGCAGGGTAAAAATTCCCATGATGAAAGGTAAATCACTTAAGTGGAAGAAGGGATTTTTAGAGTTGCGGTGCAGGGTGAAAATTCCCACCAGAAGTTGACTTTTTAAATTTAGAATTCACCCATGTCAAAAAGTGCGACCCATTTGGTGATTAAACAATGATATTAATGGTATTTATTAATAGTTGCTTTGCCTAATTTTGGTGCCCAGGATGAATAGAAAGTCAATGCATGAGGATAAGCCAAAGTGAACTGAAGGTAGCATGCTAAAAATAAATAAATAAAATTTATTTAATGGCAGCCAAGCAACATGCAAAAATAGGTGCCCAATTTGGGTGAATAAACATCATTGTTTATTAATTAATTGCTAGGAATAGGGTGGACAATTATTAGAAATAGAATGTTGAGGGTTATATAAGCATGGGCTGCCATAGTGAAGATGTAATTAATTCTTTTTGCAAAGGATTGCAGCCGGATAGTTTTGGTGCCCAAGGAAGGAGGATTTTTGCATCAAAAAGTGTTTTTCATTGCCGGAAAGCTTCAAAGTTTGGCGCCTAGGGTTGAAGGAGCTTGATTTAAGCATTGTTAATTATCTGCATGTTGGTATAAGTGCCCAGGTGAAGTTAAAAATATTTATGCTTGCTTTGCATGCAAACAAAGCCTCAAATTTTAGGGCAGTGGGCTTTATATGCAGATTTTTGTGATAAAAATTAAGTGTTCATGCTCTGGATTCCGGCTTTGTCTGAATTAATTGCAGGTATTCATTACATGTGCTTATATAAGTGAAAGGAAATTCAAATCAATGTCGTACATTGAATATATCTTCCGAATATGAAGAAATTTCAGATCCGCACAATCGATTGCAAAGAATTATGGGCGAATAAAAAGAAAAATAGTTGCTTAGGCAAAGATTGTTCCGAGTGCATGTTGAAGCATGATGAAAGAGAAAGATCAGCAGAATCATGCATAGCTCTCGATTTGTGAAGTCAATGATACAGACATTGGCCCTAAACCTATCACCGATTTAATTGACATATTTAGATGTCATAATTGCAAAGGCTTCAGTAGAAAATTCATCCTCTTGTTTCTGACACAGCCCGTGTAGAAGTCAATGCATGGGAAATTCCTTCCAGGATCTTGTGCATGTGCTCCCAATCTTCCAGTTGAAGCCTTCATCGAATTTACTTTGCATGTACTGAAGAAGAATTGCAAAAGCTTCAAGGATAAGAGGGAAGACAAGGCAAAGACAATACCCGCAAGCAAATCACAGTCACCTGCTTCTAGATCCAGCTTGGTGAGAATCAAAGACAAAAGAGTCAACCGCATGCAGAATATGGAAAAAGAACAAGACTGGAAGTGTTGCAGCTTTCTTCTAATTTCTTTTCCTCTTTCTTCTTCTTTCTCTTATTTTCTCCGACAAAGTAATTGAGCAATCAATTAAATTATAAAACTTAAGTGATTGGTTTAAAAGCCGTTACTTGAAGAAGTCAATTACTTGGAGATAGGTGGCAGACATGCAAAATAGAAGGTTCTATTTTTAGTTATAAATTATGCATGTCATGTAAAGAGGAATTCTAGGAGGGAGATTGTCAGTTGTTTCCTTTACAACTTCCACATGTGCCAGTTCAGTTATAGTTTCCTATTTGTAAATTGCCCTCTATACACTATAAATAGAGGAAGAACCTACGGGTTAAAGGATCAGAATTTGTAATCAACATTCTTGTGTTCGGACTTTGAGTCGAAACCCCGATTTCTGCATTTAGAGTAGAGGAATATAGAGGAGATTTCTCGGAGAACTTTGTGTCAACGGTGCATTTTGCTTCTTACTTTCTTTCTAGATCTGTTCATAAACTTTGTGTTATTTTAGATCTAGATCTGAAAGTTTCCTTTGCTTTGAATTTTGTGCTTAATGATCTATTTGTTTTAATCTATGTGCATGCAATCAACTCTGTAAACTATTGTTTGGGTTGCACATCCTCTCTCCTTTCCCGTTTCCTATTATTTTCCTCTTCTATAGATTTTTCCTTTCTTTTACAGTTGCTTACTTGCTGCAGAACCGTATAGCTATGGTTCATGAGCTACATGGTTAAAGTAATACCCACAAATAGATATTAGGATATATAACTGACAAAATCTTACACGGGAGCCTCACCGGTAAATGAGGGAGATTTATCTCATGACTGCCTAGGTTTTCAGCTATGCAGAAAATCTAGCCAACACATTGTACAAAATCTTTATCAACATTTGTTTTTGGACACTTTGTGCAACAGATACAACAAACAATGCACTAAAAGATATGGTGAAGCCTCTTGACTTTTGAATGAGCTATGGAGGCCGGTTATGTGCAAATTTACCTTTTTAATCCCCGTACAATGGTTTTTACATACAGGTTACATGTATAGACAATAGTGTTTCTTAAATGTGTTATCATATCCAAAAGAACATGATACATTGGTTGGATCTAAAATGGATGGCAAAATGTTCTAAACCATGTGTTTGCCATTGACTAGTGGGAAGATTTAGACTGTTTGACAGCCTTCGCGAAACTTAAAGTGGAGGTGAGTCGATATCAACAGATTCCCCTTCATTGGGAGTGGTATGTGAAATAGTGAAGGAAGAACCTTTGGAACCTGTGCTAAAATGGTAACCTTTTGAAGTGGTAAGTCCCATGATTTCTTTGCAATGCCAAGGAATAAGTTTGGAAGATTATTGGCAAGAGAGAATCGAGCACTGTTAGCTCAAGAAGAACCTATTGGTTGGTGGATGATGCTATTGATCGATGTCCAGAGGTTCAGTCATTGGCTATTTAGGAGGGACTGTAGCACAGACTTCTCTATACACACAGTGAATTGGAATTTGCTAGCCAAAGAATGTCAGAAAACTATGTCCATGTACATAGTAGCTTGTGAATTTTGCTGCATAAGATGCCACCATATGTGGAGCCAATCTGCAGTCTGTTGGGCATTTACGTGTGGCAGATCCAAGTCTGATTGTCATTAATAGTGAGGTATGGATTGTCTGGTACTTGCCAACCTAAGTATAATTGGACACAAATGGGCTCAAGATGGAGTTAGCTATGTTGGTGTATCTGTGAGTAGCAACGCAGTTGAAAGCTATTCTTCAGGAAAGAGATTGAACACTTATGCTAATTTTCTTATTAATAGTTTGGACATTCATTTATATTTTTGGATCTATACCATTACGTGTTGATCATGTCTATACTTTTCTATTAGCAGTTTGGACTGTCTTTTTATTTTATTTTGAAAGATACGTCATATATTTTCAGAAAAATATTTACAGAGGGCTGTACAAACAAAGGATGGGTACATAGAATGAGCGTCATAACCTCGTCCTAAGAGCAACAAGGGCAAAAATAAAATCAGAATACAACATGGGGTCCCTTATTTTTGTAAAAATTCAAATGTTTTCTGATGGTTTCACTTTGAAAATGCTGTTATTTTTACCGTAAGCATTGAATTTTAATATCAAAAGTACCTAAAATACATAAAATACAGTTTAAATCCTTAAATTTGATTGAATAAATTTAAAATATGTAAATATTAACTTCAACATATTATTTTTAATAGCTTTCCCCCTGCCATTCCCAACATTCAGGAACTTTTTTTCCATCCCGGAAAGCTTGTGTTCCCCCGTCCTTAAGACTTAGGTAACTATGCTAATCATCATATTGCTGTATAACTTCAAACTTCAAACTTACAGACTACATCACTCTCCTTGTTGCCATGAAAGATTGCAATAAGTGGGCACTTGTGAGGTATTCAGAGTAGCAATAGAAATCCTTCAGTTAGTTGCAGCATCGGTAGTGAACCTTCAAGTATTTCTCTTGCTGTGCAACTTACTACTATTTGTTGCGTCCTGGTTTGGGTTTGGATGTTACCGGGTTTATTTATCACAAATATAGAGCTTGGTTGTAGCTTTTTCACAAAAATTATAGGAATGGTACATTCAAATTTTGCATCAAAAACAGTATAAGCAATTTGGTTTTTGCAGTAAGTAGCTTTACAATGATGTAAGAGTGTAGGTTTTTCCAATATGGACTGATTCTTCTTTGTTTCAGTGTGGAGATTAAAAGGCGCGTGAAATCTTCTCTAAAGGGTGTGCAAAATGCTTTATATCAATCACAGCCAGGACTAAAAGGAAGGATACATATTACAACTCGATGCCTCTGGAACGACAAAGGAAAACTCACTGAAGCACTATTTAAAGCAGCCCATGTGGCCCTAAAAATTGCCCTTCAAATTCTACAGTGCCTCATATACAACACACTCTTCATACAATATTGAAAAAGGTGGTGCAAAAGTACAGCAATAGGCGGCCAGAAGTAGTTGTTATGGTGACTGGGGACACTAAAGCAAAAGGTGACAGTGATGTGAAATCATATAAGCCCAAGAGTGATAGACATCTAGTACAGCACTCTTCTGTGAATGTTTCTGGGCTCCAATCTTTCCAGAAAGGCTCCTCAAAATTTGTAACTTCTTCACTTGTTGATACTGCTAATCAACTGATGGAAAGGGCTTCAAGCGAAAATGACACACAAGGTAGGAAATACGTTCTGTTAGTTTTCAGTCTTTTCACTTTATTGAGTTGTGAGTTTCAACTTTCTTATCAATTAAGTTCATTAATTAGACTATTAGGAGAGCATTGATGACTCCTTGAACAGAATTATTATTAAATTTGCTGCCTGTAAATATAGTTGCCATTATTAATGACGTTGCAGTTGTTACTCACGAGTAATTAAGGTTAATAAGATCCAAGAAAGATCACCTTGCAACTTGGAAATCTGATGTGAAGTCACCAAAATCTATATCATCAGATTTTTTTATATCAGACGGTCCATCAACTAGAGGTATTGCTGGTGAATGGGATAAAAACCTGAAAGTGTAAATAACCATAAAGGTATGCATTTAATAAAATATTTGAATTCCTCTTCTTAGCGTTATTGATAATCACCTAGTTCAATAAAAAAGTGAATTTTTCCATTTGATTCTAGACACGGCATTTCCTCTCATTCTCATCGTACTCTTTGCATCTGGTTTCATTTAATTTTGATTCCTAGTTTTGCTGAGATCCACTCTTGTAGATTTATGCAAATTAGGTTTTTGCTTTTTCTTTCTATTTTTTTCTGTTTTCTTGTGCTACTGCTTGATTTTATCCACAGAACATACATCCTCATCATGGAACATCTTTTTATTCCATGCTAACGAAGAGTGCAAACATACAGTTTTGGCAGAAACTCTGTACTTTCTTCTGTCTGTGTTTGTTCTTTTCTTAAGTTCTGAGAAACGTAGCAATTGGTATCAGAGTCGGACAATCGTGCCTTTTTGACATATTGGGTTCCCTCTTGATGTGATCTGGATTTATTTGGCAATCCAGATTTGATTGACAATCCGTCAGAATTGTTCAGCTCATGTGTCCAGGATTTGATTGGTAATCCGGTGGACAACACACGAAATCGTATAAATTTAATGTGTTATGAAAGCACAGAATTGAAGGAAAGGAAATGGACCCAGTAAACATGTATGATACTGCAATGTACATGGAAGTTATATAAAAAAATATAGTAATTTACCAAAAGGTGGCAATCTTTGGGAAATCGTATTTATAAGAACCCATAAAGAGGTGGATTTAGGAGAGTAGAGCTTTCATATTGACAGTTCATCATTATACCATTATAACTTCAAAATATTCAAGCAAGATACTAAACAGATTCATCATTCTTTCTTTTAACCATTCCTTCACTTTTCCCATCATATAATAGAGCAGAAGTCATACAGCCTTGTTAAAAAGGTGCAAACCAGTTGAAGATACTCAAACAAGTATCTCCAAGGCATTTACATATGCGCATGTGTGCATAAGCCTCTATACTTGCGCTACCATAAGCATAGGAGCTTATGTCCATATATATTTGCATGTAAACCCTCGAGAAATAAAAATCATGCAACAGATTTGTTGGCTAGATTTTTGCACAGCTGAAAACCTAGGCAGTCATGAGATAAATCTCCCTCATTTACCGGTGAGGCTCCGTGTAAAATTTTGTCAATTATATTTTTAATATCTATCTGTTGGTTTTATTTTAACTGCGTAGCTCATGACCCATAACTAAGCAATTTTGTAGCAAGTAAGCAGTTGTAAGGAATGTATGCAGGAAAGGGAAATAATTAAATACGAGAAGAAAGGAAAGGAGATGTGCAACCTAACCAATAGTTGACAAAGTTGATCACATGCACATAGATGAAACAAATAGATCTTAAAATGCAGAATTTGAAGCAAATGACAGTTTCAGATCTAGATCTAAGACAACACAGTTTGTGTAGAGATCTAAAAAGAAAAAGAAACGAATACACCGTTGACACAAAGTTCTCCGGAAATCTGCCTCTTCTCTATTCCTTTGCTTGAAAGCTATCAAGGGTTTCAGCTCAAAGTCTGGAACACAAGAATGCTGATTACAAATTCTGATCCTTTAACCCGTAGGTTCTTCCTCTATTTATAGTGTATAAAGGAAATTACAAATAGGAATCTTTAAATGAATTCCCGCATGCGGAAGCTATGAAAAGGGAAATAGCTGGCAATCTTCCTCCTAGAATTCCTCTTTGCATGACATGCATGATTTATAACTGAAAATAGAACCTTCTATTTTGCATGTTTGCCACCTATCTCCTAATAATTGACTTCAAGTAATGGATTTTAAACCAATCACTTAAGTTTTATAATTTAATTGATTGCTCAATTACTTTGTTGAAGAAAATAAGAGAAAGAAGAAGAAAGAGGAAAAGAAATTAGAAGAAAGCTGCAACACTTCCAGTCTTGTTCTTTTTCCATATTCTGCATGCGGTTGACTCTTTTGTCTTTGATTCTCACCAAGCTAGATTGGAAGCAAGTGCATGATTGTGATTTGCTTGCGGGTATTGTCTTTGCCTTGTCTTCTCTCTTATCCTTGAAGTTTTTGCAATTCTTCTTCAGTACATGCACTAGTGCAATGTTTGCCGTAAATAATTCAGACAAAACTCAACATCTTTTATTTCAAATTGTATATGAGTAGTTTTAAATTTTGGAAAGCACTCAGGGTGAAGGAAAACACAAGTAAATTCAATGAAGGCTTCAATTTGGAAGATTGGGAGCACATGCACAAGCTTATGAAAGGAATTCTCCATGCAATGACTTCCACGTGGGTTGTGTTAGAAACAAGATAATGACTTTTTGCCAAAAGCCTTTGGAATTATGAGAGTTGGATCTCGTTAATCAAATTGGTGATAACTTCGAGGCCTATGTCTCGTATCATTGGCTTCAACAAATTTGGAAGCAATGCATGATTTCATTGATCCTTTTCTTTCATCATGGCTGGAACAATCTTTATCGAGCTCTTTTTCTTTTAATTGGTGGAATCCCTCGCAATTAGATCAATTTGTGCAGATCGACAATTTCTTTTGATTTGGAAGATATATTCAATGTACCGACATTAATTTGAGCACATGTGATGAATACTTGCAATTTATTGAGACAAAAATGGAGTCTATAGCATGAATGCTTGATTTTTATCACCAAAATCTACATATAAAGTCTGCTGCCCTAAAATTTAAGGCTTTGCTTCCATGCAAAGCAAGCAAAAATATTATTTAATTCACTAGAGGACTTATACCAACATGCATATAATTAGAATGACCGAAATTAGGCTATTCCAACCCTAGGCGCCAAAGCTGAAGCTTACAAAGGCGGTGGAAAATAAACTTAAATGCAAAATCCTCCTTTTGGCACCAAAACACATGCAGGCTACAATCCTTATCAAAAAGAATTAATTGCTTTTTATTATGGCAGCCCATGCTTATATAACCCTCGGCATTGTATTTCTAATAATTTCCCTTCCTATTTCGGCAATTTAATTAATAAACAATCATGTTTATTCACCCAAATTAGGCGCCCATTATGCATGTTGTTGGTTGCTTTTAAATAAATTTATTTTATTTATTTTTAGCATGCACCTTTGACTTTTTTAGCTCATCCACTTGCATTGACTTTCTTTCTATTTATGGCGCCAAAATTAGGTGAATAAACCATTAATAAATATTATTAATTGCATTGTTATTCACCCAAGGTGGGTCGCACTTTTTGGCAAGAGGAATTGCTAAAAATAAGAAGTCAGCTTGATGGGAATTTCCACCTTACTGCGCAGCTCCAAAAATCCCCTCTTCCACTTAAGTGATTTGACTTTCATCATGGGAATTTTTACCCTGCAAGGCAGGTAAGAAATTCTGCCGGTGCTTTAAGTGATTTTTCTTTTATAATGAGAATTTTTACCCTGCAAGGCAGGTAAGAAATTCCCTTTGCTACTGCCGCCTCTAATTTTCCCATCGCGGCTTAAAAGACTTTAACTTGATGGGAAAAAGTACCCTACAAGGCAGGTAAGAAATTCCCGCCTACACCGCCACTAATAAAGATCTCATCGCAACTTACACTCATTAATTCTAGAAAATGCGACTTGCCTAGGAGAGGCTTTTTGTGCATGACTTCATCTTTTTTGGTCAGAAGCTTGCATTTTGAGGTTGATTCCTTCTGGTGTTGTGTCGGTAGATGATCTCTAGATGCTTCAGGTAATTAAACAGACTATACTGGCGAAGGAATTGACCTAGGGAATTTCACAAAGAAATCTGCAGAGAAAAACACAAAAGAAATAAATAAAAGTGAAAAACGTTGCCAAAAGTTACAGACAAAGCTCTGAATTCATTCTGGTGAAAACCCTATTGAGATGTGTGAATACTGGCATGCAAAACTTCAACAAGATTCAACCGAAGCACAATTTACTTCAAACGAGGCATTATTTATTCAATAAATAATTAAATAAAAATTTCCGTAGACAAAACTTGGCGAAGGGATAAAATGAGTTTGGGCATCTGGGTATTTGTTGAAATTGGCTCATATGATTCACTGGGAATATCCTAACATAATACAAACATCTTCTGGCAATAAAAACACAAAAAGACCCGTTATTTTAAAAAAACGAAAATTTGTAAACATGGGGTAGCCCCAGATTTTAGGGTGAAATATGGGGACCCCATGATTCAAAACACATACATTTTCATTCTATACTATAATGATCAAGACCAATAGTAAGGATAGCGTGCTCGAAATGAAGGCAAGATTCTTTTCATTGGTTGTGCCCATAATCGCCTTCCCCCGATGCCACAATCGGTGAAGTCACGTCCAGTCAAAACTCCATTGCTCAAAAGAAATCCCGAGTCTCATGCCAACTCGCTCTCCATAGTCGAAGACGTGGGGAAACACTAACACCCACACTCAACTCAAATATATATTTATATATTCTCTCTAACTAAGGTTCTAAGAAACCCGTTCTAGGGTGCATAATACTTAGGGTTCAAAACAAGAGCTTCATTTTCTTCATGGAACAATCTTTCAAAATGCCACTATATATGCCCCAAAATAGAACTTAGGGTTCTGTTATCCAATTTTTCCCCTGGCAAAATTGGCTAACTTGACAAAGTTGGACTTGGGCAACTTCATGGGGTCTTGGTGATGAATCTGGAAAAATCGGGTATTTTCATGCTTTGGAGCACTTGTAATTATTTCAAAACATTTCTCCATTTTTCCTAACTCCTGAGTTCTGTAGAAGTCCAAATAATTAGAAAAAATTGGGAAAAAATGAAAAAAATGGACTTTTTAGTGTATTGCGAGTCAGGGGCTGCGGATGGAACTAGTTCCTCTGGAACAAAGGTTCCCGCTTTTGGTTTGGGCCCGAAATGCAAGAAAACAATGTAATGCGGGGAGGGCAAAGGTTTTAGGAACACAAGGCAATAGTTCCTTCAAGTCACTTGTTCCCCGCATCCCCAAAAAAGCCCAATACAAAGGATGGGTGAGGAAACAATTTTGTGCAGAGATGCGGGCCACAGGTGGAACGAAGGAACAAGTTCCATCGGGCATGAGTTCCTCATGAAGGCGATCGGACCACAATACAAAGGGGAGCGGGGTGTCAAGTGCAATGCGGAAGAACCGGGGAATGCGGGCACTAATGTCCTAGGTGGAAGAACGGTTCCTAAGTTCTATTCGGGACCCAATTATCCAATCCAAGCGCAAAACAAGACCACTTTGCAGTCAAAGTGGGCCCATGAGGAACAAGAGACCCTAGTTCGAGTTCCCTTTGTCCCCGAAATCTGAAATACCCGCATGACAAGGAGAAAAGGTAAAAATGAATAGTTAAATGTGGATTGTAGGAGCCCGTGGGGACCCACGACCCCGAACTTCAAATGGTCATAACCTTCACCCAGGTTGTCGAAATTTGACAAAATTGAACTTTTCGGAAAGGTCTCGTCATCCTCTACGCCATGTGTTATAAGCCAATTTTGAGTGCGCAAAATAAATAAAATAAATAAAAATGGAAATTTTGAAATTTTTCAAAAGTGTTACTTTGCGTGGTTTATCACTTTCATCACAACCGTCTCATTTTTGTGATCGTTCCGGTCTTCGTTTCGTCCATTTCAGGCGAGAACTCCTCCCGCCAGGTCTCAAGTCGCGTTAAATATTAATTAATTAATATTTAATTAATTGATTACTCTTTGTTTAATAAAATTAATTTTTAATAACTTTGGAGTATTTAATTAAATAAATGTTAATTAAAATTCATTCGACAAGTTTTTTCAGGAAAAATAAGCTTCCGCTTCCCATTGTCGGGATGCCAAATTGGCTTCCCGGCCCGGATTTCCCCTTTCCTGGCAAAATTGCTTTAAATCCCCACTCGTGGGATTTCTTCCCCCAATTGCCAAATTAATAAATTGGCAAACGGGCAAAAATCTCCCGATTTCCCACATGGGGAAATTGAACGGAGATTGCTAGCCCACTTTGCCATTCCCGTTGGCAATTGGCCGTTGCTTTCCCCATTTCCCCTGGCAATTAATTCCACTACCCGGGAAGAGGGGAAGTTGGGTTAACCCTCATAAATTCCTCCATCGAACTCGTTGGAAAGAGTCGTACGAAGCTTTCTAAATTGCTTCTTACTTCTTCTAAGAAGCATAATAATATTTTTATCACATTCCTCAAACTGTGAACACCATTGTGAAGGAGAAATACGTGCAAGAGGACAGTCATAGAAATCTTTATGCAAAAAGAGAGAACAGTCAAAGTAAATCCAACACAACCAAAGTAATCAGTTTCTCGCGCAATTGGCAAAGGAGGACAGCATACAAATTTTCCCACGCATTAAACAAGAGGACAGTCCAAATCAGCCAAGGGGACAGCAAAGATAAAGCTTCCACGCATAGGAGGGAGGGCAGCAGGTGAGAGAAAAGACAAAAGCTGCACAGGTTTTAAGGAAGAAAACAAAATAAGCTTTCCACGCATTTACCTGAGCAAAACATCATGCAGGCAGAAGAAGCAGACTGCCCACGCATTGGAGAAGGAGGACAGTTCAAGATAGAAGGGGGACAGCAAAGGAAAAGAGGATTTCAACGTATGCAGGTGAAAGTATAAACCAAAATCTCCACGCATTCCCAGAATTAGGCCAGTTTTCATGAAGCAAGAAATCAAATGCAAAGGAGGTTTGGCGCTGAAGAGGCAAGGAGACAGCAAAAGACAATAAGAACAATTTCCACGCATTTACCTAAGCAAAACACCACGCAGGGAGGAGAAAGTAAGAGCCCACGCAGCCCAAGGAACAACTGAAGATCCCACGCAGCATGCAGAAGTTGTAAATAATTTCAATGCATTTGTTTTGAAAGGAAGAAAACAAGAACAAATTTCCACGCATTCTCCAGACCAGTAAACTTCCAAAACGCAGCCATTGGGCAAAGAGAAAATCAACGCATGAGCAAACAAGACACAGTCCAAGCAAAGGCCACATGGGGGAGAAGTTTTTGGTTTTAAAATCATTTTCCACGCATTTTCATAAGCAGAACAGTCTAAAACAGCAAAAGGGCATTTGTCTGTCCTGTTAAGGAGATCCACGTTTCAGCAAAGAGGTGAAAACCACGCATTTCCTCACCTTCATTTAGGAGGGACTTTGTTCCCACACTGTTGCATGTCATTTGCATGCGTGCAAATCCATATGCTAACAATTTTTGGCAACTCTACTAGGGATTCAGGAATCGTTAACTAGTGCTTGGTTAAATCTTTATGACTATCCCCTCTGCACAAGCTCCAGTTCTTCAACCGAACCTTGTGCCCAACGAAGATTTTCAAGGAGACATTGCTGCCAACCTTTGAACAATAGCTTGGGAAAACCGTGAAAGCTTGCAGCAATTTTTGGCTGTTGATAGAGCCATTGACAGAGAAATATACATTGAAGACCTTAGAAGAAGAGCACCCGCACTTGTGGCCAGAAGACCTCCTGGACATGTGTTGATCGTTGTTCACCGACACGGTCCTCTTCCACCAAGGTAATAATTTGTATGACTATTACAGGTAACCCACCTATCTTGCAACCAAATCTTGTTTTTGCAGATACTCAAGAAGACATCATCATATTTGAGGCAAGCTATTTGGGAAAAGCGCACGAATAACTATCATTTTCATCTCGCCGCATTAGTACTAGATAACGAAGAAGAGAAAGCCGCGAGAGTTGCTAGAGTTATTCAGCAAATAGCTCAAGAAAGAGAGCGAAGAGAAAAGGCTAGAGCTGATCAGAACATGTCAGTGATCCCTTCACAATAAAGATTTCAAACTGGAAGGAAAGAGGTTTACGCGAGGAGAAAAAGCTAAAGGTCGATCTGATCCCATTTTTGACTTTCAAGGAAAGTTTGGTTTCAAGTTATCTCCTCCAAAGAAGAACACACCTCGTAGATCTGCAAGCCTTGCATCAAGTCCTGAAAGAGCAAGGAAGGAAGGAATCACTACCAGTCAAGCACTTGTCCTTGCTCACGTTGTTTTACCTTCGCATACCACCTTTCCCAAAATGGCAGTCAACGTACCATGGGGAAATGCCATAGGCCCATTGGCCTTACCAGCTCAACATGAACTCCCACGAGGATCGAGAAAGATTCTTCCCAAGTTCGATGGAGATGGGAAGACGTCACCAGATGACCATATTTTTGCCTTCTTCACTGCATGTGTTGTTTTGTCGGTAGAATATGAAGATGTTGCTATTCGCCTCTTCGTCGAAACATTGCATGATGTTGTTGCAGATTGGTTTCATCATCTGCCAAATGGATGCATTACAAATTGGAATGATATGAAAACTAAGTTTGAAGATCGATTCAAGACGGCTGAAGATGAACATGCTCTTCTTGCCCAACTATCTCAGGCGAAGAAAGAGCAAATAGAACCCATGAGGAATTTCGTGGCTAAATTCAACAAAATGGTGAAAAAAGTTCTTGTCGGTTTCGCCCGAATCTTGACGGACAAAAATGTTTCTTTATTAATGCACACCAACTAGAAGTGTGCTATCAGCTGAGAAGGGCTAGAGTGGCTACTTTGCAACTTGCTCAATCCTTGGCCATAGAAATTGAGGATGACTTAATCATGGCAGGAAAATTCAAGAAAACTTCCCTCAAGGGAAAGAGTCAAGAAACTCCCAATGCTTCAGAAGCTATACTTACTAAGTTAGCTAATGATGTGCTAGCTTTGAAAAAGCAAGTTGCTCAGAGTAGTAAACCCTCTCCTTACAAAGACATTCCAAGGAAAGGCTACGTTCCCAACAAAGCCAGGATTGCAGGTCCTCCAACGAGGCTTGCTATTGAAGCAACTCCCGTAACTAACTCAAAATGTGATGTCATTGAAGAAAGTGACGATGAAGTTGAAGTCATCGAGGTTGATGAGGAAGAGCCGGATTCTAGAACATCTGAACCTAAAGTTGAAGATCCTGAGGGAGAAAGTAATAATCATTTCTTCGAGTACCGTTCAGAAGAAGAAGACGAATACGAAGAAATTATAGAAGATATGAATAGCCAGTCTTTCGTTGTCTTCACACGCTCTCAGAAAAAGGAGCAAAATACCACTAAGGCGGGAGATAAAGAGGTTTCCAAGGAAGTTCCTAAAGAATCCAAAATTAAAGAAGCTTCCAAAGAATCAAAGATAGCTGAGACTCCTAAGGTCAAAACTATCTTAAAGAAAGGAGAACCTTTGCCGAGTCAATCCATAGATAAATCAGCTATGAAGAAAGTTTCTTCTTCTACATCGTTATCAACCAAGCCCGAAGCAAAGGTCAAAAGTGTGCCATCATCAAGTTCGAAAGAACTAGTATCTGAAACATCAAGTACAATTACTTTTCCCAAATTTGATATCATTGATCATATGAATAAAACAAAAATTTCCATGTCATAGGCAGAGTACTTGAAGTCCAATAAGGATCAACTCAAGAAATTGGTCCAGTTTATCAAAGGTGACTCTACTGTTCATTCCTCCAAAGGAATTATGAAAACTCCCAAAGATGGGAAAACTCAAAATATTGTGGCAGCCACTACACCTTCAAATGAAAAGATTGAACCTTTCTTTGTGTCCTTTTTGATCAACGGATGCAAATTAAGCAATTGCATTATAGACTCTGGAGCCTCAGATAATGTGATGTCGGCAAAAGTAGCACATGCTCTTGGTTTGACTTGTACGAGAACATTCGGATCGTGTTACTCCATGGAAACCAAGCAAGTTCCTCTGATCGGGCAGATTAAAGACGCCCAAATGGTTTTAGCCCAATTCCCTCAAAAGCGAGTTAAGGTAACTATTTTAGTTGCTGACATTCCCGCTTCGTATGGTATGTTGTTGAGCAGGAAATTTTGTAGAGATCTAGGTGGAGAGATTCAAATGGATTGGTCTCATGCTATGATCCCTATCAATGGCGAAATGAAGAAGCTAATGCTGGAAGCTCAAGCAAAGTTCACGGTAACTAAAACTGAAGATCCTCACGCACAAATCCTTTTCCAAGGCTCAAGTATGGGTAATTATATGATGACTGCAGAAATTCATACCCCTGAGATCACTTGCCAAGATTCCAATGAGATCTGGACTCTTGAGTTCGATGGAAGTTGTTGCTCAACGGGTTCTAGTGCAGGAGTGGTGCTCATATCTCCAAATGGTAAAAGATTTCCTCTTTCCTACCAACTTGAATTTTCAAATACTAACACTGCAGAATATGAGGCATTAATCCTTGGCCTCCAAGTTGTAGAGGAGAAAGGGATCAAAAATTTGGAAGTCTTTGGAGATGCGGAATTGATCGTGAAACAAGTAAGAAATCAGTTCCAAGTAAAGAATGATCGTTTGAGACACTACAGAAATAAAGTGTGGGACGCGATAGAAGTCTTCGACGCTTTTCCATAAAATTTGTCCCTCGTGAAAAGAATGACAAAGTAGATTCTCTAGCAGTCTCAACTTCATTAATGATTCCTCATTCAAAGTTTGATCAAGACAAATACACCATTGAAATGGTTTTTAGGCCAAGTGTTCTTGACAATGCAGAAAATTGGCAAGTATTCAATGATGATCAACAAATTATTGCTTTCTTGGAAAAGAGGGATAATTTTGAACAATTGTACTTTGAAGGAAGTGATTCTGCGTTTCACGAATCGATGACCTCACCGTTTCAAGGATTTGAGAATGAAGATCCTGGTGATGGCATCATTCAACTCAAAGGAAATAAAATTCCCAAAGGATTGGTTTCACTTGAAGAACTTTTCGATAAACATGACAGGTTTATCAAAGAGAAAGAGCAGGCAGGACCTACAAATTCTGCTGACTATGAGCAAGTTAACATTGGTACCAAGGATAAACCTCGTCTGGTCAACATCGGTAAGTGTTGCTCACCTGAGGAGCGCAAGAAATTCATAAGCCTCCTTACCAAATATTCTGACGTCTTGGCTTACTCATATGAAGACTTGAAGTCTTTCCAACCCAGGGAAATGGAGCATGCCATACCCTTGAAGCTTGGTGCAGTTCCTTTCAGGCAAAAACAAAGACAATATAATCCCAAGATGCAAGGACAATATTCCATGAAGTTCAAAAGATGTTAGATGCACGGATAGTGTTTCCTATTTGACTTGGATAGCTAATATTGTACCGGTTCGCAAGAAAAATGGAGAAATTAGGATTTGCGTGGATTTCCGCAATCTTAATCAAGCTTCCTTGAAGGATAACTACCCCTGCCAGTCATGGACCATATTTTGCAAGCAGTAACTGGATCGGAAATGCTATCTATACTAGATGGTTTCTTTGGCTATAATCAAATTGAAATGGCTAGAGAAGATCAACATAAAACCACGTTCACCACCCCCTGGGGTACGTTCGCATAAAGAAGAATGCCTTTTGGTTTGATCAATGTGGCGCTACCTTTCAAAGGACTATGGATATGGCATTCGCAGATTATAAAGACAAGATCATCGTGATATACCTAGATGACTTGACAATGTTCTCAAAGAAGCGAGAATATCACCTAAGAGATTTAGAGAAAATATTGCAAAGGTGTAGACTTCATAAGATCTCTCTGAATCCAAAAATTTTGTGTTCGGAGTTACAAGGGAAACTCCTAGGTCATATTGTTTCTAAGGAAGGAACTAAGATCGATCCTGAGCGTGTTCAAGCTATCAAGAATCTTTCCTTGCCTACAAGTAAGCTTGGAGTCCACTCATTCTTTGGGAAGGTGAACTTTTTGAGAAGGTTTGTGCTATATTTTGCCAAGCTGACTAAAGAAATCGCTGATATGATGAAAGGAAAAGAATCCTTCAAATGGTCAAAGGAAGGTAGAGAGGCATTTGAAAAGATTAAGGGCATTATCACAAAAGCCCCTACATTGGTGTGTCTTGATTTTAAAAAGGATTTCATAATCTATTGCTATGCTTCACTACACACAATCTCTACCATCTTGACTCAACACAATCAAGAGGGAATCGAATCTCCTATTGCATTCATGAGCTCTGGATTCAAGAAACATGAACTCAATTACACTCCCCTTGAGAGGCATGCGTACGCGGTGGTGAGAGCCCTGAAACACTTCAGGTACTATGTGTTGAATTCTCACACCAAAGTCTTAGTTCCAGACACCGTAGTTAAATTGATGTTGACACAACAGAACCAGGATCTAAAAGAGGTAATTGGGTCTCCAAGATCCAGGAATATGATTTGGATATCAAGCCTACCAAGTTGGTTCGAGGAAGAGGACTCTGCCAACTCATCGCAGAGAATGAACCACGAGATGACTTTGAAGAAGAACCAGTTGAGGAAAATTTACCACTGGTAGTTTTTGTCAGTACCACAGATGAATGGTATTCTGATATAGCCTACTTTCTCACATATGGCGAGTGTCCAGAGAATCGATGACTAAGGAGAAACGAGCTATCAAACTAAGAGAGTGTCGCAGTACGTCATTTGGGACAACACTTTGTTCAAGAAAGGAATTGATGGCATGTTCCTCAGATGTGTTGATAAAGAGCAACAACCTAGGTTGTTGGAAGCTTTTCACAATCATGCTTGCGGTGGTCATTTCTCTGGCCCAGTGACAACCCATAAAATTTTCATGAGCACATTATTACTGGCCCACTATGTTTTCCGATGCTTAGAAATGGGTGACAATGCGAAGCTTTGTCAAAGAATTTTTGGAAGACCAAAATTGGCAGCTTTGCCTTTGAAGCCAGTTGTCATTGAAGAACCCTTTCAACAATGGGGTTTAGATTTCATCAGGGTTCTGAATCCTAATTCTAGTGCTGGTCATACTCACATGCTCACCGCAACTGACTACTTTACAAAGTGGGTAGAAGCTATACTAGTGAAACAAACATCTACTGTGGTAATCTGTGATTTCATCAAAGAAAATATATTGGTTCGTTATGGAATTCCACACAAGATCGTGACGGACAATGCCTCAAATTTTTCTTCTACAGAGATGATAGGTTTTTGTTATGGGTATGGGATATCTTTGTCTCATTCGTCAGATTACTACCCTCAAGGAAATGGTCAGGCAATCTAGTAACAAGAACATCATTACTATCGTGCACAAGTTAGTCGAAGAAAATCAAAGAACTTGGCACAAAAAGTTATATGATGCATTGTGGGCTGACCGCATAACTCCCAAAAGAGCAATCGGGATGTCTCCATTTCAACTTTTGTATGGAACCGATGCTCAAATTCCCATCACATTGGAGTTACTAGCATTAAAATTAGCCCAGCAGTTGATGATGAATGCTTCACCAATGCATTAGATAAAAGGATCATGTTCCTAAGCAAGCTTGAGGAACAAAGAAGTCAAGTGGCAAACAGGATCGAGGAACATCAATCCAAGGTAAAGAGGTTGTTTGACAGGAAAACCAAAGAGAGGCAATTCCAAATCAATGACTTGGTTCTTCTCTGGGACAAGAGACGTGAACCGAAAGGAAAGCATGGGAAGTTTGATTCGTTGTGGCTAGGCCCTTTCAAAATCAGACATTTCGTGGAGATAGCACCTATTACTTGGCGTATCCTGATGGAACTCATTTTCCTTTGCCCTTTAATAGGCAATATCTCAAGCAATACCAAAATTGAAAACGGGTTGTTCCCGTATGTACATAGGTAATTAGGATTTTGGTTTGTTTCTTTTCCCCGTCTTTCGGTCTCCTCTTTTGTATCACCATTTTTGTGCCCCATCATTTCGAGATCATGTTCATGAATATTTTGGTCCGGGGTGCATTGATGCGTCTATGAAGTCCTTTTCCCAATTAGAGCCAATTGTTATCACCAATTTTGTGGTAAACAGCAAAATAAATAAAAAAATAAAAATGGAAATTTTGAAAATTTTCAAAAGTGTTTACTTTAAATCGTTTATCACTTTCATCACGACCTTCTCATTCTTGTGATTGTTCCAGTCTTCGTTTCATCCATTTCGGGTGAGAACTCCCGCTAGGTCTCAAGTTGCATTAAATATTAATTAATTGATTACTCTTTGTTTAATAAAATTAATTTTAATAACTTTGGAGTATTTAATTAAATAAATGTTAATTAAAATTCATTCGACAAGTTTTTGCCGGGGAAAAATAAGCTTCCGCTTCCCATTGCCGGGGATGCCAAATTGGCTTCCCGGGCCCGGTGGCAAAATTGCTTTAAATCCCGCTCGTGGGATTTCTTCCCCCAATTGCCAAATTAATAAATTGGCAAACGGGCAAAAAAATCTCCCAATTTCCCACATGGGGAAATTGAACGGAGATTGCCAGCCCACTTTGCCATTCCCGTTGGCAATTGGCCGTTGCTTTCCCCATTTCCCCCTAGCAATTAATTCCACTACCCGAGAAGAGGGGAAGTTGGGTTAACCCTCATAAATTCCTCCGTTGAACTCGTTGGAAAGAGTCGTACAAAGCTTTCTAAATTGCTTCTTACTTCTTCTAAGAAGCATAATAATATTTTTATCACATTCCTCAAACTATGAACGCCATTGTGAAGGAGAAATACGTGCAAGAGGACACTCATAGAAATCTTTATGCAAAAAGAGAGAACAGTCAAAGTAAATCCAACACAACCAAAGTAATCAGTTTCTCACGCAATTGGAAAAGGAGGACAGCATAAAAATTTTCCCACGCATTAAACAAGAGGACAGTCCAAATCAGCCAAGGGGACAGCAAAGATAAAGCTTCCACGCATAGGAGGGAGGGCAGCAGGTGAGAGAAAAGACAAAAGCTGCACAGGTTTTAAGGAAGAAAACAAAATAAGCTTTCCATGCATTTACCTGAGAAAAACATCACGCAGGGAGAAGAAATAGACTGCCCACGCATTGGAGAAGGAGGACAGTTCAAGATAGAAGGGGGACAGCAAAGGAAAAGAGGATTTCAACGCATGCAGGTGAAAGTATAAACCAAAATCTCCACGCATTCCCAGAATCAGGCTAGTTTTCAATGAAGAAAGAAATCAAATGCAAAGGAGGTTGGGCGCTAAAGAGGCAAGGAGACAACAAAACACAATAAGAACAATTTCCACGCATTTACCTGAGCAAAACACCACGCAAGGAGGAGAAAGTAAGAGCCCACGCAGCCCAAGGAACAACTGAAGATCCTATGCAACATGCAGAAGTTGTAAATAATTTCAATGCATTTGTTTTGAAAGGAAGAAAACAAGAACAGATTTCCATGCATTCTTCAGACCAGTAAACTTCCAAAACGCAGCCATTGGGCAAAGAGAAAATCAACGCATGAGCAAACAAGATACAATCCAATCAAAGGCCACGCGGGGGAGAAGTTTTTGGTTTTAAAATCATTTTCCACACATTTGTCATAAGCAGAACAGTCTAAGACAGCAAAAGGGCATTTGTCTGTCCTGTTAAGGAGATCCACGTTTCAGCAAAGAGGAGAAAACCACGCATTGCAGAGGCTGAAGTTTAACCAAACAATTCGGGCTATTAAATAATATCACGCGTACAAACGCCAACACAAGGAAATTGCAAGTTCAAAGTATTTATCAGAAAATCAAAGTAATTTCCATGCCAAACAACTTGGATCAGGCGAGGAAAAGAAATGATTAAAATTGGTCTTGCATAAAATCAATATAATCGGGAGATTTTTTAAAAAAAAATATTATTGTTGCCCGATCTAGAATTCGAGCTTAGTCTCGATATTTTTGTTTGTATTCACATTTTAAAAATTTGTAATCGGATCATGGTTATTATTATTATTTTTAATAATAATAATAATAATAATATTAAAGCGAGTCATATTTTTCTTGCATTGACGGGGTTTTCAGAGACTGAGACCCGACCCGCTTGCGTTGTTTTGCGTGCCTAAGTCATTCTTCTATGAAATTCATAATGGCCGAGAAATCTAACAAATCCGCAGGAAGATCGAGGAAGCCAGTGGAGAAATCAAATAAGTCCGCACTCAAGTATGAATTCCAAGGAATCATCCCTCCCAGTTCCATTAAGTCAACATATGACAATATCACTGATACAAATTTGGGTCACATCAATGTGCAACAATTCTGTGAACGGGTGAAAACTGAAGGCAAAACCATATTCTCGAATAGGCTTTACCATAGTGGTCTACCTCAAGCAACAACATTTCTGCTCTGTAGTGTCCAGAGTGGTTATCGCCAGAGTTGAGCATTATGATCCCGAGAGGAGAATTTTTAAAGATAATCGCGAGCCTTTCCTCTTAATCACACCAGAGCACATTGAGGAATTGCTTAGCATACCTGACTTTCTTGAGAATGCAGATATCACTCGCCAGTCAACACAAGAATTTTGGGATGAAGAACCCCTGAGATGGAGCAAGATGGTTAATAACAACTGGTTAGTGACCAAGAGGCCTCGAATTGACCGGCTTCCCAAAGAACTGTACCGCGTTGAGTTCGTGGAAGAAATCGGGGACATGATTACTCTCCTAAGTCGAGTTTTCGGTTTACCCTCTGCTAGGATTTTCCACCCATGGATGTATCAGTTTATCTGTATCATCCTTGCCAAGAAAGAGTTTGTGGATTGGGCCACCATCATCAGTAATACCCTTCACAAACAATTGATAGAAGTTAAGATGACTGGATGCTTCTACATGACATCGTATCTGACTTATGCAGTAGCAAGAAGAAAGCTATTTTCTGGACTCAAAACAAGAGGAGTCATGGGGCCATCAAACAGTGTTTTCCATTATTACCCGCAACTAAGTTTCAAAAATAGCTCTCACCATTTTAGAAGAGTCAACGATGCATTCACCTTCCGCGTGATTCGAAACCTGAATCGGAATATAGAGGAAAGATTTTCTAAAGAAGCCATGAATGTCATTTCCCAATGGGGAACTTGGTTTATTCAATTTTCATCATTTTCCTACATTCGCGTGAGTGGCTTTGCTGGTACTCCATGGAAGCTTCCTAAGTACGTCAGTGACAAATGAGCGTTAATGGAGCTTGCGCGACAACTATTCCAAGTTCATTATCTTCTCAGTGACAAGCACCGTTCAGAATTCATTTCCCAATCCAAATCGGGGAATACCAATGTCCAAATCTTTTCAGTGCACAACTCATGGAAAAAGAGTTCGCTCTCATCACAATTCATCCATATGTGAAGAGAGCCCAGTTTGATATCAATGGATATATGCAGAAGATTCTTGGAGCAAAGTATCAACATAACCCTACCATGGAAGATTTTTGGGCTGCCTGTTCAGACGAACATGAAGTAAGAAGACGAGAGTTTTCTCGCCTAACACTTGCTCAGATCAAGGCCTTCCGCATCAAGAACCCTCCGATTCATTCATAAATGATGATGAAGATGTTATTGATCCTTCATATGATGCAGTTGCTTTTACCCCGTTGCCTCGAATTGACTGGACCAAAAGAGATGAATTTTCTCTTGATAGCAAGAATCAACCGATTCTTGAAAGAAGCATATCTTGGTACGACAGAGAACTTGCCAAGTTACAATCAATTCAAGATCATACTTCAGGATCACAAAAATTGCCAACACGAGGAGGTCTTCATTCAACCAAAGCCCCTTCTCGATCAACCTCCGTACCATCCAATCATACACAACAAGCAAGAAAGGAGTGGTTGCCAAAATCCACTTCACCAAGTAATGTGCCACGAGGAGAAAAATCTAAAGATCCTAGCCCCGAGGAAGGAAGAGAGTGTGTATCAGGATTTTCTACTTCAAGTAGAGATTCTTCTACCCACATTGTTAATAGTGCTTAGAAGCTCGTGGCAAACAATCCTCAACCATGCTTTGAACAAGCGTCCACTCAGGTGTAGGTAGTCCAAATATCAAACACTTTGGAGCATGCAGTTCATGAAGAGATTTCCCAAAATCTCCCGAATGATCAGGAGGTGGATATTGAGGTTATTTCTCCCCAAATCGAGGTCGTAGATAGGATTCTTGTAGGATCTCATGATGTCGAGAACAATGAGAATATTGATTCGAGCTCTAGGATTTTGTATGCGGAAATAGTGCATGATACTCCTTCCTGGGTTGATTTTGAGGTTAAGAAAAGGAAGAGGGTTGTCAAGGCAATTGACATTGATTTTGATGCCCTTTTCAAACTTTCGAATGACGTCATTCCCAAGAAGCCTAAGGTGCTTTCTCGAATAATGGTGGATAATGACGGAAATAGATTTGCAGATCTCGCCATCCCACAAGTTGATAAGGAGCGTGATGCCATGACACCTGCTGATTATGAAGTTTCCAGACTTGGACTTGGGAGGTCCACATTAGAAAGTGACATGGCGATGGCTCGAGATTCAATTGATATCGTGCTAAAGAGACTTGAGAAATATAAGTCTCATAACTCTCAGCTCAAGGCCAAAAAGAATCAATTGGTGGAATATGTTCAACATTTGATAAATCCCATATCATCCACTTTCCCAATACTTGATGCAGTGGCTGCCCTTGATGAAGAAACTCTCAATTTGTCAAAAGAAATAAACACATTAGGCCATGTCACTAAAACTTGGCTTTCAGAGATTCTCGTTTTAGGCCAAGGGACGATCAAAACAACGGTTAAACTCCATGAAGATGTCAGTGCGTATCTTGATCCAATTCTTTCTTTCAAGGAAACCTTTGTTTCTAATATATCAAATTTGGATGAGATATTGCCCAGTTTGCAAGAAATGACGAGTATGGAATCCTCAGTTTTAGCCATTGAAGGAATTCTCGAATTTGAACATCGAGGGACATGTTTTCTTTGGTGTCTACATCTCAAATCAAGGAAGACGCTTCTCGAGGATTCTATGATCCATTATGAGAGCATATGCAATGAAGCCTTCACTTCACTCGCCTTGATTCAAGAATTCATAGCTGAGATTCCTTGCAACCTCGTAAATGAGCATAATCAAAGGTGTTCATCGGAACAGGTGGAAGAGCAATTTTCACAATTGTTTAAGGACATGTACACTCCCGCCAACAATTTCTCATCAGTTTCAATGGAGCGGTGCATCAAATTAAAGAACTTATTTGAGAACGCTCAATCAAAGATTATTAATTTAAATGATATGCCAAGTAGGATTCTTGAATTGCAGGTATTTTGTGAGGCTATTCTTCGACCAAATGAACCTCCAGAAGAAGAAAAGATGTTTGAAACTTTGGGAAGGTTTAGATCCTTTCAACTGGCAAAAGCGGCAGATCCGAATTTCACCGGTGGTTCAGGGAGATAATTTTCTTGGTATCTAACGAAGTGGGAGAGTCCATTTCTCATACGCTTGAGATAGGCGGACCCCATTTCAATGGATAAGGCACTGGTTATTATTGTATATTTTAAAAAGTGGTTTTTTTAAGAAAAGGATGTTGTTATTTGCTTTCGGGAAACTGTGGATAACTTAAGTGATTTCTATTTTTGGTTGTCTTTAATAAAGTTGGTTAGAAAAAGTCAAAGGTCACTTAAGTGCCTTATTTAATGATCATGTAAAACCCTAACTACTTTGTAACCAACTTTTGGGTTATAAAAGGAAGTGAGGGGCTCATTTGTAAAGGGTGACTTTGAGAGAGGAGAAAAAATACTTTTGTGTGCAAGTTTTGCTTCAAAGAAAGAAATTGTGTTCTTTTGAGAAGACATTTTGGAGTTAATGAAATATGAACTTTGTGTCCCATTCATTGTCTCTTATAGCATTTGATGTTCTTATGTTCATTAGATGTTAGTGTTTGAATCTTGCATGCAAATATTGTCTTTGATCTTATTGTCAACGTTATTAATCTGTTGTTCTAGTTCACAGTGATCGTGTAATATCCCACTTCCCGGGATCAGTGGGAGATGGCAACCAAACAAGTAGAATCAACACTAAAATGATCAAGCTCAGCCAACAAGGTTATGAAATAATGGTTACAATCTGATAATAACATAACAACGAACAAATTCTCACATTCCCTTCACATAATATTGATGAAACCTTCTTATAGACTGCTGCTGTAAGCTTCAACCCTGATCGCTGCACCTGGAAGTTATCTAATACTTCAAACAACACAAACCATGCTCTACAATCAGACCTTGAATTATCAATACCAGTCGCTAAACACAGAGATTACTCAGACATGGAGCTGAGCATTAAATGCATGAGAATTTGCTACCAGTAGACAAGTCAAAAGCTTCAAATGGATCGCAGATGTTAGCACAGGACAGCAGCGTATTTTCAACCCACGAATCAGTGCCTAACATATCCAATATTATTAATAATTTTACCTGAAGGAGATCGCAGCAACGGAGCTATATAATCATGCATAAAATAGTCGATCCACCTTAAGAGATCACAAACCAGTTATCAAAATACTTAGGCAATTCGCTGGTTATTTTAGGCACCCAATATGCTTCCCAAACATCCCAAAACAAGTCGTTGTTGCCCAGGAATGACAGCACCTTTAATTGAATGTAAATTAGACAATAATCATACGAAGTAATTACCGAACTTGCTCTACTATAGTCGCTGTCAAGAGGGACTGCAAAAACATCATACAAACATACAAACACCTAGTCGATCCACTCCAAATCAGCCCACTTGCAAAATAGAAGAAGTCGCTGTAAATTAGACAGTGAATACCAATCAAATTACTTCTAAAAAGGCCCCAAAGGAGTTACCAAACATGCCCAGGCTGTAGCTGCAATTATGACGCATAAGCATACAAAAATCTGATCATTTACCACTCTAAAAACAGTCCACAAACATCATAGAAGAAGTCGCCAAAGCTTGGAATGAAACACACCAACCATAAGTCGATTTACAACACACAAACCCAGCTGCTACAGTGACGTCGCTACAGTAAAAGGGCAGATTTCCACTTGCAAATTCAATCAAAATGTTTGCCAAAGCCAGAAATATGGATCTCACAATTAAATACTTAACTTGGATCTCAAAACCAGCTCAATACAACCTCCCACGCAAGAGAGAGAGAGAGAGAGAGAGCTTCAATGGGCATGCATCCCAACTCCAAGCATGGAGCATAAAACAAATATCATCATAACATAATAATAATAATGATCCTAGCACTCCTTTTATAAGCAAGGAGGCACAAAGTACGAAATCCCTAGGAGAGGGAAATTATTAAATGAAAGCAGTTTGTTTTCCCTAGGTGTGGCGTCCCCTTTTCAAAGGGTGATTTTATCAATAAAAGCCACCTAACTACTTATTTAATTAATTCCCCATTTAATTTTTTTATATTTTGGGAATTAAATTAAATAAATTTTATAATTAAATAATTATTGCCCTGCAATAATATTTAATTATTTAAAAAATGTTCCCCTTGCAACATCCCGAAGCCCACGGGGAAAATATAGGCTAAGGGTCTTTTAAATGGGGACATTACGGATCAAGCTCGATTATCTACTTGCTCACGTGTGTTCCCTTTTACACATTTTTGTTTAGCTAACTCAAACTCTATTTTATTTGTGTTAGTTATTCATCTTTCCTCTTCATGCAATATTAGGCTTTGTTTTTACCTAACTCTTGCATGTTCTTTCAATTCATTCCATTCCACTCCTTTCTTTCATTCCATTCCATCTCCCTCATTCACTTTTCTTTCCATTGATGTTCCAAAACACCCCCCACATACAATTTTGAATGTACCGATGTAAATACAGTTTTGGTTTTCAATAAAAGCGACCTCACCTTCATTGAGGAGGGACTTCTGTCCCACACCGCGTTGCATGTCATTTGCATGCGTGCAAATCCATATGCTAACACCCGAAAATTGGATTTCTTAATTTTATTGAGGTTAGGTATGTGAAAAAATGGAAATTCTCTCCATCATTTAAGAGCACAGATTTCGGAGTAGTTGAACAACCAGATTTAATAAAGTATGGGCCTCTTCCTTCTCCAACAAGCAAAAGATCATGGAGGGATGGATTTTTCAAGCTACCCATGCCCCTTTTCAGACATTTAATGCATCTTGTTGGTGGGTGGGGGCAGAATTTGAGTTTCTCTTTTCCCTCTCTTTTCTCATTCTTCTATATATTGTAAAAACCTCTCATTTGTGGGAGGGGTATTCTAGGATGTGGGGAAACTCTCAAAATTGTTTCTCAACACCAATGAGTTGTAAGCCTTCACATGGGCCTGGCAAGTGTTCTTGTGCCTCTATTCTTCACATGTAATGGATTGTGCATATTTTGAAAGCAATAAAATCTGTGTTTTGTGGTGTTTCCTTCAACCCTAGCATTTGTTTTATTGTATTTCCTTGCCTCTCCATTTTGTTGTATTTTGTGCATGTATTTCTCATTTGCAGGTTCAGATTGTTGTGTTTCATGGAGAACAGATGGTGAATGAAGCCTTGGGTCTGTGTCACATTTGTCTAGCCTCTCCCTACTGCATTTTTATTCTCCCTTCTCCCTCGGAAGATATTTCCACACCCTTTTCTTGGTGTTATCACCTCTTTTAGTGTAGGATTTCCCCTTTTTCATGCATTTCTCTCTCCTGGTCCCTTGGATTGTTAGTTTAAGAGTAGATAGTTGCATTTCCTTCGTTAGGAGTAGTTTAACATTAGGATTAGGTAGAGGAACCATCCTTCTCTGGAGGTTTGTCTCAAGTAACATGTCCCACAATTTGAGAGACAATCCCATGTTACCCAAAAATATTGGTTGCTCATCATCACGGTGCATGACAAATCGGAGGGTGTTCTTTTTGGTTATAACAGGTTCTAAAGCAGAGTTTAGGATTTTAAACCAAGTGTCCATCGTTGCGGTAGAGTCCTTGTTAGGGTTTCTAAGAAACTCGATTATATGCAAAAAAATTGGGTTGTTTGTAACAATAAAAGTCAACTCTAACTCCTATGCAAATCCCAATCACTGTCTAAATCATAATGTGTAATGTCCCTGAATGGACAATTTTGACCCTCACAGATTATCCGCGAATCCCAACCAAAAATGCAAGTGGTAGCAATTATACAAAAATAAACAAGTGCAGATCTGAATTTATAGGGAAAAATGCGACTTGCATGAAGGAAATTACTCAAAACTGAAATAAAATCACCCTTTTATTGCTAAAAACAGATCAGCTGATTTTATACAGCCAAATACACAAAGAAAATACCAGTTTGGACTTCAATTGAAGGCTGAGTTATTTATCAAAAATCTGCACATAACTGTCCTCAGCTGGAAAGTACAATATCCTTGAGCCAAAAGTCACACCAAAAGGCTGATTGGATGTCTGAAAATCAGCAGATGGAACAACAACCCAGATCTGAATTTTAACAGCTTCAAACACCCCAAATCAGTCCTCAATATGGGTCGCTTTACCTAGAACAAGCTGGAAATAAAGAAGTACAACCAATCTTCCCCTTCAAACCCTTGTTCAGATCTACAACATAAAGCCTTCAAAAACATAAATCAATCCTTGATCTTCAATGGAAACTCCTGAATGGAAAGTCCTCTCAAATAGAAGAAGAGTTTTACTCTTCTTTTAGATCGCAAGAGGGTTTTCGTCCTCTCGAGATGACTTCAAGGGGTTTTCGCCCTTTGAAGTTGAATTGCAAAGCTCTCAAAGCTCGGATGAAATTCAGAAATTTAATATAATAAAAGAGATGTTTTCAAAGCCAAGTCGATTTACTTTTATAAGCAATCTTGGCTTAGTAGCCATCCACAACCACCAATCACCTTCCTTTGCTTGGATTTAATTCTTTTTTGGCATTGGACCCTCTCCCACATGGGTCGCATTTCCTCTAGGAGGAAATTAAAAATTATAAAGTGACTTCCCTTTCATTTTATTTTTACCGTAGCACTTTATCTTTTTCATGATATGTGTGTATGATCATCATGAGAGCCATGTATTGTGGCAAGAGCTCTCTCACTTGACACGTACAGGATCTCGAATCTTGGAGCACTATAGCATGTTTTGTCTCTTGCACATGGCTATTGGATATATGAGTTATAATTGCTTGAGGGCAAGCAATTTGGGGAAGGGAGAATTGTAATATCCCCTTTTTCGGAAGCAGTTGGTCGAAAAAACATATATCCAAAGAGCTCAACTTTGGGAGGGGAGGATTGTAATATCCTCTTTTCTCGAAAGGGAGGATTGTAGTTTCCCTTTGTTCCTCCCTTAGCCAATTCGAAAGTACAAGGTGGCGGCCAATGCCAGTTTGAAGTTGTTTGGCTATGTTGGATTTTGATTGATCTTCAACTTCCTCAAGCTACACCTATTCCACTCTCCATGTTCTATGACAATTAGGGTGTACTGAAGTTGGTGAAGAATCTGATAAATCATGTTCACACCAAACACATTGAGATTATCATCACTACTTATGATAGTCGGTTGATTCTAGTGTTATTTCTCTTTTTACTATACCTCTAAGGAGCAGTTTGCATGGATCTAATGACTAAACCTCTTGGTCCTATTCTATTTCAAAAAAATTGGGAAATACTTGGTGTAGTCGTGGTTTAGTCATTAAAAGGTAGTATCAAAGGTATTAGTCAACTATGAGTTACACTTTAACCGATAGTTTACTTATGTCAACCTCCTCAACTGAATATGTAACTACCTTTTGATTAATAAAAGATGGAGACACACATGTATGTGTTCCTTCCATTCTCTCTCGAGTGTCTTACAAACATCATCATCATGGACAGTTCTGGCAGTTCAAAAGCCCCTCATGTGTGACATGGGCCAAGTTCATGGGTGAACTACATGATGAGTGACAACATAATGAAGTTAACTCAAGCTTATATAGCATATGATGAGTATGTTCCGACAACTCACGGAACACCGACTAGCCATCAAAACTATTTTATCAATCATCCCTCGTAACGTCCCTTTTAGGGCTGAAAATGGAGAAAAGGGGTTTACCAACTATCCCCAATAAATCTGATCTGAAAACACCTTCAAGTACACACACAACAATCTGAAAGTAGCTAAGAATAACTTAGAATGATTAACCAATCCAAAATCAGCAGTCTCCTAGGGCAGCGAACTGCCTATGAGATTCAAGTCCACTTTTCACTATGCAAATCAATGTAGAATGCCACGAAATAATTTATCTAGCCACGGCAATATTTATACATCACAAATACATCAAAAGATTGAAGAAATATCTTATTAGCACAAAGTGGAAATTAATTATTTATAACAACAGCAGTCCCGCCAAACCGAGGGCTAGGAAAAATAGTAAATCTCCACCAAAATTCACCAAAGTTCAGATTACGGCCTTATAAATTATGGAGATTCAGAATATAAAATCAGATTTGAAATTTGTGCCCTAGAAAGCACCAAACCAGCTTCAAACCCTAGTCACTCCCCTAGGGAAGAGCTCCAAAAATGATGTAAAGCCTTTGCAATCCTTCTTCTTGATGTCTCCAACTCAAAATGGAGGGTTTCCGTCCTCCACCAAGCCACAAGGAAGGTCTACATCCTCCACCAAGCCACAAGGAAGGTTTCCGTCTTCCTTGGATGCCACACAAGAGGGTTTTTGTCCTCAAGTGGAAAGGTAGTGAGCAACTAGCCCAACAAACCAATTGTATATGAAAAATGCGCCAAAAGATGGTTGCAAATGAAGTCCTTAAGTCCCTTTTATATTCTTCCCTTGGTGCCAAAGGCCAATTAGAAGAGGACCGACCTCTTAAGCCTCACTTTATCTTTTAATTGCTTCTTTATTCTTCCAAACCCAGCCAACCTGTCTCCTAAAGGAAAACACTTAAAAGAAAACTGAAATGAAATGCAATTCCTTTCCTTGTTCAATAATTCTTCTTTGCCACGAAAAGGGAATGGCAAGAAGTCCATATTTAGGCCTCAATTCAAAAATGGAACATTACATCCCCAATTCTCAACTTGCTTTCAGAATGAACACCGATATTGTTATTCCCCATTCTTGGTACAATCAATGAGGACTAATTGGGTGCTTTTATTTGCAGTTTGGAGGGGTATTTCAAGACTCAAGCAACTATCATGGAGCCACAACACATTCTAGTTGTTGAGGTTCATACGAAAGGTCGAGCCCTCACTTGGTGGCACTCATGTCTAATTTCTAGCTGCAACATCATTGGTAGTTGAACAATCACCAATGAAAATATTAGGAAGAGTATTAGTCTCTTGAAATTTTATTGATCAGCTTCCTCCATTGAGATACCCTTTTGCATCTCTCCTTGATTTCCTTCCCGAAAGATGCGATCAATAAATAGTCTAGACCTCTTACCCATAACCTCAAAGCCCCAAAATGGCTTTCTATATCAAACATTTGTTACACATTGTGATTGGCACCACCATTCAATCTGACTATCTTCAGCAGTGTTGGTCACATGGTTCGAAGATTTTGCTTTGCCAGCTAAGGGTTTGTTCCCACCAATTACGGTTAGAGACAACCTACCATATTCCTTGTGGTGTCTTGTCTAGCATGAAATCCATGGGAGGCATCTTTGTTTGTATAAAGATTCACGAGGTTCTTTATCCAACTCCTTTGTTGTCTAGATTAGAGGTGCTTGGTCATTTTCCTTGAAAATATTGTCACACTTAGACATAGAGCTTTGCATCCACCCCGAGGACTACAAAGCCAGTTAACTCCTTTTAATCTATACAGGATGTTAGGGGTACTAAGCAACCTTGCTGAAAATCTTCACATGAATGGGGACACACCTATGAGATGGCTGCCATCTTCGCTCATTTTTACTAGGGTACCTCTGTCCTCTGTCTCATATAAGGCGTTTATGATCAGTTTCTATCTTATGTTGTGGACTGTCTAGCTTTGTCTGCTCACAACCAAGGCCATTGGGACATCTCTTCAGTTATTTTAAACTCCAGGCTATGATGTAGACATGTGACAATACTGATTTCCAGCCTTAGTCTCCTACATTGGTCTCCCTAAGTTCATTGTTTGATTATGGGTCTTACCCCCCACAACTATTTGTACTTACATTTGGATCATATGGTTTGCATTTATCCCTTTAGTTATGTCTATATTGTCTTAGGGTTTATTTACTTTTGTAAATCCTTGGATTCTTTTTGTCACCCTAGCCCTTTGGTGAGAGTCCATGTTGAAATTTACCCCTTATCATTAAACTAGGCAGCCATTATTGAAACACTAATAACATTGGCCAAACAACCCTTATATTTACTTCTTGTAATTTCATTTATACTTCAATTGCATTGTTCTTTATTTACCTTTTCCCCTACGCTTCAAATTTCATTAAACATAAAAAAGAAAAACAGAAATAGTTGTTAATTATATGACATTCCATTTAACGAAATTCCTTAACAATTACTCTATAATCATTTCCCATCTTAAAACAATTTATTAACCTCAAACATTAATAAGGACAAGTGGTTTTCAACGAATAGTGGGAGCAAAGGAAATGGCGCAGCGAACAAGCGAAACTAGGGTTTGCGAAACCTGAGATGAAATGGTTCGGATTGGGAGAGAGCCTCCCACGAAATCCTCCCTCCAATCAGGGCAAAGTAATGAAGGAACCGAATCCGATATACTAGCGATTTGGAATGGTCTTATTTTTAGTCGAGAGATGTAATTAATATCGGGACAGAAATTTGATGAGTAAGAAGGACGGGGAGGCTTTCTTATAGGAATTGAAAGTTAGGGTTGGGCTTGATTCCTCCGTGAATGCCTATTCTAAGCCTCCTTAGACCCGACCTGCGGATTTGGCCGTGGTGTATCCGGTGGTGGCGAGATTGAAAATCAGCCACATGGCAAAGGAGCTCCTCCGGCTCATTCAAAGATGTGGTTCCGCCGCTGCCCCCACTTCGCATGTATCCTGCATACATTGTTGATATTGCGATAGAGACACCGCCGCTAAGTCTAGAAAGCCCGTAAGTTGTCGCCCATTTAAAATTATTGTCACAATGGGACGTTATTGGTAGATTCAATGGTATGTGGCCGACAACCTCTGCCTTATCCCAGTGGGTCAATGAAAACTGGACCAAAAAATGTGAAATTTCCTTCTGCTCCAAAGGCTTTTTCGTCATCCAGTTTCAGAATGTGGAGGATTATAATAAATGCTTATCGGATGGACCATGGTTCTAGGGCAACTCGGGCTGTTCCTCACTCCTTGGTTCCCCGAATTCAATCCTAACAATCTTTCGATTACTAAGATGCCAGTGTGGATTTGGCTCCGAACCTTCCTCTTCATTTTTGGTATGCCCTAGAAGACATAGGTAATGCGTTGGGGAAGTTTTTAAAATTGATCACTCCAGAGCCGAATCGGGAATTCGCACTTATGCCAGAATATGCGCTGAAATAGATCTTGAGCAAGGGTTTGCGGATAAGATTATTCTGAAATTGGGAATAAACAACACAGTCAATTGTTGGATTATGAGAATATGACTTTTCGTTGTCACCATTGCAAGACTCTGGGCATCTTCAGGCTTCTTGTCCATTAGGCAAAAAGAAGTTTTCTCAGAAGAAGAAAAATTCGCCCTCCAATGGCGGTTGGAGCAATTCTCCCTCGGCCCAAGTTCGTACGTCTGTGGATAAGACCATTTATAGCAAGTCCCGACATTATGACAGGCAGGAAAGAAAAGAACAACAAGATGAAAAGATGGCTTCCGGGGTTAAAAGAGGTCATGTATCCGATGGTTCGGAGAGAGAAATCGGATTCAGATACGTAGCATATTCTCAAAAAATCTGAAGTACACAGTATGTAGATAGTGGTAGCATCAAATTCAAGGCAGTGGCAAGAGGTCAAAAAGAAAAAGGGCAAAAAGGTCGATTCTCCAATATGCACGAATATTACCCTTCGATTGATAAGTAACATTAGTAGGATGCTTTGATAATTTTACATTGTTTTTCCTTTCTAGGGTAAGGCCTCCTTCTATTTTCGTGGTATGGGACCCTTCAACCCGCTTTATCAATCACAAATTTTTTTATTAACCTCAAACATTTATCAATTTTATCAACATTAACAATTTACAACATTAATGAACTTGGATTACCATAACAACCATCCTTACAAACTCTAATCCAGCTATCTCTCGTATTTTTGCCAAGTCAACTTAAGTCCATGACTCCATACCATTCTTCTCCTCAAGATGCTTGAGATAGCTTACTCAAAATGTTGAACAAACGCTTCTACACATTTTATCCAGAAAAGTTTCTAAAAACTATTATTTTCCTAGATGAATAATGCTCATGATAATGAGGTTTTCTACATTTGTCTATTTCATGTTGTTAATACTAGAATATAGCATACTAATTTTGATTTGAAGAAGGCTTACATAGATGTTTCTCGAGAGGGTCATAAGCTTAAAAGCTTGTTGAGTTGCATTAAAGCTCCAATATAACAAACCAATGCTCTTATTGAGCATGATTGATGTGAAAGAATCAAAATTCATGTATGCTTAACAATATGGCTAAATCTAGGTGAAATATAATATATTTTGTATGTTTAATGGGGGGGCTAAATCTAGGTGTAATATGTTGGTGGAAATATTCACTTTACACACTTTGCTCTAATTTTCCATGCCCAATTTGTTAAAAAACGTCTTTTTGGCTCGAGAAAGTGGTGACCTACAACTCGATTTGGCAAGTTGAATGCCTTTAGAGTACTCACAATGTTGTTATTCTACCCCATTTTGAAACAAAATCCAAGTTTCCCCCTTGTTGTGCCCTAATTTTTTCATTTATATGGGTTGTGTCATTTTTTCCATTGCCAAATCATGAAAAAACCCGTGTTTGATCGAATCCGAGTTTCTAGAAGTTGAAATCCTAATCCCCAGGCCGAAATTGATGATAAAACGTGATTCAATCGATTCAAAACCAAGAAATCTGCCTTCCTTGTCAAAAATTTGATTTCTAGGGCATCCTCTGTATTTTTCACGATTTTGACGGGCTCTCGGGCCGTCAAATTTATCATTGCAACCTTTATGCTAACGTGGCAGGCTCCTATTGGTCGGGATGGTCGAAAAAATGTTATAACTTGTCACTTTTTGAAATTTTGGCGAAGGGGAAAATTTTGGTCGGCGGCTGCTTGCTACAGTAAAATGCCTACGTGGCACAATTTGATAGGCTGGAGGATCAACGGGTGGCGGAAGTCACTTAGAAATTTTGCCTTCATTTTTGCAAATTTCTCAAAATCAATTTTTGCCCGAAGGCCCACAACGAATAGGGAGGTGACATGTGGCGAGGGCATGCAGATGGCGGGGGAGTCGAAAATTTTTGATGTTTTCGGCTCAATGTGTCAAGGGAAAATTTCGACCTGGAGGCTCGCATCCAATAAGAAGTGGACACGTGTCCAGGGGAGCCAAGGAGAAGCGGGGTTCGGGATGTTTTTGGGATTTTTGCCTTCGGAGGCAAAATCTCAAAGTCAAATTTCTGCTCAAGGCCTTCAACAAATCACAAAGTGACACGTATGCAAAGGGATGAAATGGAGGGGCGGGGGTTTTGAAGATTTTGAAGTTTTTAGCTTCAAAATGTTAAAGTTAAAATTTGGCCCGAGGGCTGCGACCAATGGAGGACACGTGTCCAAAATTTGGCAGGAGATTCAAGCGCGGAGAGAAAATGGAAAAATTTACAAAGTTTGGCGAAAAATCTCAAAACCAAAAACTTGTCCGTGGCCCCGACGGGAAAGTTGAAGGTGTCCCCCGCATCCAATTAGGGGGTGACACGTGGCACATTTCAAAGGGCGAAAAGGGGAGCGCGGCCCGCAAGAGGTTTTTTTGCTTACGGAGGGTTGAAGGCAAAATGGAAGGGTCGGCTCGCAGTGAATGAGAAGTGGACACGTGTCCAGGAAAGTCGGTATGGAGGGGCAGGGGATTTGGAGACTTTGAAGTTTTTAACTTCAAAATCCTAAAGTTAAAATTTTGCCCGATGGCCCACGACGAATGAAAACAAGACACGTGTCCAAAAAGGCGTAAGGAGGAGCAAGGGCCCACAAGAAGTTTTGATGCTTGCAGAGGTTTGAAAGAAAAATTGGAGGGTCGGCTCCGCAACGAATGGGAGACTACCACGTGGCAAGGGAGAGAGCGGGTGTTCGGGCCCACAGGAAAATTTTCAAAATTTTCCAAAAGTTTAAAAATGTTACAAATGCAAATTTAAAGACCAAGGCCCGGTCCAATGGTATTTGGACACGTGTCCCACCTCATCCAAAGGAAAAAGAGGGGAATATCCTGGACACGTGGATGGCTGGCATTTAAAGTCGATTTTGATCAACGGTTGCTAAGTATTCTCCAATTTTTAACGCCATGGAAGCTCAGAATGCTTGGAATCGTCATTTTTTCACCAAATTGCATGAAATTTTATGTGATTTCGCATCCCTTCGCCTTCTGAGTGCAATGGCACCATTCTTTTGAGCTAATTTGGTGTCCTATGGTGTATTTGATGAAATATTTTCCTCAGCCCGTGAAAACACGTGAAAAGTAAAAAATTAAAAGTTGCAGAGATGAAATGATGAAGGTAAAAGGTGAAAAATGATTGCAAATGCATGTTGGCATACCTGAATGATGAAAAATGTGACCATGGATGGATAAGGATCCGAATCTTTGCAATATTTTAAACTATTTGTGCATCCCTGGCATTCTGCGATCTATTTTGCAGTTTGATGTCGTTTTCACGAAATGGATAAGTGTTTGTAACAAATTTGATCCTTTGGGCATATTCTTTGCTTGGGAAGCAAGGATCCAAGCTGGCATGGGGTATAAAATGTATTTTGAAGCATTTGTAAAATGAGGGAGAACTCTAGAGAGAGTTTTTTGGAGAAAGAGACTAAGAATTTTCACGAGGAAAATCGGAAGAAGTCCATTTCTTTTGAAGAAACCACCTGAGATCCATTTAAATTTCATATTGTATCAAATTCCATCATGTTGAGTTGGTTTCAGTTGTAAAGCCATCAACGAGCTCTGAGATTGTCTAAATAACATTCCCCTGCTGATGCATTTGATCAATTTTTGGATTACTTGGTTTCATCTCTTGGCAAAATTTGTACATGCTTTGGTTTCAGAATGTTTTCAGTTTGTGTTTGTTGCTCATGTTGCAATCTTGTGTGTGGGATCTTCATTGATCATACATGGTCTCATTTCTTGTAGAGAGTTTAATGGCATCTGCAATCTTTCATTCAGAAGAGCATTCATCTGATGGAGAATAAACAGATTTAAATTCATTTTACTGTCCTTGAACATTGAGGGTGTTTGTAAACCTTTGGGTGTACCTTAGGTCATGATCAAATAAGGATTTCTAGATGCTTTGTTGGTATTTTGCTTCAAGCTTTTGTGGCAGGTTATCAAAGGTTGTGTGGAATAGTGCAGATTTGGGCCTCCATTTGGTGCACACATCCTAGTTGAAGGAGTATTTCAAACTCATTGAAACATCTCTGTTGTTTTGGTGTTGCAAATCTCTTGCAAAGGTTCTCAAAGAAGTTGGTAATTCCTAGCTAGTCTTGTCCAAACATCTCCCAACAAAATTTCATTCAAACTAACTCATCCTACCCATACTACCCCTGCATTGCATTGTGTGTCAACAACTGAATCAAATCCTTTCACAAAAATGCACAGATCATATCAAGGTCATATCATGTCTTTAGCAGCCTTAGCCTTGTTTTGAAAGCATTTCCATCATTTAGTAGTGACAACTCCTTTGAGTTTGAATAATGGATAGTTGATCATGTTTTCCAAGGCCATCTTCTTCACCATGTGCAACACACAAGGATATCTTCATCTCCTTACCATACAAGGGCTGCAATATAGGTTCTTTGACCTTGGTTGAGAGGCACAACCTAAACTAGTGAGGATCAGATCAAGATCCTTTTGAAGGTGCTATCCACTCCCTCCAATCTTGAATGCAAACAAGCAGATAGGTGTGATCCCCGGCTACAAACGACACACAAACCATCTATCTACCCTTGAGTGTCTTGTGCAATTTCATGATGCTGTTCAAGTTGTGAAGGAGATTAAAATTGGATACCAACATAATATAACAAATTTTATTTATCAATTTGACCTTTTTCTTAAATATGCAAATATGGTACTGAGAATCTTTGTATGGGACATGCAAGAAAGGCTCAAGGGGCTTCCTTGAGGGTCCCGAGACATTTTCCCTTTGCTGAATGATAATAATGAAGGTCTAGGAATCAAGAGTATTAAAAGTCAAGGTATATTACTTACAAGAAAATGGATAGCGATAGCAGTTATTGCAGGAAAATTAATAGCAAGAGTGATAGGTGAGATGTTGCATGGCAAAATTAAGTCTGACATAGATTTCGAACTGCTCAACACAAACAAGAAATTAAGTGTCCATTCAAGTTATGTGATGTGATTGGCAACAGTTTTTAATCTCAGGGTTGATGCCGCTTAAGAGAATCTGGAATGGCAATATGAGAGGCCACGTAACGAGTGATATTTAGCATAAAGGCCTATTCGGATCACTTCCTTGCATGGCCAAGATGGCTTCTTACCTTGTTATTTTGAGAAAATAATCGACCTTGCTATATATATATATATATATATATATATATATATATATATATATATATATATATATTATATTTTCTCTCTCTAGCAATTCCTCCCATGTGAAGGATAAGAACACTGTTCAATAGACAAAGAAGTACACTACACTACGAAGGCCACGTGGAGAACTGTATAGTTAACAATATGAACCAACAGTAGCATATGGTCTGGCAACAAAGGAAGGAGACCGTACAGCTGGTAGTTTGAAGATGTAGCGTTGTATAGATGCAGAACATTTGGTGGTGATTGTAGTAGGCTGAAGGATACATGTTGACACCAGAGGAATTTATTGTGATGTCAAAGCCAAAGCGTGTACAATGTTGTCAAAGGCTGGGTGTACAGTCCAGGAGCAACGTACAGGAAGTACGTTTCAGACTATGGATACGGCTTGACCATTTCTTGACAATGTGGAATTGAGCTTCTAGAGTGGGTGTACGATGAGGGATGATTTTTGGGATGTACAGTGGGAAAACAGGGTTGGATGTACAATAGAAACTGTACCGCAAAAATAATTGTTGGACATACGGTAAGTGGCTTTCGGTCTGCTTGTTGAAGTATATGGCTGTTCAAGACGACATACAATTGCACATGTCATACATGATGGATGCAAGTTGGACATATGGCAAGGGACTGCTCCATTAGGGCCATGCAACTGTGTTTTCATGTGTGTACTTGGTGGTGGACTTCAATTCTATTGCAATCCGGCTGGAAGACCTCAAAGTCTTCCATCTACCAATGGACAACATCTTGAGGGAGTTCCTCTCATCATGGAGCATGATTGCGACTGTAGGACACCTTCATTGTTCAGCTCCATCATACCTTGGTTTCCATCCACCAAGCATTCTTCTTCAAAATCCGAATCCAATGAGTCTGATGAGGTTGCCTCGTCATTGCTTGATTTTCGAATCTATGATATTCTTCCAGCCTTTGTTTTCAATGGAGAACATATTTTTTTCTTCCAGTTATAGTCGGTGTTGATTGTTATCAGCCATCCCCGACCCAATAGTGCATTATAAGCCTTCTTTTCCAAGAAGATACTACAAAATATGGTCTGAGTCACAACACTTTGAATTTATTGTGTATTATTCCGCACCTCTTATTATATCTCAGCACTAGAGCTCTGGCTACCCACTATGACATCACCATTCGTTCATCTAGTTCAAGTACATCCAACTGTACTTCAAAATAGGTTGTGCTTAAGGTGGTCATGCCTTTGTTATTAACTTTTTTTCCTTCCCCTCAATTAAATTTGTTTTCTTAGGCCCTATGTTCATGCTCATTGAAGTCGGTTTGTTAGACTTCATGTCGGTTACTCGTTCTAATTGGTTGGCCAACTTTCCATTGAACTTTACACCTCTAGCATGGTATTTTGTGAGCTCCAGTGGGTAAGCTAATTGTGATGTTGATGGTTCAGAAGATCTTGGCATCACCAACATCTGCTTATGGTTGTCCCGCTGCAAGCCTTGGCAATCTTCAATGTCCATAATCTTGACTCTATTGCAATCAAGTTGTAACACTTCATAGTCTTCCATCTGCCAATTGAACAGACCGTGTTGGGAGTTTGTCTCACCTGCAAAGCACAACTGTAACTCCAAAATCTCTTCATTGTTCAATTCAAACGTATCTTGGTTCCCATCAAATGAGCATTCTTTGGAGTCTAAGTTTGATGAGGTTGTTTCCTCACTAGCTTCCTCGTTCTTCAAATCCATGACATACTTTCTTCGTGTATTTTCAATGGAGATCAAATTCTTTTTCCGGTTATGATCAGCTTTGGCTGTGACGAACGAGCCTCAACCCAATAGTGCATCATAGGCCTTATTTTGCAATGGGAAGACAACAAAATTCAATGAGGGTTGCAATAACTACCTTTTGTTCCATTAGTACATCCAATATTTTAATGCCATCTCAATTTGCTCTTACCAATTGGAAAGTTGAAGGTCACATAGTTGATTTCCCAAGACTCTTCCAAGTCTCTTTTGGAAGAACATTCACCCCGCAGTCACCATCCACGATACTATTTGTTGTATTCCTACCCAAATTTTCCATATGCACAACTATCAGCTATCGAGCTAGGTTGATCGTCAAGAGCATAGGTTTGATCTCCTAGTGACCTATCAAGGGGGCTCGATTATGGGCTTATTCTTTTGCTTTTTATTTTCCCCATTGCCCCACATTAGGTACGGCATTGTATGCTTGATATATGGTAGCCGTTAGAGCATTCTTGAGTTCTAGAATGTGTAATGTCCCTTTCTAGGGCTGAAACTGAAAAACAAGGAATTAGCACAAACCCCAATCTGATTTTTATCTGATTTTGGACCAGCAAACTGAAAATTAAATCAATACGGAACAATGAACTGATTTTTATAACAGCAGTCTGAAAAACACAAGTTTTCACCCAAATATCACCCTACAATTCATCCACAATATTTATAGACCCTTTTGGAATATTTTAGAACAATTTCCACCACAAAAATCAAGCTAATACTCAGCTGGAAAATTATTTAATAACAACAAAGTGCAGCGAAGAGAAATAATCAAAATGAGGGTTTCCAAACCCCAACAATGCCCAAATATGAGTGATTCCAGCCTTATAAATTATATCAAATCTGAATATCAATAAATGAATGAGTTTCGTGCCCTAGAGGGCTCCAAAAATATGTAAAATCTCTTGTAGGTCTTCTTCTTGATGCCCTAGATCCAAATCTGCAAGAGAGTCTTCAATAGAGATCTTCAATTCACCAACATGGAGATTTTTCGTTCTCCACCAAGCCACAAGGAAGGGTTTCGTCCTCCTTGGATGCCACACAAGAGGGTTTTCATCCTCAAGTGGAATGGTATTGAGCAACCAACCCAACAAACCAAGTGTAAGTGTAAATGCACCAAAAGATGATCTCTAAATGAGGTCGTGCAACCTCTTTTATACCCCTTGCTTGGCACCAAAGGCCAAAGAGGTGAGGACCGACCTCCAAGCTCACTTTATCTTTTAATTCTTTGTTGGGAAACTCATAATCCCAGCCGACCCGCCTAAAGAAGATAAACACCAAAGTAAAACATTAAAAGAATAAAAGAAATCATAAAAGAGTTCAATCACTTCCCTTGTTTACTTATCCTTCTTAGCCATGGGAAGAGAGGAAGAAGTCTTCATTTGGCATTAATTTGAAAAAGGGGACATTACAGAATGCTTTGTAATAAGTTGGCTATCTTCATAGGCAGTGTTCTCCAAAATATTCCATTGAATAGTTTTTTCAGACCCCAATCTGTTTGTCACTATGCTTGTATTTTCATACGGGTGATGTCATTCTTCAACCATGGCCACTCAACTTCCACCCTCACTTCGCCAACTCTCCCTTCAACATATGTGGTTTGGGGCAGTTGGATTCCTTCACTTTTGTTCTAGCAATTGCCATAACTTCATTTCCCTCAAGTATGGCAATTATATTCACATTGTCTTTCTTTAGACAATTACTATCATTATGTTCCTAGTGCCCACACCATTTAAAGAGAAGTCCAATGTGATTTTAATAAGGGCAATCTCTTGTGAAATGTCCCCACTCATTCTATTTCCAACATTGTACAATTGGTTGTCCTTGTGAGGCGTATTGAATCCAAATCCCCCCACCACTATTATTTTGTCATTTATAGTTCCTTGGCAGCAAGGTGGGTGGTGTTGATGTCTCTCCTTGTGTAAACCATACTTGACCCATCATATCTTGCAAAATTTAAGAGTAGTCCTTGATTGTATGCCTTGTCACTTGACAAATCTTACAAAAAAGATTCTTGTCTTCCTGCTTATTGTCTCCTTTTAGTTCCTTTATCATTCGGGACATGTCATTTCTCAAGGCTCGCAATGATCTAGGTTCATTGTCACCACTAGAGTTAGGATCATCTTCTTCGTGTTTGAAAGACGTATTTATCTCGCTTTCAATGTCCATGACTCGATATTATGCATCTTCATAAGATGAGGGTGGGACCTTCATTTTCTTTCATGGAGGTAACAACCCTTCAAGAACCATCACTTCTCCGAGTCGTCAACAAGTTGTTTTTCAAGTTTTCCCAATATTTCTTTAAGTCTTTTATTATAGGCACAAACATTCTCACGTTCACTCTCGGGTATATTAAATTTCCACAACATTCCCATTGTAGTCTTTGAGGAACTTAAACTTATTCTCAAATGCTCTCCACAATTTCTCCTAGGTAACTTTATCGGTCTTTAGTGTGTTTCTAAGGAAACTACACTCATCGTAGAATATCAATTACAAAATAGTAAATACATGCACATTACAACATGGAAGAATATGATAATGGTCAATGCCTCATTTGTAGGTAGTGCTCAATACATGTTGTTAGGTATAGGGAGGAACTAATACTTATTGCCTTTTCCTTGACATACATTATTCTATTTAGATGACAAGAACACCCAATGGGTTATTAGTTAGCAAAATTGTCAACAACTAAGCTTAAAAACATGAATCATTACAAAACTATTTAAGGCAGATAATACAACCATTAACCACATGATACATCGAGTGCTAAAACATGTAATTACGTTGATAACCAAGATACTACTAATATGACAGTCTACATTATCTCCACCTTGAAACAAGTTGAAGTCCCTTCCGACACATCCCATATACAACATGAGAAAAATAAGAGTGAAGAGAGAAACAAAATTTCAACCATACGCAGGGGGCTTGGCATCCAAAAGTTAGACATGCATTCCATGTGAGTGGTCGTAGAATTCCTGCAAGTGGTCATTTAGTGACCAAAATGGAGAAGCATATAGTGGTGGTCGGGATGAATGCACAAATGTCGTAGGTGTTGTACATTGTTGACATCGGTCGACTAAGCGTAAGACAACCGAGGATTAGGGATTGAGCATCGAGTTGCTGAACTTTGGTTGATTGAGGCGTCGATGGTTGAGCGTCAAGTGGCTAAGCATCAATTATATGAGCATTAGGCGCCGAGTCGAGTTGAGTGAGCATTAGGTGGTTGAGCTTGATTGACTAAGTGTCGTGTGGTTGAGTTCCGGTTCACTTAGCTTTGGTTGATGTAATACAAGTGATGCACGGCCAAGGGATGCAATAACACATAGTCAACGCAATGTAGTCAGCTCTATGATCTTCATGCTCAATTACATTGTCAACTGTTGGGCCAATTTATCATCACATCGAGCATCCATGACATTGTATTCTTTAAACTCTATTGGGTAATTTGATTGTGATGTTGATGGTTAAGAAGAGATTGGCATCATCAACATTTACTTTTGGTCATCTAGCGTGAAAATTTGACCTTCTTCAATCCCCATGATCTCAACGCAATTGGAATCATATTGGATCACTCTATAGTCATCCATTTGCATGTGGAACAAACCGATGAGGGAGTTCATCCAATCTTAAAAGCACGAATGTAACTCCAAGATCCCTATGTCCTTTGGCTTTACCATACCTCTATCCTCATCCACAACATTCTTTCTTCCCAATCCAAGTCCGATGAGTTTGATGAAGTTTCTTCCTCATTGAATGTTTGCTTCCTCAAATCTATGTCACACTTTTGTCCTTTATCGTCAATAGAAATCAATTTTTGGTTTTTCGATAATGAATGGCTTTGGCTGCTATCAACCAGCCCAACTCAATAGTGTGTCATGGACCTTTGCAAATGAGATGGCCAAAATTCAACAAAAAGGGTTGGGTTCCAATAACTACCTTTTGTCCTAATAGTACACCCTTTATCTTAATGCCATGTTGATTTGCTTCTACCCGTTGAAGTGTCAAAGGCCACATAGTTGGCTTTCCAAGACTCTTCCAATTCTCTTATGGAAGAACATTCATGTCAAAACTACAATCAACGATAGTATTTTTCAAATTTCTGCCCAGAATCTATGAATGCGCAACTATTGGCTATCAAATTAAACGTATTGTCAAGAGAACAAGATCAATCACTTGGATACATAACAATAAGGTTCGAGTGCGGGTTTATTCCTCAACATTTTTCTCCCCGTTACCTAACATTAGATGCACCATTACATGCTCCATGTTTGGGCTATTATCTTGTATAGTAGTGGTTCGAGCATTCTTGTGTTCGGAATGCTTGCAATAAGTCAATGATCTTCACAGTACAATAGTTTGCAAGACTCGTCTTGCAATAGCTTTGTTGGACTCGATTTTACACATCACTATACGGGTGTATTTATGTGGTTGATGTTGTTCTTCGAACATTTTTCTTGTGACTTCTACGTATACTTCACCCAACCTTTCCTTTCTCTGTATGTGGGTCGGGCTAATTAGCTTTCTCACTTGTGCTCTTGTAATTGTCAACACCTCCTTTTCCTTGGCTACCTCAACATATTGATGTCGGCTTCCTTTGGACAATCGCGATCGTTATGGTTTCTATGCCCACATCATCTACAAAAGAAATCTAGTGTTCTTTTGACTTGGGCAATCTCTTTCAAATCGGCCTCACTCATTGCACTCCCTACAAGATACAATTATGTCTTTGGGATTTGACCGAGTCTAACTCCCGCCACCACTCTTATTCTAATAGCGGTAATTTCTTGGCGACATGGTGGGTGGTTTCTATTGCTCTCTTTGTGTGAGCAATATTTGGCCGCTCATATTTCACTAATTATATGGGAATTTATTTATTGAATACTTGTAATGTTACAAATTTCGCAGAGAGTATTTTCTTTGAACAATTCGCCCTAGGTGCGACCACCTATCTTGCATTCAATACACCACATATCCTTGTCTTCATTCTTAGTGTCTCCCTTCAATTCCTTAATCTTTCACAACATGTCTTTCCTCCGGCTTATAGCAATCCAAGTTCGTTATAATCATTGGAATGAGGGTCAACTTTTTGCTTCTTCTAGAGCACGATGATGTCTTAATTTCAATTCCAATGTCCATGGCTTAGTTGTATGTGTCTTCATAAGATGTAGGTAGGACCACCTTCGTCGTCCTCCGCAATGAGGGTACAAACCCTTAAATGAACCATCACTTCTTGATATGTAAAATCTCAAGATTGCCTACTCTTAAATTTACATAATCACGATAGTAATGATAATGTCTACTGAGATACTAGACTATCAATAATAACAGATACAAAATACTAATTGTATAATATATCATGGCAAAGCGCAACATCTAAATAACAGCAACTTGTATTCATAAAAATACGCCTCGATACAATTTGCACAGTACAAGAAGGCCCTAATTCAAGCACCCTTTCCCCTATGCATAACCTTCTATTTATAAGACAAATGACATGGTTGTTGGTTGACACAACCATCAACGCTTGAACATAACCAACATGAGTCATATGTAATTATGTTGCTAACCATGACAATACTAATATGTTGGCATATGATTGCAAACTTACTCTTCTACTTCAATTCTTTGTTTGAAATGGCAGAATGATATCTTGGTGAGCTAGAACTAGTGTATTTTAGTTGCTGGAGTTGAATAAATACTATAAAAGAATGTTAACTTCAGCATACAATAAATGTAAACAAAAAGACTATAGACACAAGATATGATACTTGGAAAACCCAAATATGGGGGAAAACTAGGGGATTAAACCCAAATGTGGGGAAAAACTAGTGGGACTAGAAATTGCTTGATTCTTGTTTTCCTTATGGCCAAAGTATGAAGTTTACAAAGAAGTTTGGAACAAGTATAGACATAATGATCCTACTCCTAAGCTTTCCTCTATGTGCTTCAATTACAAACTCCCTTTTATGACCACTTACACTTTGGAATATTCTTTGATCACTGATGCCTTCTTGTAATCCCCAACCTCCTATTTATAGTGTTTGGAACATCCTTCCGTGCACTAGAGAATCCCAACAATCGACTGGATTGGAAGAGACACCATTTTGGGCTGTTTATGGCCTTTTCCCTTGCATATGAGCGGAACATCTGGTCAGCCGCCGTAGTTTCACAATCACTGATTTGCAGATATCGGTGGCTGCGCAACTACTGGTATGCATGAAGCAAAGATTTCACAATCAGCCGTGGTTTATTCCTTTTGAAGCCATGTTGACTCTTGAAACCACTATTTTATGTGTTTGGCTGATGAAGATGATGTTTCTGGATACTTATGGATCATACCTCATTTTCTAAGAGGCCTTTGGTTCCACAAAAGCTTATTGTGGGAGCAAATGTGGGAACAAATCTCCCACCACCTCCTAGGGTACCACTTTACCTGCCTTGGTGGCTTGCTTTCTTTGTAATGTTTCAATACTTTTGTGATCCTCTGCATGTCTCAAACTCTTCGCTGCAGCACTAAATACTCCAACTCCTCTTCAAAATCCATTATAGAAGGTAGTGACTGATATTCTTCTTCTTCATCGAGCATGGACGGGTCATATAGGGGTAAATTCTCACAATTTACTACTAATTAAATCCTCATCCAATGTGGTAGGTCAAGCTTGAAAGCATTTTCTCTAACCTTCTCCAAGATGGCAAATGGTCCATACCCTAGAGATTTGGGCTTTTTTGGCTGTCCTTGAAGCCTCTCCTTGCTCAATTACATCCATAATTTTCTCCCACTTTGAGTGTATACTCTCTATGGTGTTGGGCATGCCTAGCTTTGTACTTGGCTTGAGACTTCTCAAGTTCTTTTACCTCGAGATAGATTTTCCTAATCCTCTTAATGAATCTTGTTTCCGTTGTTACTTCTGAATCTTGTGCTACTTCTTCTTGCTGGCCTACTACAACATCAAGAGAATTAGTGGGTAGATAACCAAATATGTTTCAAAAGGTGAGTGGTTGGTGGATGTGTGTACTGTCCTATTTTATGTGTTGAATGTATGCCAAAGACTCATTTGAAGTCCTCAAATACTTGTTATAACATGTTATCGGTTGTACCAATGTCCTATTCACAACCTTTGTTTGCCTATTGGTTTGTAAATGGAAAGTTGTGCTTTGTTGGAGTTTTGTGTCCATCTTGTATCACAACGTTGTCTGAAACCTCCCCAAAAACATTGAATCAGTATTTGAAACAATAACTTGCATAATCCAAAGTAGTGTTTTAAAACCATTCTGCTCCAATTCGGTTTGAGCGGTTCATTAATTTTGTTTGCAAACCGTTAGAATAACCGAACCAATGACCGGTTATGTATTGAACCGGTCAAATGGGTCGGTTCCGTACTAGATCTGGTCTAAACTAGTTGAAGGGTAGGTTTTGTCTTAAAACATTTTTTTTCCAATTTTAGTATTTATGTTACTTTTTGAACCCTAACCCTAAAATGATGTTATATAAATCTGTTTGGAACAACAATGGTTAAATGATCACGTCTTCGTGCAATACAACCTCCGGCTAAAGCGCAACCAATTACTGAATAGGATACCTACTATAGATCCCATTGTCTTGGATGATATTGATCCGACTTCAAAATGGGTAGAGGAGATCATCACCTGGAAGAGTTTGACCCTAATGACTTGGTGTGGATGGCTTTGGATGATGAACCACTAGCAGCACCGGACATGGCAAAGACTAGAATATTTGTGCTACTACAACTACTACAAATGTCCCTAAGGAGTCCAATGTGTTTGAGCCAAAGGAACATGATGTAATGCCCCAATTGGACAAATTATACCCCCAAATGGATTATCCGCAAATCCCAATCCAAATAGCAAGTAGTAGCAATTATACAAAATTAAATAAGTGCAGATCTGAATTTTACTAGTGAATGGCGACTTGCATGAAGGAAGAAAATCAACCAAAACTGAAGTAAATCAACTAAATTCCTTTCCCAAACTGATCAGCAATTTTTATAAGGATAAGAACATGAGAAAAATACCAGATTGGATCAAAATAGAAGGCTGAATTATTTATTATAAATCTGCAGATGACAATCCTCAAACAAGACTGAAAATAAAGTTTCCCAAGCCCAAAAATTATGCAAACCAATTGATCTTGGCTTCTAAAATTATGGCAAAGCTGTTGGTGATGAGATCCGGGACAGCCGTGCCCTAGAATGTACCTAACTCCACCCACAAGGGTGTAGATAACCCTAGATATGGCTGCAAATGAAGGTAAAAATCTGCAACAAGCTTCCACCTTCAAACCCTCGCCGGAAGTAACACAAATCTGCAAATCTAGCCTTCAACAACTGTTGGAAAACACAAATAAATCCTTGATCTTCAATGGAAACCCCTGAATGGAGAATCCTCTCAAGAGAAAGAAGAGTTTTCGTTCCTCTCTCTCTAATCCTCAAGAGGGTTTTCGTCCTCAAGAGCTAACTTCAAAGGGTTTTCGTCCTTTGGAGTTTTTATGGAAAGCATGCAAGCTTACACAAATCTGAAAATTATCATAACAAAAGAGATGCTTTACAAAGCCAAGTCCACTTGCTTTTATAAGCAATCTTGGCTTAGTAGCCACCCACAAGCACCAATCACCTCCTTTGGCCCACATTTAACTATTTTTGGCCTTGTCTCATCCCCAACATGGGTCGCATTTTTCCCCTAGGGGAAATAAAAATATAAAGTGACTTCTTTTCTTTTTCTTTTCTAATTTCACTTTATCTTTTCTTTTCTTCTCTTTTATTTTTATTAAGTTGTTAATAAATTAATATAAGTGCTTTATAAAGTTTCTTTTTATGCACTTTATAATAATTTATTAAGACTATAGTTTCCCTTTTATCACCCCTTAGTTGTCGGGAAATGAATGCGCTAAGGGTCTTCGACTGAGAAGGGGATATTACACATGATGACATTGATGAGGATGAGAATTGCATTCTTAGCGGTGGTGTTGAGTTTGTAGTTGATACCAAACATGTAGAGCTTGTAGTATATTGTTTTTTTGGAATTTATAGGCCATTTAAAGCCTCATTGTTTAAGTATTTTGTTTGATATGTTGTGCACTTAGGGCAGTTTTGCTATATTTACCCTTACATGGTATATACATGAGCAAACTTTGCATATTTTGTCTCTTATTATTCGTAATCATGGTTTGGAATCTTTAAAATATATTTTTTTCATTAAAATTGTAATATTTTATGTATTTTTAGTAAACATGTTCATAAGTTTTAAACGAGTCCAGCTCCGGTTCAATTCTAGTTCAGTTCTGGTCCGACCCTCGGCCGGTTCCGATTTTTAAAACATTGATCCAAAGTGCACCCTAATGTTGAAAAGAATAGTTCAGTTTCATGCCCTTTTATTGTCTTTTTACTTGCAATGAGAATACAGATTTTACTAAATCTGTATACAACCACAGATAGATAGTTGTGGCCATGTTTAGACATAGGTAGTCCTCCTATGAAATCCATAAGATGGTCTTCCATGGTCTAGTAGGGACCAATAGACGCATGTACAATCCTTCCTTCCTAATATTAGGATTGTTTGTACAACATTATTTGGATCTTGTTATGAATCGCGGTACTTAATATTTTTCTTTGGGCCAATATACATATCTCCACAAGTGGGCTATAGTCTTACCAACTCCAAAATGCCCCGATACTTTGGAAGTATGTGTCTCCCTAATCAATATAAATCCTTCTCCCTTTGGCACACAAAGCTTGTCCCGCTTGTAGAGGAGCCCATCCTTGAGGTAACACCCATCTTTGCTATCATTTTAAGTCTTCTTCACCTGCAGTAGCTGGAATGCCTCCCAAAATCTGTATCTTGTGCATATGTTATTGGTGGACAAGATAGCATATCCGCCACTAAGTGAAAGTGCTCGAGGAATCCCGTCCATTTGTATTGTCTTGCATGTTGCAACTTACTTCATGTTTGCAAATATTGAAGAGGTTTGTTGTTAGTATGCATAATAATTTATATGCCCGATAAATAATGCTTCCATTTCTCGATTGCTTGAACTAGTGCATACATTTCTTTATCATAAATAGGATATCCTCGTAGTGCTGAAGTAAATACCTCTCAATGATTGCAAATTGGCTTACCTCCTTGCAGCAAATCTTCCCCCATCACATACTCACTAGCATCTCCTTCAAGTTAGAATGTTTTCTGCAAACTAGGAAGAGCAAGCACTAGAGCATGGCTGATTTTATGTTTCAATGACTCAAAAGACTTATATTATTCCCTACCCCAATGGAAACTCTTACCCAATGTTGTAACTATATGTAGAGGTGCTAAAATGGTGTAGAAACTCGGAATAAACTTCCTCATATGTTGCACTGCTCCAACAAAGCTTGTAGTCTCAGTGGCACTCCTTAGTGTGGGTCAATTTGTGATGGCCTCAAGCTTTATAGGGTCCACTTATAGTTCTCCAATCACATGCCGAAGATAGACTAGTGATTGCTTTGAACATTCGTATTTCTTCATATTGCACAACAATTGTTTCTCATTTAGCCCTTCCAATACTTGTCACAAATGTGCTAGATGTCCTTCTCATGTAACACTGAAAATCAGAATACCATCAAGATACACTATGACATGTATCTATAAATGGTTGCAATACATCATTCATCAATCTCATAAATGTGGCAGGTCCATTACATAGGCCAAAAGAAAGTACTAACCATTCATACAAACCCTATTTTGTCTCAAAGGCAGTCTTCCATACACACTCTTCCTTCATACGAACTTGATGATATCTAGATTTGAGATCCAACTTAGTTAAATACTCGGCACGCTAGAATTGGTCCAATAGGTCATCGATCCGTGGAATTGGATAGAGGATATCGATGGTGATCTTGTTCAAGGCTCTATAGTCTATGCACATTCTCCAAGAGCCATCTTTCTTTTGTACCATCACAATGGGTGACCCACATGGTGAGGTACTTGGGCGAATTACCCTTGTTCCAACAATTCCCGAAGTTGTTTCTTGACTTCATTACTTTCTCGAGAGTGATTCTTGTACAAAACGATGTTAAGTGAAGGAGATTCCGGCAGCAATTAAATCTCATGCTCTACTTCTTGTTTTGGAGGCAAACTCTTAGGAGTTTGAAACACTAGTTGAAAAAATTACAAAATATCATCCAAATCCTTCAATCCTCGGGTAGAAATCTTAGAAAATCTAACTCACCTTCTTGTTTATCTTTCAAATGAAGTAAACAAAGCTGATTATGATGCGGCATCCAAGCAATTGGAAGCGATCTTTTTTTTTAAAAACCCACCACATTTATATTAATATAAGTATAAAGTACAAATTACAATGCCAAGCAATTATACTCATACTCGAGGAAATATCCTTAGATTTCCAATAACAAATAAGAGAAGAGAAATAGCATATCTGCAATTTAACCATCATGTGATTTCAAACAAAGGATCTGCTCAATTTGTTGCCATTTCTCCGGAGACCAGGTCAAAGGTACAGGGCCAAAGTTGATCAAATTAGAATGATCTAACGCCCAATTGGCCAAAGCGTCTGCCATCTTGTTCTGACCCCTAGGCACATGATGATATGTGATTGTTTGAAATTGTCTGGCTATGACATTAATATTATCCTGAATTCTGGCAATAAGCCAATTATTGGATGGATGTTGCTCTGGAGCTTGTAGAAGGTTAACAATAACCTTGGAGTCAGATTCCACTATAATACTAGGACACCCCAGTTTAGTTGCCTCCAGAAGAGCACGTTGGATAGCCATGATTTCAGCCACATTATTGGTGCAGTGTCCCAACTGATGAGCAAAGAAAAAGAGGGAGTTCCCAAAGAGTCATGGGCTATCCCTCCCATACTAGCTAGACCCAGATTACCTCTAGCTGCTCCATCAAGTATTTAATTTTACGAATCCGAATGGGGGTCAATCAAAAATAGTATGTTTGTGTTCATGTGGACTAGTTGGTCCATACTTTGTTGTGGCATGGTGAAGATGATCCATGGGATGCATTAACGTTCAAACACTTCAAGAGCAGTAAGTACATTATAGAACATCAGTTTCTTGCATCTACAGGGTTCCCGATGAATTGGTTGAATTTCTCAACATTAAGAAGAACCTAGGAAGTGTTTGTGTTTGTGAGAGGGCTAAAATGAACATGTCTCGGGCAAAGGAAAAATAACATGAAAAACATATCCAAATCAAAATTTGACTGCATATTTAAAATATCCTTTGAAAAATTATACACCTTTAAAACGACACTTTGATTTTGAGGTCGTATGCAAAATTTATGGCCCCCAAAAGTTCCGGGGTTTTGCTTTGTTGCAAAACTACCGGTCTAGCTTAAGTAGTAGCTTTGAAACCTCTAGGTTGGTTTTGCAACCGTTGGGGCGTTTTATAACTGTTATGGCAGTTACGCAACCACCGCTTTGTTTAACCTTTAAAGTGGCAATTTTGTCTATGAAGAACACAAAAAGAAAGTAACCGCTATAAGCAACTCCATTTTTCTTCTTGAGCATTTTTAATGTTCTTGGGAGCTCAAAGAGACTCCAGAATGTTGTAGAATGTCAGTTGGATCAGGATTCTTAGGAGTAGGAGTTACTTTGGCAAGCAAAGAGGTGGAGCAAGCACGAACATTTGTAGAGAGTTGTTGAGTTAGAGTTGGGAGTTGAATGTTAGTTCCAGTCTAGAGCAGAGAGGAAATGTATCAAGTCCACGAAGGACTAGGAGAGGAAGATATCTTCTTCATGTAATGTTTCAATAAGCTTGTTAAGGCTAGTGATTGTGAGAGTGTGTAAGCAAGTCTCTGTAATATGTTGAATTCAATAAAGAAAAATGTGTTTGAATCTTAGGTTGTGCTCTTGAGTCTGTATTTGTCCATTTGAGAATGAGTGAGTCCCAACTGCAGGAGTAGGCTGCCATTAATTTGGTCTCCACGTTCCTCTTTGTATCAATTGGTATCAGAGCAAGGATTGCCTTGTTGGGTTGGGTGTGTGAGGCTCTTGTTGAGTCAGTTGCAGGTTGTGAAAGAGAAGTTTGTTTGATAGTTGAAAGTTGTGAAAGAGAAGCTTGTTTTGTTGAGATACGACACAGAGGATTACCTCTTGGAAGAGAAAGAGTACCAAAGTAGAAGACTTGGCAAAGATGTTGAAGGAAATCCAAGTGAGATTGGATGAGATGGAGGCTGCACAATGTAGAGGAGCTGTCGCAGCTGTGAATGAAGATGAAGAATGTATAGAGAAGATATTGTTATCCCTTCAAGCAAAGTTGGAGGTCTTAAAGAGAAGACTTACAAGTAAAAAAAAAGATACCAGCAGAGATCTTAATGGAAGAGAAAGGTAAGTCCTCTAGCAATATACTTTTATTTTTGATAGACATCTGAAGAGTTCATGAGATGGATATTAGACAAAGAGTGTTGTTTGCGAAGAGAAGAGACAAGATAAAGGAGACGAAGGTAGAGGTTTGGGAACATATGGTTTCCAAGATGATGGGTCATGTTGTGCACCCTAGAATGCAAGGAGAGTGGCTCAAGAAGCTTCGAGTGTTGAAACTTGAGCGTGAGAAGAAGATTACCTTGAGAGTAATGAGAGAGTAAAGTTTCCATGTGATCAAATTGATTCTATTTTGAAAGATAACAAAAGAGTGCAGAAAGCAGGAGAGGTTCTCCTGGATGATTTTGTGAAGAGTAGAGAGAAGAGGATTGCCTTGAAAGGCAGTAAGAGTGAGTGTTTCATGTAGGAAACCCAAGTCTGTTTTGGAGAAGAGGAGAGTAGTGTTGAGTGGAGAAGAGGAGACTAGTGTTGCAGCAAAGATGGCATTTGGAGGAGATGTATATGAGAACGCCAAATTCTTATGATACTATGTATGTTGAGTTACTGCAGCAGTTGAGGAATGGAGAGAGGTTGAGAGTGTGCAAAAACAAGTTGCAGCAGAAGAGGAGTTGCTGAAGAGTAATATTGCAGTGGTGATGGTGTTGAATGGACTAGTGCCAATGATAATTATTGATTCTACAAATGCAAGGTTTGTTGATTTTGTTGCAAGTATGAGTGAATGCATAGAAGAGGAGTTGAGTGTTGTGGAGAAGGGGTCAAGTGAATAGGCCTTCAGAGTCCAAGCATGTGTGATAAGGTTGCATGCCATGTCACAAGGTATGCCAAACTCATTCTGCAAAGTTTGAACTTTGCCGAACTTTATCTTCATCGAACATGAATTTGCATTCTATCCATTATTTTCACATGGTAAGTTTTTTACATGCTTTTGCATTACTTTATAAATATGTGTATACATACATATACTGATTGAAATCAAAGGATGGAAAGCTCTCTCCACTCTGTCCCTATGACATTTTAATGCATTTTCTTTACAAAATAAAATTGATAAAAATCATTTTGTTGATTCAAACTTGAAGACATTTTTAATTTATTTTTAAACTTTATCCTCAGTGAACATGAATGCTATGCTGATATGTCTATGTAATGAACTTTTCATATGAATGTCATATTTCCTTTCATTTTAAAGTCTAGAATTAATTTTTCTATATTGAAATTTTTTTATCACCTGTGGCTGCAATATTTGCTAGGAATAAAACCCCCCTATATTGTCTACTTGTATTGATCTTTTATTATAATAAAAGATATGGATCATTGGAGACTTTTACGATCTGCACACAATCCAATATGATTAATGCAACATGTAAGAGACAAGCTCGTGGATTGGGTGTTACATACGGAAAAACTCTTCAACATGTGGTTCTGGTGATATTCTCAAACAGGTGGTATGATTGCTAACAAGTAGTTGCTTGTATGGTCTCCTGATTTTTCTTGTTTTTCAATCGTCTCCACATCTTTTGGAGGAGTTGCTTGAAGAAGAAAATAAAAGCTTACTAAAATGATTTGAATAAATTATTTCTACAATAGAAATTTGACTTTTTTATATTCCTGATATTTGTTGCATCTTATAAAATTGTGACTGTTGCTTCCAGGTGCAGCGGAAGCTTCAAGTAGAGATTTTTCTATCTCGTCCAAAGATCATGAAGGTCAAGTTGGAACGGCTGAAACATTTTCACTGTCATTCTCTGCAGTATCTTCCGTCACATCTAAAGATAACGAAAAGGATTTAGATATAGCTTCTCCACAACCCACAGCATTGAATGTATCATCAAGAATTCCATGTCCAACAAGGAAGCGCTCCAGATGGAAGGAAAATGAGACTGAGAAGTTGATAGAATTGCGAAGGCAAATGGATGATCAATTTAGAACAGCAAGAACAAAGAAGGCTGTATGGGAAGATATTTCTGCAACTTTGTTGGAGTTAGGAATTGAACGCACCCCAGATCAATGTAAATCTTGCTGGTCATCACTGGTAAAGAAGTACAAGGTTGGGATCAAGAACTTTTGTCTTATTTCTCTCTTTAGACTTTATCCACTGGAGAAACAAAATTTAAAGGATAAATTTTTATGAACCAGAGAACATAATTAGCTGCCATCTGTATGTCACTTATGTCATTTTCTTGAAATTTTAAACCTGTTTGTTTTATTGTGTTTATTTTACATCTAATCCTCATCAGACACAGTGTCTTGTCCAGTCATCCAATCCTGCACTTTCGCCATGGAATTGTAGAAATGTTTGTTCTTATTATCTTTTATGATTTATCCAATGTGTGTATATAAATACATGTCATGCGTAACAAACATTAGGAAAATCTACTGCTGAACCATGCTCTCTGGATTTGCACCTGCCCCCATCCCTCCCAAATGACAGTCACACACATACATTTTTACACATTAAACGTTTCCTTCAATCTTTCTTTGTATGCAACATATCTTCCTCTATGCAGACTGCACTTCAAAGAATCTTTTTATGTGTAGATATGTCTCATTTTTTCCTGGGAAATACAAGGGAATGCCGATATCTGATTTCTTTGGATTTTAAATGGTGGTTGTATGAATGATGAGGACTTGGTAATAGTAATAATTATAGTGCAATCATACAGTTTCTTCATATGACAATTTTCAAATCAATTGTCTCTGCTTTCTAAAACTTATCTTTCATTGACCACTTCTGCTGCAATATCAAGTAATATAGAATTTATTTACTATTATCAGGTTTCTGATTGAGGGCAAACATCCCACCTCAGGAGAGATAATTCAATGAATTTGAGCAAACTAAAATATGTGATGTGTATCTACATAAGATCATAATCTACCTGGATGTTGATAGTGGAAAATGCTCCATGAATTATAAGTTGTCTCCTGTTTTGAATGACTTAATTACACAGTGATCTTTCTAGTTGTTTGGGGTCACCTTATTCAATTCATACATCTGTTTTACAGACTATTCTTGAAGGTGAAACAAGTGAAAGACATTGGCCATTTTTGCTGCAATGGACAAAATCATCTCATCTGATAAAAAGTGAAGAGGAATGGAACCACTGATGGACTTTAAATGGCATAAAATACTTGAAGTTCCTCTTCAAGTGTTTTGGATAGAACTAACTCAGTCTACTTCTATGAAAGGTAATGCAAAGATGATTTTTACCCATTACTTTGAAATATTTTGCTTGCCAATATTGTGGTTGCTCTGCAGTTGGCTGCGTCTCTGTTGGTATCATATAAAGTTTCCAGCTTAAACAGATACTTCGACTGTCTTTAAGAGTTTTATTTCTCTTTTTGGCTTTGATAGGCAACTAGCTAGAAAAATATTGTGCAAGAAATCTTCTTAGTGTTTTCTCTCTTTACGTTGCAGGGTATTGCTTTGTAAAAATGCACTAAATGGACCGAGGAGCTTCACTGTTTGCAAAACAGATTCTGGCAATCTAGGGCATTCATTTGTGCTTATATGCTTATTCAAGTTCTCAACAACCTAGTTCACAGCTTGAAATGGAGGTCATCATGCAATATATTAATTATTGTTGAATTAATTAACAATTTGCAAAGATGTGATCTCAATTTCCATTAATGAGTTTCACAAATTTAGAATTTATATGCATCTTTATTTAGCCACAAATTTTGACATTCAGCTAAGCAGGCTTCCTAGCTTACCAGCAAACCATACAGTTTTTCTTTAGCGTCTTAAGAAATTATTGCTGCTGATGTTGGCTACATGCCCTTACGAAACGATTATCAAAAAGTCAGCCAATCTTGCCGATGGAAAGTCCTGCATTTAATTGAATGAATGGATAACGATTTTAGAGTTGTTGAAGCAATTCCAAGACACATTGGGGCATGTATTTGGGGTGTGCACTCTCTTTGGTGGAAACAAAGAGGAAGTTGAGTAAAAGATAACAGGGGCATTAGTTCGTTTGAGCATTTTTCTACCACAGTTCAAAGTTTACTTACACATAAGGCTGTATTTGCTTTTTTTAAAGGTTTTAGGGCTTAGGGTTGAAGCAGGGATTTGCATTGCCATGATATTTTTCTTTAAATTCTTACTATTTAAGAGCTCGGCAATCATAATGGACTTTCTTCCACCTGATAGTACAATATGAATTGAGGTTTTTACCAATTCAACAAGAGTTCCTTGATATCAAGGACAATTTGTAAAGTCCATCTTTTTATTAAATTTATCAATAGATGAGATAACATATTCCTCCTTTTAGGAGAGAAGGATCTCTAGGATGATTGTTTCTATGGTGATCCAGTTCCAAAATAAAATTCTCCTAAATTTTGTTTCATTCTTTTAATATTTAGACTATATTAAGTTATGATTGCAAAGTTTGAGTAGTTGTATTTAATATAATTTAAATCAAGTTATTTAAAGGTAGCATGGTTTATCTAGAAAGGAACGATGGTGGATCTGATATTGAGTATCCAAACTCAACTGGAGGACATCTTGAGGAGCACCAAGAGAGCCAAACCCAAAATATGGTCATATCTTCGAACATTATAGGAGGGCTTAATGTTCCTTCTAAAAGAAGACTCTTTTTCGGGAAAAAATGAAAAAAGAAATATTGTGCAATTGTCTGCTTGGTTAGGTTTGGATTTACTTTCTAAACATATAAAAAAATGCATGCATGCTTGTTATTAAAATTGTATGCATGGTAAAAGGAGGTATCATACAAAAACATTTCATGTTTTTATAAGCATGCAAAGTGGGAGTGGAAGACCATTAAAAAAGCTCGACTTTTTGGGAAAACAAGTAACTTGGTGTAAAACTAAGACATAATTTGAGATTTTTCTATAACAATATATATTTTAGTTATGTAATAAAAATAATAATTTATTTTATTTTTTATTATTTCCGTCTATACGTGCAAAGTTATTGCATTGAGTTCATTTTAACTCACTTTATATTTCTATCAATTTGAGAATCTTTATAATAATCATATTATTTTATACGTTAAAATATACTATTTTTAAAACTATTGTATCAATAATATTATTGTCAAAATGTATTTATCTAAACTTCATGTATCCTTGACTAAAATAATAATTAAAAATATTATATATATTATTAAAGGTAAATTCAATGAGATGATGGTGGTTGGTTAGAGGTGTGTGTGTGTGTGCACATTTGTGTGTGCACGTGCACGAGTGCATGCGTGTCTGGGTGTGTGTCTATGTGTTTGTGTCTAAGTGTCTGTGTGTGTCTATGTATGTGTCTATGGGTGTGTGTGTGTCTGTGTGTGTGTGTGGGTGTGTGCATGCGTGTGTGTGTGTGTGCATGTGTTTGAGTGTGTGTGGGGGTGTGGGTGTGGGTGTAGTTTGTGAGTGCGTGTATGTGTCGTGTCTATGTGTGCATGTATGTATGTGTTTGTGTGTCTCGTGCGGGCATGCTTGTGTGTGTGCGTGTGTCCGTGCATGTGTGTGTGTGTGTCCTGTGTGCGCGTGCGTGCGCGTGTGTCTGTGTGCATGTGCGTGCACGCGTGCGCATATGAAAGACTTTTTCTCGTGTGGCTTTTTATTTTGACCTTAAACATTTGCATGAGGACATGCTACAATGTATGATATTGAATGAATGAATGGAAGATTTTAATAATGTTTATGCAATTAAGTTGTTTATGGGACTAAGAGCAAGTAATAAGAGAATTCCATGCAACAATAGTCCTCGACACAAGGTTGTCAAATTGTTCTCATAGAATGTTCAATCCTTTTATGATGTTGGATCTTCTCTTATGGATCTTATCAAGAAATTTGGTGTTTTGTCAAACCTCGTCTCTTGAAACAAGGTGGCTAGGTTAGTTAACTTTTAAGACGTTTTCATACTTGATTTGGATGTCATTGTAGGCTAAACACTTTAGGATGTAGTGTTTTTCTATCTCCACACCTCTTCATTACAAAAATGTATATTATCTTTTCTTGTTCTTCTTTAGGCATTGTCTACTTGTCAATTTCACATCTAAGATGTTATGAGCTAGTCCTTAATTGAGCCATTAACATTTTTTCCTTCCATTTGATGGTTGTGTCATACTACCATTTCATCATGGTCCCATATGAGATTAAACTATTTGACAAGACACTTTTTTTTCCATCCATGTTTTTATGTCCACATTATATCTTGATTTTCTCTCTCGCATACTTCTATAACACCTTATTAGAGTTTGAACATTCTAGCATGCCAATGCCCCATTTTCACATCCATTTGTTGTTTTATTTTATCCACAAGTTTTTCTTCTTGTTTAGCTCTTCCACTACCATCATTTTGGGCCATCAATGAGATTCCATATTTTGTGTCCTTTTTAAGTAACACATAATGTAATTCATTGTTTTTGACTCAATGGGCAAGTATTAGAAATTTGCTTGTAGTGAATAAGATTATAGGCCCTCCTCTATGTTACTCCCAAGAACAACACCCCGCTTTAATTTTCGATAAGCATTATGTTGTTTGAATGATCAAGTTGATCAAATTGTAAAGAAAAATGTGTAAAGGCTCCTATATATAATGAAGATAACCAAGAAAAAACTTGCACCCAACTTCATAAGCCAATCACATACTAATTTGCATTTAACACAAGCATTGACCCCAAAGTTTGAAAAAAATTTGAAGCCCACATCATTCACCTAACAAGCTTTAAACCCTATTCATACCTCAGCCCGTTAACCTTTTTTAAGATCAACTTGTGTTTGACTCACTCCTGAGTGAGATCTTTGCACGTTGGAATCTCTATTGGACATGTGTCCCTTTGGTCATGGGTTAAATTTTAGGGTCACCTATGTATGTCAAACATTTTTCATGTGACACTATTACCCTTCAAAAATATAAAACAATGTTATTTATACACTACTAATAAAATATATAAAAGACTATTCTATATTTATTTAACTATTTTTAATATATATTTATTTATATATACTAATATAATTTACATATCAATCTATATAGAATTAATAATGATCACATTTTAAATATGCAAATTGCATGCAACAACTATTTCAAATATATACAAATATTTTTATGGTTAAAATGAAAAATGTCTAAACAACCATCAAATTTAGCCCATGCTTATGATCAACAATACACAATCTTTTTCACAATCAATTTTGGTTTTGACCAAAATATCTATTTATCTAATCTCTCAAAACTAGTTCGGATAAAGCCTAAAGCATGTTTTTAAAGGTTAACATTTATTCCTATGCAAAGTATAGAAACTTGTTTTAGGTCAAACATGCCTTTGACTCGTCCAAAACTAGAATCATCATTAGCTCAAACTTAAGGTAGGCACGTGCCGCAATGGTATAAAATTATTTTCGCTCAACTATTTGATGGCTTTACCTCTTGTCTCAATCAAAGCGGAAGGAATTATATAATTGTTCGATCAACATAAATATCAATGGCATATATCCAACCCTAACTTAAAAATTAAATATCACTAGATTTATAGACAAACATCACTTATGAATTGATAATCGAGCTTATATTGTTTGAGTTTAACTCTTAAAAGGCATTTGTTCATTCTTTGAAAGTTAAACAAAGTTGTCATTTCAAGCTATTCTAAACCTCGCCCAAGGATCCATTCCCGTGTATTTTTGGGCACCTAAAAGTGGTCAAGGGACACTTGGAGGTAGGGGTTGAATTGTTCATAGTGAAACACGAGAATACACTCGATATTACAAACCCATGCCCATCACCATGTACATTTCAAACTCTACCTTAAAATTTATTCTAAAATTTAGCCCCGCAAGATTGGGCTTAATAGTGGGAAATGAGTTTCACACAATCGACCAAATTTCTATTCACATGAGCTCTTTGACACCTAAAAGTGGCCATCGGAATATCTAAAGGTAAGGGGTCGAACTTCTAATTGTAAACCATATAAAACACTCTCATATTATGGACCCAAGCACATTCTCATGTGTACTTCAAGCTCTACCCTCAAATTAATTCTAAATTTGTCCAATGGCTTGGGGTTAAAGGTGGGAAACAACAATTTTCATACCTTTAACCATTGTTCCATTCCAACGGACTCTTGGTCACCTAAAAGTAGCCATGGGAACACCCAAATGTAGGTTTGAACTTATCATTATGAATCACACAGAAAAGTCTCTTATATTATTGACCCAAGCTCATCCCCATGTACATTTCTATTTCTACCCTAAAATTAGTCCTAATTTTTTTCATCATTGGGTCGATTAGTGGGTAACATGTGTTTCATGCCATAAATAAAGTTCCATTCCAATGGGTTCTTCGACACCTAAAAGTGGCTTAAGGACACCTCGAGATAAGAATCAAATTTCTTGTTGTGAACCATATGAAGTGGATTGACATTATAGACCAAGCCCAACTCCACGTACACTTGAGCTCTATTCTAAAATTTAGCCCAACGTGTTTGGGGCTAATGGTGGGAATGAACGCAGTTTCACACCATTGACCTAAGTTTCATTCCCACTAGCTCTTGGGCACCTAAAAGTGGTCGTGGGGATAGTTTAGGGTAGGGGTTGAGCTTCTCATTTTGAACTATTCGAACACATACTTTCATATTACAAACCTAAGCTCATCCCTATTTACATTTTGAGATCTACCTTTAAATTAATCAATAAGTTTGAAGTTAATAGTCACAGGGGATTCACTATGTAAATTTATGGGCTATCACATCTATTTGTGGGATAATAAATAATACCCATATTTCCGAATCGACATCTCAATCTTCTATTACTAACACCCTCTCCCAATACAAATTTTCAATTATAAAATATCCATGGTTTTACTATATATCCAAACTACCATTTTCCTCATGACATTTTTATACTTCTTTTTGTTTCCACCTTTGGATTCAATATATTACGAGTTTCATACAAAATTAAATTATATTTCGACTTAAACCTCAATGAAATTCATATTAGACTCGAAAATTAGAAACCATCAATGTCTATAATTTGATATCTCTCTTCCTTTCTTTTCTATCTACATTTGTCACATTAATCAAACTTTATATATTAATGTGAATGGTCATGTGACCTAATTACATTATTGGTAGTTAAAGTTATTAATATTCATGACATACATCCTCCGAATATTTGAATCAAATGACAAGAAATATACTTTAGCAATGATATTATGAAGGATGTCCCAACTTTTGAGAGTTATGTAGTGTTATTACTCTAGAAAAACATGTTGCTTCTCTAAAAACCATGCCACTACTTTGAAAAAATACACAATGAAAATGATCTAAATTTAGGGCTTCTTCATCTATTCCATGACTACTCCTCCTCCCTACCGCTCCACATACCCTACCCCTAATATATTTTTAAAAACCTTTATACTTTAACCCCTTATACCCCTTAATATGGGGCAATATATTGGGTCCATTTTGACTAATATTTAAAACCCCTATATGAACTCACATGATAGGTAATGTTTTGGTTTGTGAATTCCCATTATCTACAAGTACAAAATGTGTTTCAAAAAATCGACCAAAGTTTCCTTCCTAGGGGGTCTTGGGCACCTAAAAGTTGTCATGGGGACACTTAGAGGTGGGGTTGAACTTCAAACTTCTCATCGTGAACTACATAGAACAAACTACGATATTACTGACCCACTCCCATCCCTATTACATTTTGAGCCTGCCCTAAAATTATTCCTAATTTTTTTCCAATGGGTTTGGGGTCAATGGTGGGAAATAATGAGTTTCACGCCACCGAACAAAGTTTCATTTCCACTAACCCTTGGACACTTAAAAGTGGTCATGGGCATTCCTAGATGTAAGGGGTCGAAATTCTCATTGTGGATTTGGGCCCATCCCCATGAACACTTTGAGCTCTACCCTAAAATTTATTTTATATTTATCTAACGAGCTTGGGGTTAATGGTGAGAAATGGGTTTCACACTATGAACTAAAGTTCCATTTCCATGAGCTCTTGGACACCCAAAAGTGGCCATGGTAACACTTCTAAGTAAGGTTTGAACTTCTCATTATGAATCATACGAAACACAATCTCTTATCTTACGGATGTAGGTCCATCCCCTTGTGCACTTTAAACTCTATCAAAAAATTAATCAAAATTATATCCTATAAATTGTGGTGTATTGATAAATGTAAAAATTGACTTTAAAAGTCACAAGTTTAACTCCCTCCAATAACATCTTGAATCACACACAAAAAAATTGAACCCTATTTCATTCCAATAGTTGTGGATATCACCCAAAAATTCACAATGATCAATTAAAAAAACTAACTTTTACCCTACTTTTTATATCCCTTGAGAATCTTTATAACAATGTTATATATTACTTAAAAAAATTGAAGTATACTATTTTTTAATTAATATGTTACAAATATTAAAGTTCATAGTAAAATATAATTAATGAAAACTATAAATTAGTCTGTTGGGCAAGACAAACTAGTAAGGGGGTGCTGATTGTGTTGAAGTCTTAAGTTTGATATTTAGTTTGACATTTAGAACATTGTTTAAGACATAGTTCAAGCTTGTAAAATCTTCATGTATTCGTTGGTTATTAAAATAATAATTCAAAAATATCACCATGTCGTAGGCATTTCATTGTCCGACTTTTATGTGAGTTTCATCTTCTTTCTCGTGCTTCTTTTAATACTGATCTATTTTTCATTTTCTTTAATGAGTTCTTTTGGATAAATTTTAATTTATTAATTTAATTATGAATTATACTTATGTTTAGTCATGTGAATCCGTTTTTTTAATTTTTAAATGTTTTTAATAAAAATTTAGTTTTAATTTAATTTTAAGAATATGTTTTTCTTTATGTTATTGTTTCTAAAGATGTCTTGTAAGCATTTTAATAGATGAAAAGTTGGGTTAAATTTGATAATTGTTTGTGTTTTTAGTATTCTTAATTATAATTTTTTTAGGAGTATCATAGATTAAATATATTAATGTTTAAACATCTTATTACAAATAAGAAATGGAGAAAAATTGTTTGATGAGTATAGATGGTTATTAAATTAAAAAAATGAGAGGCATTTGGCTCATATTTAATTTTTATTATTACTATATAATCATTAATATCATATAGTATAGAAAAATTGCATAAAATCTTTCATTTAATTTACTTGTTTGTCTTCCCTCTCATTATCAAATCTTCTCAATGACAAAAACCTAATTTTATTTTCATTTGCGGTTGACTTTTATAGACTCCTCCCACAACTAAACCAACAAATATTTGTGACTTACACTTCCACCCTTAGAAACAAATTTCATAGAATTTATTGAGACATACGTAGTTTTTCCCCTCTGTAAACCTTCATGTTCATGTACACATTTTTCATGGTTTTAACCTTTAAATATTTGTAAAATTTGAGTACTTAAAATTTACTTGCAAATATGTTATGATTAAAAATATGGAAAATATGTAAATTATATCATCCATACTTTGTATATTTCACATCCAAAAAGAAATATAAAAACTTTAACTTTTACTCAAAGATTATTGGGTATATAATGTCGATGCCACCTATATTTAAATTTCATTACATGCTTAAGGCTTGAGGCAAATTGTGGACATGGTTGATGATTGACACTTAAGGGATTAGAACCCCATTTATGTTCCTTTGGAGCCAACAAAAATATTAAGGGTATATATATAATTAAAAGTATAAAAATTTAAAAATATATTTTAATTAGAGTACGACTTCTCTTAGTATGGTGTGGCCACTATTTAAGTTGGTTAGTCTCTTCATTTACATTCATATAGTCATATAAGTCCTCAAGGTGCTCTAATTTAAGGTTGATAATTTGTGGCTTTTAAAGAGATTAGGGGACGAAGAGCAATAACAAGAAAGTTTTATGTAATCATGTTGTCTAATTATCTCATGTAGAAACATTCATTCAATTCCTTATTTTTGTATTTTTGAAACATAATTGAGACTTGGAAAGATGTCATTATAAAAATGTAAAAATTATGTTAATGATTATTCATAATTACATATCTATTTTGGATTAGACCACATGCCTACCTTTATGATAATGTTGCAAACCACTTATAGATAGGAGCGGAAAGGTTATCTTCTCTTCATCCTGGGGATTCTAGCTACTCACCGCCTAATTATCTCATGTAGATCTTGATCAAGAAATTTGATGTTTTGTAAACATCCTCTCCTAAACACAAGGCGATTCGGTTAACTTTTAGGATGGCTTCGTAATTGATTTGGATGTTGATGTAGGCTAAACACTCTACAATGTAGTGTTATGTGTCTCCATCGCCCCTTCATTACAAAATATGCATATTATATTTTCTCATTCTTCTTTAGGCATTGTCCACCTACGAGTTTTACATCTATGATGTTGTGAGCTAGTCCTCAATGGACTCATTAACATTTTTGCTTTCCATTTGATGTTTGTGCCTTATGCCTTTTCCTCGTAGTCTGTCGATTAAACTCTTTGACATAGTATTCTTTTTCTTGTTCATGTTTCTATGTCCACATTACTATCATCAATTTCTCTCTCACTTACTTCTTTAATTCGTTATTAGTGTTTGGTTATTCTAACATGTTAATCCCTTGTTTTCTCATCCATTTGTTGGTTAATTTCATTCTCAATATCTTGTTTAGCTCTTCCTCTACCATCATTCTAAGCCACCAATGAGAAACTCTTAACTTCCGAGAATTAACATATACCGGAATGCTACAATTGTTGACTATAAGAAAAAGGTACTTAAGAAGGCATAATTGAAGGAAAAAATATCACCATTCAACATGCATATTGAATTACCTCAATGAAAGGATGGGCATATGTTTAAATTATTGTCATCACATCACATATGTACTTAAAAGTTCTACATATGTAGCTTGCACTAATGGCCATATATACATCCTTTAGCACTACGTATAATGTTGTACATGAAATGTAAAGGCATTGCTACATATGCCACCTCGAAGTAAAAATACTACTAGGGACACTACCGGATGAGCTCCCACCTACATCATCAAAAATTAGGAGGGACGTTATTGAACACGTCTCCACCCGCAACATCAAAATTGTGAGGACACCACTAAACATGTTGCCAACTATAGCTCCTATACTCAAAGAACTTGAGGTACCCAGTATACGCATTACATGGTCAATCAATATATGTGTCAAGCATAGGCTTAACCAACGGTAGCGTCCTAACATAGTAAATGATTTGGTTTTCAAATATGGACACATTCATTAGGTTAGCCCAAGATTGATTCTTGGGTTAACTACTAAGATAAATTAACAAAGAGTCACTTATATTTACAAACGACCCATAAAGTCATTATCATCTTTTGACACATCCATATACTTGAGAGATACCTTATAGATCACTTTACAAGAGGAATATACACATATCAAATATTTTAAGAGAAACCCTAAAGCAGTTTACCGAACTAAAATATGAAGTGAAAAGGGTCAATATTGCATGGTTCCAAGTGTTAAGGATCAAAAGAGGAACCACTCTAGATTGAACATTATTTTCATAGTTTCATACTCACATAGGAAGTAAGAGAATTATTATCACCTTGATGCCCCTTTAGGTATTGGTATGTAGTACATCGTTCACCTACATAAGGGATGTATTGAGTTTAGTCTAACCCAATATCTAATAGAGAATTTTACTGTGCATTTTTTAGCGTGTCATTAAGATTTAAATAAAGGAGAGATTGCATCTATTGATGTCCCCAAATCTAGACTACAGACACAAGTGAACAATCCCATAAAGTCTCAAAGTTGTGATACATTCCCAAATATTGTCATCTACATTAGCCACTACCATTTGATGTCATTGTTCTCCTTTAAGAAACATTGTCTAGGCATGGTTTCAAACTATCTCCTATACCAGAGAACTTGACGACACTTTCCTAAGTTGGACCCAGTGCCCTATGTTCATTGTACATCCCTCCTCCACGTAGAACCATGTTAGGTCTTTCCAATATGCTTTATCTAGCTTACCTCTCTATTTTATCTCTTCAAAGTAATCACATTTCCGCTAATTCATGTTCATATAATTGTACTTTACTGTATTCATTTATATAATTTGAATTAGATCTAGTTTTACAAAATTTTATACCATTGTGTGTAAAATAAATAAGAACAAGTTTATGAAGTTTGAAAGATTTTCAGATGGAATCTATCGTCGCCAACTTGATCTTGAGAGCCTAGCTCTGATTTCATGTATTTGGTATCTCAATATCTTGATTTTCCCTTTCTAAATGGGAATTGACTCGCCAGTGATTAAGACTTAGCGTGACACTTTATAAATTAAAGTCAGTCCTTTGAAATTAGATAGAATCACAAACTTACAAGATTAAATTTTCTTAACGAGTATGCAAAAGTATGCACACATGAACATAAATGAGTAGTTGAATTTAGAAAAATCTAAGTGTAATATGATTAAGAAATGATGGCTCATGTAAGCAATGTCCTCATAATGAATAAAGGAAATTGGGTATGCGCATAACCTAAACTCGAACACAATAACTCCAAAGTTACAATGGGATAGTTGTGACAGCCCCATAACTTCATAGCAAAGTCTGCACAAATAGGACCATGGTAATTGATGATAAAATGTCAACACTCAATAGATAGAAAGAAGCTATAACACAACATTAATACACATATAAACTCTTTTTAATATAGATCTACACCAAAACACAAAAGCTATAAATCATTACAAAGAAAACCATTCTTGTAAAATTTAAACCAGTTTTTAAATTGAAAAATTATAATAAATAATCATTTACAGATTTTTTATAAATTTATTTAGTTTTTAACATTTCTTTTTGTAAGGTGATCCATTGAGTCATATCAAGTAGGGCAATTTGTCTTTTGAAATCATACAAATGATGAAAATTAGATTTTAATTGGACGCACTTAATAAAATTATGGTGGGCAAAGCTAGTTAAAGGTTAGAAGTGCCCTAGGCAATAGTTGGAGTGGATGCCCTCTCACAATTTCAGCCAATATTTTTTCCCATCAAGTAAATAAATAAAAGTTGCCTACATTCTCGTATTTTAAAATTTGCAACAAGATCATAATAAATCACATATATAAAGAAAATGATGTACAAAAATAGTAAAAATATCCCGTAAAATTATCACATAAGAACAAGAAATAATCTATGGATGGAGAGAATTAATCGCATGAGGTGCTCAAAATGTAACAAATATAATTTTTTATACAAGGTTGTTTACAAGTCCAATTTACCAATATCGAGTCGGTGATGGGACTTACCCTAAACAAAACACCATTTTTTCACAAAAGCAATAAAAATACTCATGTTGCTCTCATGGTTTTGTGAAGAGTGATATTTAGACCAGAGCTACCAATTCCTTCAAAAAATAGGCATACCCCCCAAAAATTAGGAATAGAGAACTAAATATTTCTTTTCTTTAATTATACTCACCTTTACTTGCTACACTAGTGGCATTATCAAGACACCATGAACAATTTCCTAGAGAAAATTACACACCTTGCATAATTTGGAGCTATATCGAAGAATACGTAATTGTACCAAAAAATCATATGAGCTCAAAAATATGCAATAATTGTTTTTACTTGCAAAAATATTATACTACATTTTTATACATGCATGCATGAAATCTATGTTACTATATAATATTATCAATAACTAGGTCGATTAATATTGAATCTTGAGGTAAATTATTTTTTAAGTTTTAAAATTATCCAACAATAAAAGAAATATTTGGATTTAAGCACCCCTAACTTCTACAGTGCCCTAGGCAATTGCTTAGTTTGCATAGGGCTTAATCCCCCCTATGATAGTGGTTCCTCTTCTCCCATCCCTCTCTTAGTAAAATATCGGGCAAGTCGGATCACATACAAGGTAGATTTACAACAAGGGCCATGTTGTGGCTTATTCCGTTGAAGTTGTTGTATCATGAGATGAGGTGTGAATCTCACTATTAGAAAAGAGAATAAGTAAAAATAATATTTGACATATCTTGGTGAACAAGAATCGGTCTTTCTCCATCTAAGCTAATGGCAAGCTTATGCGATGGGCCTAATGCCTTGTTATACAACAATGAAAAAAATAAAATTGTAAAGGTTATTTTTAAAAGGTGTTTTCCTAATGGAACAACATAAAAAGAACATATAGATAAATTATCCTTAAAAATAAATCACACAAATCTACATCCACACAAATAAATTTGAATGACTAAAAAAACCGATATTAATGATGGATTAAAGATTTTTTTAATTTTGAAATATACATTACACGAGAGCACATTGTTACACCCTTAACCCTAGGTCATATATGGGGATATGTAAAGCCAACATATGGCTAACATAATCTCTTATCATGTCATATCATATTTATTTATGCTTTCATATGCTTAATGGGTCGGCCTTAGGGCTTTGGATAGTATAGTAGGGGATATACAGGAGTTAGAGAGTAGGATATTAGCATCATATTGAGCACTTGAGTCTTATTGTATGGTGTGGAGAATGCCCCCTTGAAGTGGCTAAGTCATTCTAATTACATATTGATATCATTTCTCTATATTTTGGTGTTCTTTGTTGTTTTATTGGTGTTGATATTCACTTTATTAAGTAATTTCATTACAAGTGGTATCGAGTTGCGATCTTGAAAAAGTAAGGTCAAAAACCCTAATTTTTTGGTTTAGCCATATCTTGTGAATAGTTGTGAATTTCTTAGCCATTTTTACAGAAGTGGAGACATATATCAAGTAAGATTCTCATAAATTTTTAGGATTTTTGATTCATTTTTCAAAAGTTATCTCGCCATTTTAGGAGTTTTCCTAAATTCGCTCCACAAGCCACAATTTTTGGAAATTTTCAAAGTTACATTTTGGAAAGCTCTAATAAAATAAAAGGGGGTTTATTCTCTGTATTTTCTGAATTAAGGCTGAAATAATTCATAAATTGGACACTTAAATCTTGATTAAAGGAGTTTATTCTTGAAATTTTTGTGCATCATGGGATGATTTTCTATGGAAAGGGTGAGGTGGATGCTAGAGAATGGTGGGTCAAATTTAAGAATAATTATTTTTCATCTACATGGACATGGTTTTGGTTTTCATTTTGGCTTGATGGTCCAACAAAGAGGTGGGTCTCTCAATTAAATCAAGAGTGTTCAAATTGGTCTTGGGAGGAAATGAAATAAGTTTTCTTCACTAGGTGGGATATAAAAGAAGTAGGAGTAGAAGGAGAATGAGGAGGACGAGGAAGAAGAGGAAGAAGGAGAGGAAGAAGAGGAATAGGAGAAGAAGAAAAATAAGGAGAAGGATAAAAATAAGAGGAAGACAAAGAGGAAGAAGAAGAAGGAGAGGAAGAGGATTAAGTTGAAGAAAAAATAGAGGATAAGAGTTCAGATAGTGTGTCTCTAAAGAGGGAAGCTTCAATATTTTTGTTTGAAGAGTGCACCCATACGAAAATAATATAAAGGAAGTTCAAGTGGATGGTAAGATTTTTTTTTTTACAGAATTGAAGCTCTCTCATCTCAAAGAGAGTTTTCATTTTCACATACCTAACACATTTCTAGATTGTGAAATATCATTGCACAAAATGTTTCAGCCCAAATAGAGTTACCTGTATTGGATAAAGATAGTCAAATCAATTTGGAACATGAGGAAATTATTTAGACACACATTAGGAGGGTGAAGAGGAGATTAATTATTAAATATATAATCAAGAGGAAGAATCGAGATGATACGACGAAAACATGGGAGGAGGAATATTTCTTATACCAACATCCAAAGATCACCGACATTGAGGACTACACTTTTGTGAAAAAACCTACAAAAATGTTCAACATGGAGATAATGTTACTTTGAAGGGGAAGGGCATGTTACGGCCTTAACCCTAGGTCATATATCAAGATATGAATAGTCGACCTATGGCTAACATAATCTCTTATCATGTCATATCATATTTATTTATGCTTTCATATGCTTAGTGGGTCGTCCTTAGGGCTTCGGATAATATAGAAGGATATATATAAGAGTTAGAAAGTAGGATATTAACATCATATTGAGCACTTTGAGTCTTATTGTATGGTTTGGAGGTTGTCCCCTCGAAATGGCTAAGTCATTCCACTGGCATATTGATATCATTTCTCTATATTTTGATGTTCTATTGTTGCTGATATTTAGATCTATTAAGTAATTTTATTACACACATAAAATCATGTGGCATATGAATAAATAGATACATGATATTTGTATGCAATACAAAGCTAGTATTTTACATAACTTATGTGTTTTAATGATTAAGAATCAAGTTATAAATTGGATCTAGAATAACCACATCAAAAATGGATTTGCACATATTAACATATAAAGCAGACTTATTGACCACCGTTATTTCAATTTATTTGTAAAACATTTATAAGTTTGAATTTGTTCATTACCACTAGTTTTGTATCTATATGTTCATTAGAGATACCATAGGTTTTATGGCCACATAATATAATGTCATTGGAGATCTCATCCTTAACATTTTCACAATATTTTGGCTGGACTATTGACTCCCAAGTTAAGGTGATAACAAAAAAATATTAGGGGAAAGACATTTTCCATAAAACCATCAACTTATCGAGAAAGTTCTTTAGAAAAAGAAGATATCATAGCCTTCATCATTTGGTGTAAATGCCACCAAATTTATCTCCACCTCCACTTGTGTCCATCCTTCATCATTTAGTGTAAATGCCACTAATTATGCCCTTAAATTAATTTTCCACATTAGTGTCAAAATTGTTACATCACTCGAAAAGTGACTCGTGTTATTTTCCTTGTATCGAGCCTAACAAAGCTTCTAAATCATCGGTTTCGTCATGTATTTTTAAATTAAAACTCAATGTTCTTTATTCCCTTGATCCATGGTGGCTCACCCTTCTTGTGATTTCTTCCTCCCCTTCAACACCCTCGGGAATTATTTCATTGCCAAATTTGATGTGACATGTGAGACCGAGGGGCGTACGTGTTCTTTTATTATTTCTTATTTAGTATAAGATTTATTTTATACTTTATTTTTTTAGTAAATATAAGAAATTAGGATCACTCTGTACCTAATAGAACTGGTCGCGTAGCTCTAATAGTTATAATTTAGAAGATAGTTTTTCAAAATCTAATTTGGTCAATACTTACTCATTTTTCAAGATTTCAGCATTAGACCTAAAGCTTTTGGGGTGTAAATTTTGTAATCGATGTCTATTTTGGAAAAATATATAGTCGTTTTGTAGGTTTTGTGGCCTATTCGGATTATTTGTTAACATTTATAGGAGTTTTGGATGTGTCAAAAGTAGATTTTACAAACCTCACAACTCCCAAAGATAGGCACTTGCTTAAATATATGGACTCATGATTTTCCCCATGAGCATGGAGTTGAAACCCTAATTTCATCTTAGAAGTAAGGTAGCATTGTATCATGGATGAGTACATACTTTACAAGCCTAGGACTATCCAATCAATTATATAAATAGGGTCAACTGGTGAAGTGGATCTTAGCTATTTATCACATGACATCAGTCAATACATTCATCTTGGGAGGGATTCATAGATCTTTCCCATACGAGATGAGTGATTGATAACAAATCAACATACTCAAACCCAACAAATGACACTCTTTCTCGGGAGAAATCTTCAGTAGATAAAATTTAGGGAGCCCACCCCAGATCTATAGGGGTGCTTACCCCATATCTACATAAGGGATAAGGGGTTGGGAGGAGTGAATAAATATAGGGGTGCATGCATCTAGACTAACCACTATATATTGACATAGGTATCCTTCCCTTTATTAAATTGGTACCAAGTTTGAAAGTTGGTCCATGCTTCATCGATTGGAAGGAGACTACTTTGAGACACATAGACATAAGGGCAAGGGCCAATTATTAATTACTTAAAAATTTGGCGGGTGCTTATATAGATATAAGAGCACTTGGTCGATTGAGGGAAAGAGCGCATAGACATGGAGGCGCACATAAACACTATGGGTCTATCTTTATGTTGGCGAGCCACAAAATTAGCTAGAGATTGAGCCACAATCTTGAAGTTGAAGTTTCCATATATAAGTTATACTTACCATATACACTATACTTTCCAATACATATGCATATTTAATAGGGCCACGTGAATAATACTCATAATCAATAATGTAGTGGAGTGAATTGGTGCTCATACATGCACAAAGATAATCCTTTGAGCTTGATAATATAGATTAGCGATAATAAGGGTTGAGAAATAATATTATCTATCTAAAGACCCCATGATATATTCATTTGTTCAAAAGAAGAGCAAGAGATAACTGAGTACAGTTGGAAACTAAGAGAGTGCATCACATTGATCTCTATAACTTCCGACAAAAGTCGGGGTAGCAATTTTTGGAAAATGTGACAAAGATTCCAAACATTGATTTCCTTTCCCTAAACCCTAAATCGGTTAGTGTAATTTGTCTAATTGAATCCCTATGAACTTAACTATGATGATGTAATGTAATTTGTAGATGAAATGACCTCAATAACATCAATCACATTAAATAAAAATTTATTATATGATGTGATTTGGGCTTTGATTGGACCTAATTACATCACTAGTTGAAAACATCAATGAGATGGTTCAATCAGGGGGCATTTTGGGCCATTAGAGCCCTTGAACTTTATTGTGGCTATATATAATGTGATTTTGGGCTCAATTGACTCCAACGCATCATTACACATACTAGTTAGTTGATTTATTATACTACGGTATCAATTTAGGCCAATTTGAGATAATAATCATATTTGTGACTATTTGATGTGATTTTTGACTCAATTATCCCCCTAATTATATCATGAATTGCATATTTGATTTGTTCAAGAAGAGAGGAAATATGGGTTAATTTGAGCCATTTGAAACTAATGAGAAAATTACAACTCTAGATGAACAAATTAGTTAAAGGGTTTGAAATTGAAGAGGAAATTTTGTGATGCAGGAACAACATGAGAGAATTGGATATATTGCATAAGTTTTGAGATTTTAGCTTAGTAAGAGCACACACAAGGATGGTAAGTGATAAAATGGAGTGAGGAAAGTACAACGTAGAAGTTGGGAAATGGCGAAAAGTGCGCAAGGCTTGCACATATGCATTGCACAATGGTTTGATTACACAATGCATGTTGGTTACATAGGGTATGTAGTACAATGTTTCCATGAAGTTATGAGGGCAAGGAAGAGTGTTTTACACTTTGGTATTTTTTCAATGTTTGCACAATTTCAATAAATGGTCATGTGGGTTGAGCAAAAATCCTTAGGTTAGTGGTTAACCAACACATATTAACAATGCACAGATGAAATTATTTGCTGAAAAAACATGTAAGAGGAGTGACAAAATGTCATGAAGAGAAACTATCTATGGACACATGTCACCAAAATAAACAAGGTCAACATATAAGCATGTCTCAAAAATTATCTTATGGATCTCTAGTAAGATGTTAAGGATTGATTATCCTCAAACGGGGGTTCATTTTAAGAAGACCCCTCTGAAAAATTACTTTCGAAACATTGGTGAATCTCAAAAATTGACTTTCAAATCGTTGGCGAATATCTGAAAAAATGTTTCATGGCAAAGGTGATTTTCACAGAGAGATTTTTTTCCTCGTTTCACAAAGTTGTTTGGGTAGGTTGGTCGGTAGTTTCGTTGGGCAGGAAGTTGGTCGGATAGGTTGGTAGGGGGTTGGGTGGTTGAGGGGTTAGGCGGGTGAGGGTTAGATAACCAAGGGTTGGGCAAGTGGGTTGGACGGGTGAGGGGTTGGGCGACTATTGGGCGGGTGGGGTTGAGCGAGTGAGGGGTTGGACGGTTGAGGGTTGTGCGGGAGGGATGGACGAGTGAGGGGTTAGATGGCTAAGGGTTGGGTGGGAAAAGGTTGGATGGGGAAATTTGGACACAATTTAAGCGTTGGACGGCTAAGGGTTAAACTGACTATGGGTTGGACGGTAGGGGTTGGACGGTTAAGGGTTGGATGGCTAAGGGTTGGATGAGTGAGGGTTGGATGGCTAAGGGTTGGAAGAGGTCGGGGTTAGATGGCTAAGGGTTGGATGAGTGAGGGTTGGATGGCTAAGGGTTGGAAGAGGGTTGGACGGCACGTGTTAGATGGATAAAGGTTGGATGATGGGTTGGATGGTGAGCGGTTGGATGGCTAAGGGTTGGACGGTTGAGGGTTGTTTGTGTGGGTTGGACGGACTAGGGGTTGGACGGCTAAGGGTTGGGACAGTGGGTTGGATGACTTATTGTTGGATGAGTCGTTGGTTGAGTGGGGGTTTGGATGGTTGAGCCCGAGGGGTTGGACAACCAAGGGTTGGGCGGGTGTGATGGACGGCAAAGCGTTGGTCGTCTAATGGTTGGATGGTATATGGTTGGATGTGTAAGGGTTATGCGGGTGGGTTGGACGACTAATGTTTGGTCACGTGGGTTGGGCAAGTAAGGGTTGGGCTGCCACTACCAACCAATAGTTTTCTGCCACGTGTCCTTTGAACCATACAGACCCCTATAAATACCCCTTCAAGGTTCAATTATTCACTTTTCTATGAAAATTTCCAATGCTCTGACTCTCTGAGCTCTCCAATCTTCCAACTTCCCCCAAATTTCAGCAATGGCTAGCACCACATCTATTCCTACACCCAAATTTCAATACAAAAACCTCGTGTTCCCACCGATTTTAGATCTACTAAGAGCAAAAGATGCATGAAAGGATTGGGTTGAAAACTCAGAATTTATTGGGCTTGTGGACATGCTCGATTTGATATTGATACTTCAGTCCTTAATTACCTTCTCACCACTTACAACAAGAGTGATGGTAAATTTTTCGTTCTCCTCGTGCATTCGAGACGTCATCAAATTTCTTTCTCAATTGAACCTGAGGTCGTACATCGGTTAACAAGTTTACAATTCGAAAATAAGTCGATCGTTACTACAAAGGTTGTTCTTACAGACGAAGACAAAAAAATTGGAGTCTCATTACAATGTACAGGTTGATGGTAAGTTTATTGTTTTCAAATGCTTTTGTTCTTAACATTACTGGACCACCCAAGGCTCTAATGTTTCTTCTCTGTTATTACAGCTCCTCTTAATCATTCATCAAGAGGCCTTCTTCTACAAGGTATTGCAAACAAATTCTTTTTTTGTAGTTGCATCACTTTTTCTAGAAAGGATTGTTTTACAGGGCATATTTGCAGACATTCAGTATTGGGCATTTCAATATTTATTGCGGACACTAGAAGGGAAACAATTCGATTGGTGTAGTTATTTTTCCAACAAAATAAAAGTAGATATCTCCCATGCCCGCAAATCCAATCAATCTGATAAATTTAGGATTTTATTCTCTTGTTGCAATTATATTCTTGCTTTTTATTATGAAGCATGTTATGAAATTCCGCAAGATAAAATTCCAACCGTAATCAATGATCAAATGATTGGTCTTACTCTCAAAGAACCATAGGTAAGTTTTCAATAGTTACTTTTACTGTTTACTTGTTCTAAGGATTTCAAATTCAATATTTTTGGATAAAATAATAAATGTGTGATTTTATTTTGTAGAGAAAAATTATAGCTAGAACATCTCATAAGGAGGCAATTGCTAGAGGTAAATCCTCTAGAGGTCTCTGTTGATTCTGACATGGATTCAACATAATCAACACCAATAAGACCTCCTCATCAAAAATACCTCAGGGGTTGATATGCACATCACGTTTACCATCACATTTAACTTCAGGTATGACGTTATCTTTTTTATAAATAACTAATTCAAACAATTAATATAGATTATGTATGTACTATTGTATTTTAATATTTCTATTGTTCTTTTATACATTTATTGTATTCAGAAACTACTAAGTTTGATGATGAAGATCAAACTCATTCTAGGTTTGAAGATCGAAATGTCATGATTGTGTCTTCGTCTATGCAAGGTATATTGTAATGTATAATATATAGCATGTTTTATTTCCTTCCAATTTTTTAGCATTTACAAAGCACAACCGTAATATTCTGACAATTTGTTGTTTGCTTCATGCAGGTAATGTGGCTTCTGGGCACATTTTGCTTGCAAGGAGGCCACCAATACCTCCAACACATCCAGTCCAAACAAAAATAAGAACTGCAAGAAAGAATATAAGGTTTCCTATAGAGTCAGTAGCGGGCAGTTCATCCTGCTACCACAGAATTTCTTAGACTGTCACTAGGTGGTGTTTTAAGTGTAACAACCACATAGCTTTTCAACAACATCACCCTTGATGAGGATTATTTGGGCTTCAAAAGTGGTGATGCAGACAAGGGTAACTATTTTGACACCCACGATATGATTCAATCTACTATGCCTCAACCACAACAAAATGTGCATGTAATACAGGCAATGACTCTCCTCCTCCAAGAAATGCTCCACAAACTGATGATGAAAAGACACATTTTATTTTAGAAAATCTGATATCAGATAGTATGGGGGCAACAATTCAAGAGGTTGTAATGTCTGATGTGGATTTGGTGCGGTCTTGGGAGAGGAGAGCAAAAATTTTGATAAAAGAAATAAATACACGATACCATAATCACACTCAAAGGAATTCATTGTTCACTGCCTTAGAGAGCCAACCAGCATGGCAGGATGTTTTGCTAAACAAAGCTCATTCAAGGACTATTTCATATAGTAATGACTACAATGATGAAATTATAGACATAATGCTAAACAGGTTGGAGAATCTCAATGCCGAAGCACAGGCTTACTACAATAAATGGGCTAAAGACAAGACAAATGTCTTAATAGAAAATGTTGAAAAAGAAAAAGTTGTTGTGAGTGGGCTTTTAGTTTTACATGCAAAATCCTTATCTTATAAGCACTGTAATATATTTTTTCATTTTATCTAATAGACTAAAAATTAAATATTTTTGTTTTGTAGGAAAAATATGAAAATTAATGAAAGAAGTAGTTATTTTGAAGCACATTTGAAGAATGCCCACAAAATCCTAAATTCATTTGCAGATTGAAGGAAAAACTCATTGTTATAAATAAAAATAATAATACAATGAGAAGGATAATAAAAAAGCATAAGATGGATCCAGAGAAGTCTTACTGAAGGAAAAGACAGATGTAGATGCAACACTTTTGTCTAGGAGGGAGATGTAGCAAGGAGGAGCTAAATATTCTAGAGATTATCAATCCACAAAGCACGAGATTTGCGGGCATTAGGAGTTATAGTAGATAGCTCTCCGCACAGATGCAAAGAAAATCCTCCACCTCTAATGCAAGAAAAATAACAAGCCTCACCTGCAACATAAAATAAGATATGTTAGTAAAGTTCACCATGTGACAGGTGTGTTGTCACAATTTTGACACTAGCGTAGGAATTAAAAGATAGTGGCCAGCCCCTTTTTAGTTTTTATTCGTGTGGCAGACGTAAGGACAACTATGATTTTGAATCATAGGCTAGAAAAGAGGATGACCTCATAATGTGTCCTTATATGAAAAAACTTGTCTGGAAGCTTTGATATGTTATGAAAACCCCCTTTTTGGAATTGTATTGGCCGACAATGCTTTATGAATTTGTACTTTTCTTCATAAAGTAATCCACCACATGAGAGATCGATTTCAAAAGAACTTTGGAAATTATAATTGTAGAATGTTACTATATGTTGTTAATACAAACTATGTTTATTTTTTATTGTTTACGTAAATGTTGCTTAAATTTACTTGATTTTGTTTCTTTAAAATATTTACGTTTCTGATTTGTTGTAGATGTAAAATAAATCAATTAATAGATATAAAAGACAAATGTCTCCTTATTTCAATCTGAATTTGAAAGCCAAATATAAAAAACAAATGGGATAATTGAAACATATAATGACATTGTTCAAATGGCGAGAGAATCAAATAAAAACAAATATAATATTACATTTATTGAAAGTTGTAATCTCTATATGAAATACATCAATATTTAAATTTATTGAAAGTTGTTTAAAGTTACTTGATTTTGTTTCTTTTAAATAGTTACGTTTCTGATTTGTTGCAGATGTAAAATAAATCAATTAACAGATATAAAAGACAAATGTGTACTTATTTCATTCTGAATTTGAAAACCAAATATAAAACAAAAATTAGATAATTGAAACATATAATGGCATTGTTCGAAAAGAAAAGTTGTAATCTATGTGAATTGGAACAATCCTGAAGAGCAACGCTTTCATTTGTGTCTTGAAATCAACTCTGTAGCATGATTTTTGATGTGTCTCAATCCCCACAGGTCAAGTAGAATATTACTAACTCCTCTTCTTTCTACTAGTGAATTCCACAATGCCAGTGCTCTATCATAAGGAAAAGACTCCACTGAGTAACGTGAAACATACAATCTAAGACAAATTTCTAGATTCCTATCCAATCTATTTCAAACTTTGGAATTTAAAAAGGATAATGCACTGAAAAACCTCTCATCTTCCACTGAACCCAGAATCATTTTTTGCAAAGAGCTCATACAACTTAATATACTCGCTCAAATATTCACTTAGAATACTACTGGAACAGGTATCCTTCTAAATCTTTTCATGGCATTGTAATCCTGTGGGTTTTGTAGAAGCTAAACTTGTCGTATCATAGTATTAGCAAAATCCATTGACTATGAACTAAGTAGTTTTCTTTTCAAAATACCTTCTAAAGAAACTCCATTTATCTCTTCAGTCTTAGAGAAATGATTAGTTAGATCACCCATGTTTTTGATAAATAAAGGACTGATAGATGTGTATGGTTTGTCGCCTGACAAATTCCAAAACTGTGGATTTACAACTCCCATTGCTTCAAGTATTTTATCATTTTTGAATCTTTCCCGGATCTCTTTAGCTAATGATTCAGAGATCTTTCTCAACTTATTCCTAGTTTCCATTAATACTGCATCATATAAATTTCGTGTCACTTGTACTTCTTCTATTTCTAAGTTAGCCATATCAACTCTTTTTTGGAACGTATGAAGTGGAATCTCTCTTCCATGTGCTATTATACATAGATGATCATGTATATTGTATTTTAAGAAGCACCGGAATTTTTCAAATCTGTCAATGCATTCTAGTTTTCAAAAGCAACACCTTGAAAACTCCCATCAGAAATATATAAACTTTCTAAACTCCAACAAACACGTCTTCTGAGTCTTATGAAGTCTGTAATGTAGAAAGAACGATCTTGTGCATGCTTCGTTAAAATATTAAGCTCCCTCAACATGGGAAAAATACCGCAAAGTGTGAGTAAATTTTTATGTCAGTTAGATGACACAATAGATCTTTAGCTTTATCTACATCCCTATGGTATTTAAACATAAATCCTGTTAGTGAAGGATATTCATCAAATATTCTACACATAGGTTCATACATAGATATCCATCTGGTATCTACATCTTTGAGAAGTTTTTTTCCCTCTATTAGTCCAATAGAAAATTTTTGAAATTCTAAAAATCTCTTGACTGCTAGAATAATAGGCATGCAGATCACGTATCAATTCCTCCACTTTAGCTACATTTTCAAATGTGCTCACAATTTTGTAGGCAAGATTCATTCTGTGAGCCATGAAGTGGACAACAACCATATACAAAGCAATAGTTATGCAAGTCTAACACATAGACCATTTTTGGCTCCTGCATTACACGGTTGCACGATCGGTTCCAACACAAACTAATTTTGTTGCAATGGCAAAGTCATCCATTCAGCGATATTCTTCATATTTGACACCACTAATTTATATATATATAGAGAGAGAATTGCAATTCTCAGACATTTTATGAATTGCTAAGAGGTGTGGAGTCCTTATTTCATTAGCAAATGTGTAAACATGAATACATATCCATGAAGTATTATCAACTGCAGTAACCTCATCTAATGAAAGGGAAATATACTTTGCCTTTTGAACACACAGTTTCAGATCCTCCTTTTCTACCATAGATAGACATTTTGCAATCTCCCAACCACTGGTATCTAACCAATGAGATTGAGGAATGTTCTGTAGACCAATAACTTGATACAACATTTTATTTTCTCTGAAATCTGACATCGGTCTTCCCCTTTTCATTATATGAAATATGGTAGCAAACTGAATACCTTTTGCTTGCATTTCTACCTCCATATCTTTGCTCAATCTGGCTACTATGGTCCCACCTTTTTCATTTATATATTTGATATGTTTTTGTTCCTTTTCATACTCTTTTGTGTATTTGACATGTAGACAATCTTTTGCATCTTTCCATTTATGTGTTCTGACTATGCTGCCATCCTTTAGCTTTTGGGAAATGTATATTTTCCCATAGTGCTTTTCAATTGTGTCAGTTTGAGTTGCATCGTGTGCTCCTTCCCCTATTTCCAACCACATATTTTGCATCGACATTGTGTTGGAACAACATTACAATTTTTAGTGTACACAGGTTCAATAAAAGGATATTTTGTAGCCCATTCGAACTGGAATTTTCTTCCAATTGTCCAGTTTTCCCTCTTTCTTCTGACATTTTTTATTTTTTTCTTGGGATTTAACTTCTGCATCTAAGTTGTCAGCAGGAATATTTTGATTCTCATGTCTCCTTTTCCTGGAAATAGAACTTGGAGTAGAAGCTTCCTCTGTTGGTGTACTTTGAGAATTCGATGAATTTTCTTGTACTTCTAACTCATCAAGGGACGAAATGTTTTCCTCAACATATAATGGATCATCGATATCTTTAAATTGATTATTTTGTGAAGGTATTTCTGAAATGTCTGTAAATAATTCTATAAAATTGTTACTTATTTAGTATTAATTTTATCTATAGTTAAATTTTTACAGAGTACAAAGAGTTCCAAGAACAGTATGATAAACATAATTATTAAATTATGTAAGATTAAATAACTAGTAAATAGCATGTGCCACATACCGATATTTTCAGTTGATAGAAACTGACTTCATTTTTGTGATTTTCCAAAATAGCCAAGCAAAGTATTTGCACCCTTTTTTGAACTGGCTGAATTTTTAATCTTCTTTCCCTGATTTCTAGTATCCATGATTGCTATATTGCTTAGGCCCTTAGGGTTGGCTCTTATGTTCAAAGGCTCTAGGAATGGATAGTTTAAGGTTAAACAATATTGGTTGGATGGTAAAAGGTTGGACGGTCAAGGGTTGGACGACTGAGTCATTGAGTGGTTTGACGAATCACGACAAAGGGTTAGACGCCTAAGTTATTGGATGGCTTAAGCCTTATGGGTCAGATGGATCAGGGTTGGACGAATAAGGGGTTGGATGGATCAGGGTTGGATGGCTTGGGGTTGAATGGATGTGATTGGATGGATAATGGGTTAAACGGCTAGGGGTTGATCATTAGATGGCAAAGGGTTGGGTGGTAGGTAGGTGTTGGACGGCTAGAAGTTGGACGGATCAGAGTTGGATGGATCAGATTTGGACGGATTAGAGTTGGATGGCTCGGGGTTGGACGGATCGAGTTGTATGGATCAGATTTGGATGGATCGGTGTTGGGCCGAGATCGAGTTGGGTGGATCAGAGTTGGATGGCTAAGAGGTTGGATGGCTCATATTTCAGAGTTAAATGGGTTAGGGTTGGATGGCTCAGGTTTGGGCGGATCAGATTTCTATGTTGGTGACTACGGATTTTGAATTTTCTTATGTCTACTTGGCGCATATGCGCATGATATGATTCGAAATTATGGTGAATTACATTCATAAGCTCTTATATATGTGTGAAATATAGGCAAAACGAATAGTATAAGGAACATGTCGGGCCGAATTTTTTTGGCGAATAAGTCGGCTACAAACCACATAATATTCGCTAATTTAAATTTCTATAATCCTCGATTTTCGCGAGTTTACGAAAAATTGCCATTAAATTTTCTCTACTCAACCATCAAATTTGAAAAATGTAGGAGGTCATGCAAAAAGACAATGTGGCGTTTTAGAGGATTTAATGAACTCGCTTAGAGGAATTATAGGAGTTAGTGAATCTTGTGATGGGTCCTAAAGAAACACCATGAAAGAGGAGATGGTCATTATAGGCCATCATTGCACAATATATTACACAAATATGTAGGATGAGGTGGTAGAGAAAATAAATTAGAAGGGAGATAAGATTGTATAGTTGAATACCAAAGGGCATGTAGAAGGAGTCCAAGATTACCATGGTACAACTAAATGCGTACAAGATGAGACCCTAGCGGAAAGGTGGGAGAGTACAAAGGAGAGTGCAAGCATAGAAGACTCTAAGATGAGGATTTGAATGACGTGAAGACAAAGGCATACATGAAAATGTGAGTGTAAAAGCCAACCGAGATTGGCTATGTCATCATAGGCCATTAGAGCCAAGTGGAGAGAATATCCGGTCTATGATAAGTCCCTAGGAATAATACCAAGAGTCTATAAAAGCTCTAGAAGAGAGTTCTTTTATACAAGAAAAATAACACAATGTGTGCATGAAGTTGCAAGGGAAAGGAAGAGTGTTTTACATTATGATGTTTTGTGTAATGTTTACACAATTTCATGATACAATCATGTGGGTTGAGCATAGATCCTTGGGTCCAGTGCCTAACCGACACACAATAATAGTGGACACATGACATGATTTGTTGACAAAACATGTAAGAGGAGTGTGATAAAGATTCATGAAGAGAAACCACCCACTCAATTCCAACTCAAAAATATCTAGAACCTAAGAAAACATAAAGTGAGTCAAGTCCATGGAAGAATTGATTTTCGGATCGAGAGCGATGGCCACTAATGGAAAAAATGTGAAGAAGACTGAAACAATGAATCGGTTCAACGATGAGGAGCAAAGATCTTATGGGGAGTCTGCATGGCATGGAGGTGGAGCTCCTGGAGGGATTCGAGCTCCCGTGGATGATATATCAAATTCCAGGGAAGGGAAACATTTGTGCCCTAACACGTAACCTTGCAAAGAAAAACTCAAGATGGCAGTTGGGCATGCTTTGGGGGTTTCAGTGGAGCAGCCAAAGGAATTATAGGGGGAGGCGCTCAGGGCAGTGGGAGTTTTAAACCTAGGGTCTCATTCAAAGATGCCTTAGGTAAAACTGAAGGCAATATTCCAGGAAATCAAGTGTATTTGGTTGATCTCGCTAAAGAAATCCCATCGTTGGTCATTGAAGTTCAGGAGGTGGAGGAATTTTATCAAAATCTATCCCGGGATACCATAGTAGGCTGCTTTGATTACTCGTGGCCTTCCTCTATATATTTTTACCAGTGGATTTTTCAAAACTAGATAGAAAAATGTGAAAGTTTCCTCTCCTCTAGAGGTTTTTTTGTGGTTCATTTTATAGAAGTAGAGGATTATCGGTGATGCCTGGATGATGGGCCGTGGTTCTAGGGTAACGCTAGTCTATTTTTGACTCCTTGGTTCCCAGAATTTGATCCCAATACTCTTTCAATTTCCAAAATGCTAGTTTGGGTGAGACTTCCCAATCTTCCTCTACACCTTTGGTATACACTAGAAGATATTGGTAATGTCTTGGGTAGGTTTATAAAAGAAGACCTAGACAGAACTCATGCAGGCATGTGCTCCTTCACTCACATATGTGTGGAAGTCAACTTGAGTAAAGGGCTCTGGATCAAATTAATTTAAAATTTGGAAATTTTCAACATTCACAACCTTTAGATTATGAAAACATGAAATTGGTGTAGAAATTACAGAAACCCTAGTCATCTACAAGCATCATGTCCTGTGAATAAGAAACCAAAAATAGGAGTGGGCCTCGCAAATCGAGAGGATGGGGATATTTGGATCCAGAATTGGTGGATGTTGCGACATTTAAGGAGGAGCCCTACAATTCTAGTACCGAGGATAAGGCAGAGGAAAGTGTGGAAAAAGAAAGGTTGGATGCAGTTCAGGATTATCAGGGGATTATTGTGGTTAGTGGAACAAAAAGGGGACATTCTTTTTCCAAATTGGATTTGGATCAGGAATCCCTGTTGGATAATCAAATGGCTTCAAAGAATCCCAATGATATTTTTCTAGCAATTACAGCAGGAATGGTAAGTGGCAAGAAGTAAAGAATAGGAAAAATAAAAAAGGTCAAATGGGTAATATTGAGGACTTTTTTTTCCTGGTTGGGAAATAGTCTGTATTTGGTTGTTTGGTTAAGTAAAGTGTCGTAGGCTTGTAATCTAGGGGTTTAAGACCAACGGTGTTAGATAATCATTTTTGGGTATTTAAGCTCGGTTTTTTAATGGGAATGGGTCTTATCAACCTGCTTTATCGATAAATAAAAAACTAAGTCAAGTCAACCATTTGAGGGGATAGAGTGGCAAAGAGGATAGAGACGAGTTGAGTCATGTTAAACAAGTGAAACTTGTCAAGGGTCATGGAGAAACACCATTGTAATAACTTTAGGATTTTATTTGATTATTATAACAGTCCAATAGTGGGAGTAGTATTTGTAGATGTCATCAAGGATTTTTAAATCAATTAAAATATGTATGTACATTTTGATTTGTTATGTATTATAAGTAATTTCATGAGTCCATATATTCAAGCAACTATTGTTATCTTTGAGAGTTATGAGGTTTGTAAAATATAATTGACACATTTAAAACACCTACAAATGTTAGTAACTACCAAAAGGCCCCAAAACATATCAAAATGACCATATCATTTTCCAAAATAGACATTGATTATACAAGTTATACTCCAAAAGCTTTAGGATGAATGTTGAAACCCTAAAAATACCTATGTACTGACCATATTAGATTATGAAAAACTATCTTCTAAATTGTGACTCATGGAGCTGTGAGACTAGTTCCATAAGGTGTAGAGTGACCCTAATTTCTTATATTTACTAAAATAAATTTAAATTATAATAAATAATAAAGTATAAATGATAATAAATGAAAAACTTATACTTAATATATGGCTTCAGAACAACATACTAATTACCATTGTTAAGAGGAATGCTTGTGTGTAATAGAATGTATGTGTTATTCGTGTATGTGTCATAACGGGTACATGTTCCTTGATTAATTCACACAAAACAAGTGCCACTAGGATTGGAAATGCTTTGGTTTCCCAACCCTAAGCCATTCAACTGTTAAAACACAACAACTTGTGTGTTTTTGGTTGAATATGCATAAATCCATCTTCCACCATGATAAATCCCTAGAAAAATGATTGAGATATTTCTTAAAAATATGCCTACAACGTAAAGCAAATATCCTATTTCTAAATATATCATTTTTACATTTTTTTACTATTTTAAGGTTTCCATTTATATTTATTACACACACTTTGTCTTCTAGTGTAGGGGAGGGGGCTGAAAATTTTCCCATATATTTTATGATACTTTTTATCCTTCTAACACATAATATGCATTCTGACATCATTTTTTTATGATTTTAGAGGAAAATTTCTTTGGGGGATCCTAAAAATCTATGAAAATATCCTTAAAATACTCTAAGAGTATTGTTAAGGAAATTAACTAACATAGATATCTTAAATACATCTATCTAAAATACGTCAAGAGATATCAATCTTGAGGCACCTATCTAGCTATACTAGTGTAGTATAAGTATACCAAAAAAATATTAAAAATTAAATAAAATATAATAAATGTATCTATATGAAATACATCAATACATATCAATTTTAAGGTTCTTAGCTTAGATTTTTCACATACCACATTAATCAATAACTTCATTAAATTCTCTATCGGGTTTCTCACTTTGGTTTTGTGGCAAATGGAATCAATTTAGTTGTGCTGATTGTATCATTCTCGAAAATAAAAAAACAAGAAAAAAGGGCCCAAACATTACTATATGGCCAAGATATTATTATTTTTTTATTGACTTCTCAAAGAAAAAGGAAAAAAACATTTAAGTGACAATCCAATGGAAGTCAAATTTATGGATGAATTGTCAAGTAATCGTCGAGAATAAAAGTGAACAACTCACTCCATTCACGATCTTGGTTGCTATTATGTAGAACACCTCTCTGCGTAATGTTTTTTTTTTTTTTAATTTTTGGCAAATAGTTTTTTGAAAGGGACTATACCCTTGAGAACAAAAGAGGGCCTAGAAGCTAGAATAGGAATGAGAACCAGAACAAAAAGGATCAAGATCCAAATGGGACAAAGAAACCCAAAGTAGCCCAAGAGCAGCTACCCCAACAAAACAAAATCAGTATGAACACTGCAGGAAAGCAGTAAAAGCAAAAAAACAGCAATAATTACAAAGAAGTGCAGCAAAAGCACCCACAATTACTTCTTGGCGGCTTTGTCGATGCTGGATTTGATATTCTACCAAGAGGTGAACATAGCCAATGTCGTCATGTGGGCAGAGTCAGTAACATCCAGTTGTTTAATGGTCCTTTTGCTTTCCTTATCTGTGCCCCAAAGGGTTGCCGGAACTCCGCTAAGATTAGAGACGTTGCGGACATGTTGTTCAATAAACTCTTCAATTGCATTAAAAATGGCCATATTATAATCATGGCGAGTCTTGGCCTTCCTAAGCGGGTGTCCGAGGAGTTCAGCTTCTTATATATATCTTTAACTTGACTATTATCAATAACCACCTCATCCTCCTTCTTCCTCTTACCTTTTTGCTTTGCCAAGTTTTTAACCTCTTCCTTCAACAGCTTCATGTCAGCTTCTAAGGCTTCCAGCCTTTTTGTGGAGCTCTCAATGTGTGCTTCCTGAGAACTAGCACTACTAATATGTAGGAGGTTATGGGCAATTTCAATCTCTGAGGACCTTCCCCACAGCAGGGGTATCAAGGTTCAGTCTTCTAGAAGACCTGGTAACAGGTCTGGCCGAAGTGGAAGTGAAGGGGGTGGGAGCAGAGGTGGGGGAATGGAAGATGGAGCCGAGAAGGCTGGTAGAGGGGTGACAGCAGCGGTGGTGGGGACAGAAGGTGGAGAGATGGGGCTAGTGGCTGTTGTGCTGGGTAGAGGAGGAACAGAGCCAGGGGAGGAAGGGATACCGGGAGACCTAAGAAGACAGATTATGTAACAAGAAAATGAGACCCTAGTGCAATGGAACCACATGAGCATGCTTTTGAAACTCCAAAATGGAGTGCTCAAGAGAGTTAAGCAGATAGTGGGGGAAACATACCGTGTGACTCCTGCGGAAGTGGTTGAGGAACACAAGATGCTTAGCAGGCACAGTGATGAACCTCCCTTCAAAGAAATGAAACACACCATCATATGGGTAACCTCGTCAAAAGGTGAAGGGATCGAACTAACTTGTAGGCCCGCCATGACAAAGACCAACTTCTCATTTCCCTCAACAAATTTCCTCTCCTTAGCTTCTCTGTCAACCCTTTTATTAAAAAAGTGGTACCCCTCCATGCCAAGGCTAGTTGCTTCAGCAATTAACTCCTCATTGATCGAAATCTTCTGCCCTCCATAATCCACAGTGCGATCCTTCCAATCCTTCGCAAAATGAACCAAAATACTTTGGTCGTGGCCCTGAATCTTCTCCATAAAGTTGGTGATGCCTCCTGGTGAGAAGATTCCAAAGTTCCTCATTATTCTTCCATTCCGGATCCACGCTGGGCTCAATCTGGAAAGGGGCTCCTCCCATTATCACCATGCTTAACTGCTTGCAAATAAAAATTTCAGAATCCTTAAGAGTGCAAATATCAGTCCGCCTTTCACTATTATTATCCGCACGGTGAGAATGCTGATTAGAATAGCCGTTGCTTTTCCCACGAATACTTGAGTGACTACTGTTATGAACTGTGAAAATCCGCATGTGGGAACTACAGTCCTTTTGCTAGCCCACTCCAGATCATCATTATCTTTATTTCTGTCTTGGGAATCTATAAAGCCTTGTATACAAGTTGTTAAGAGCTCAATATTGCCGCATGCATGACTTTCATTTCCATATAAATCCACTTGAATTTCCCATTATACTTCATACAATCTTGATTGTCCGTCAAGATTTGTATGAGTGTTGTTTTAAAGTCAGCACGTGTGGGAGTTTTATTAATACAAATCCACTCCCAATGCTCATATCCCATATCTTGAATTTGCATGTACATAAATATCCACTTGAATGTTGCTTTGAAGTTGTTTAGGAATGTTATTATTATCCCAAACAATGTGGTTAACATTAATGCCATAATTAGCCAATGCATCTGCCACCTTGTTACCCTCCCGGTAAGTATGCATGATCCGAATGTTATTGAAGGTTTGGCAAATACTTATGGATTCCAAGATGAAATCCTTGATGTTCCAACTTGGAGGTGAGCACTGATTAAGATGATTAATGATATTAAGTGAGTCCCCTTCAAGAATGAGGTTTTGGATATTATGAGTCTGAGCAATTCTCAGGCCCCATAAAGCAGATAATGCTTCGGAAAAATGATTGGTTTGAATTCCCATTTTTCCAGCATACGCAGCAATCAGACTGCCTTTATGATCCCGAGATCACTCCTCCCCTACCGCAATCCTAGGGTTACCCTTAGAGGCCCCATCAAAGTTCAACTTATACCAATTAAAATCAGGAGGATGCCATTGAATCAAAGATCTATCAATACTATTACCGGAATTACTACGGCTATTGTCAGCTCCTATCTACCAGTGGGATAAGACATGTTCTTCATTTTTATGGATAACTCTTGTTCTTGGGGGGTTTAAATCTAGCAATATTCTCTTTGATATCATTAGAAATTTTACCAATACTGAGCTTATAGTTTTGATTTTTATTTCTAAAGATAATATCATTTCTATCTTTCCATATCCTCCAAATAATATGAGGAATAACCAGCTTCCAGATCCTTCTGACAACACAATGCTTATAGGGTGGGCTCCATTGAGTCCATAGCTGATTGAAATCCTTCGGCACCACCCAGAAAGCTTCAAATTTAGAGAGGGAAAAACTCCATATTCTGGTAGCATAATCACAATGGATAAACAAATGATTGATATCCTTAGAGTATTTTTACATAGATGACATCTATTAGGCATTATGAAACCTTTTCTCATCAGGTTGTCAGTGGTAAGAATCCTACCTCTAAGAGCCAGCCAAAGGAAGAAATTTATTTTAGGAGTTAACTCACCATCCAAATCCTAATCCATTTGAACTCAGTTTGACTATTTTCAAAGAAAGTATTATACCCAATTTTGACAGAGTAGTCCCCATCAATAGAATTATTCCAGACCAATTCATCCTTAATATCCAAAGTTGACTTAAGGGAATAAGATCTAACTGATCTTGAAGGGAGGAAATATTTTGGATCAGATCATCTCTCTCCACAGAAAGTTTTTTCCATTTCTTTCTATTGCCATTTCTCTCAATATAATCCTTGATTTTAGTGTCATACTTGTTTACAAGACTATCTTTGACCATCCCAAATCTGTCCATAAGACTACCATTAAACCAGTTATCATCCCAGAAATTTATATCACAACCATCTCCCACTTTCCATTTACTGCCCTGTTTAATGAAATTTCTGCTCTTTACTAGATTGTTCCAAAAAATGGAACCATAGGGAAGGTGCTCATCTTGCAGGAAAGAAAAGATAGTTTGTTGATTTAGGTATTTAGCCTTAATTAAATCTATCCAGGGTTGTTTCTCTGAAAGCATTCTCCAGCCCATTTTCGCAATGAGAGCCTCATTCATTTTCTTGATGTCTTTTATACCCAGTCCTCCCATAGACTTCGGAGTACAAACCTTATCCCAAGAAACTAAGTGAAATTTAAACTTCTCCTCCATGCCCTGCCATAAGAATTTTTTCTGAATCCTCTCAAACTTTTCTCTGAAGGAAGAGGGGATCTTGTAAAGCGACATGATATAAATGGGCAGATTTTGAAGAGTACTTTTTATGAGTAGGCACTTACCAGCACTAGATAAAATGGCTCCTTTCCAACCAACCATTTTTTTTTGAAATATCTCTAATAAATCATCCCACACCTTGTTAGAGACTTTTTTAGTGCCGAGAGGAAGACCCAAGTAAGTGGCTGGAAGCGCACTTATTTCGACCAATTTTAGCAATTTTAAGTTGTCTTTCTTCAGGAGTGTTGAAGAAGAAAATGGAGCTTTTATCATAATTGATCTCTTGCCCGAAAGCGATTCATTGAGTGTTGAGAATAGCCTTGGTAGCCTTAGCTTCAATGACGGAAGCCAATAGAAGGAGGATTGTATCATTCAAAATTGTTGATGGGAGACAGCTTGGCTGATGGAAGTGGGCTTTGAGCCTTTCAAAAGACCGTCATTGACTACTTTACCAATTGTTCTACTAAGACTATCAGCCATAAGAATGAAGAGCAGGGGGGAGATGGGGTCCCCTTGCCTTAGTCCTCTGCTGCTAGTGAAAAAACCCACTGGCTCACCATTAACCACCACTGAGAATCTGACCGTAGAGATACAAGCCTTAATAATTTTTCTGAATTTGTCTAGAAAACCAAATTTAGTTAAGACTTTGTCAAGAAAAACCCAAGAAACCTTGTCAAAGGCTTTATTCATATCGAGCTTAAGCACCATATTTGCTTTTTTATTATTCTCCATAGAATGTATGGTCTCATGAACCATAATCACTCCATCTTGGATAATCCTGCCTTTAATGAATCCACTCTGCTGCCTTGAGATTAAATCATTCATAATGAGTTGAAGCCTGGTAGCAATAATTTTGGTAAAAATTCTATAGATAGCATTCACTAGGCTGATGGGTCTAAAGTCTTTGAAGTCTTTAGCATCCATTTTTTTTGGGGCCAACACAATGTGGGTGTTATTCAACTCTTTCAAAAGATTTCCAATTCTGTAGAATTCATTCACCGCTCTGAGAAGATCATCCAAACAAATTTCCCAAAATTTCTGGAAAAAATTAATGGAGAAACCATCCGACCTGGAGCCTTATCGCCTTCTAAAGTAAACACAGATTTTTGCAGCTCTTCAAGCGTGATAGCTTTGGTGATATTTTTAAATCTCTGCTCCTCAATTTTATCTTGGGGAATAGCCTCCAACATAAAAGAATTAGCCTCAACATTGATGATATTCCTCTCATTAAGAAGTTTTTTATAGAAATTTAGAGCTTCTTCCTTGATGCTATTGGGATCTTTTATAATATTTCCATTACTTTTAGCCACTTCCATGATCCTATTACAAGCTCTGTGCTTCAAAGTGGTCATATGAAAAAACTTCGTATTCCTATCTCCTTCTTTAAGCCAGATAGCTCTAGATTTAAGTCTCCATAAGGATTCTTCTCTGCTGCAAATCGTATGCAGCTCTGAAAGAATATTCTTTTCATTAGTTTGGTCTTCAACAGATCTCCCCATTGTATCCATTTTGATTTCCAAATCCTGGAGCTTTTGTTTTAACTTCTTTTTATTATCAAACACATTGCCAAAAACGCTTTTATTCTAGATTTTAACTTGCTTTTTAACATTTTTGAGCTTTTGAATCAATCTAAATTGAGCAGTGCCTTCACCATTCCAAACCCACCATTCTTTAATTTTGTCGTAGATGTTTTCATGCTCCATCCACATCTTTTCAAATTTGAATGAGCTTCTGATGGGTTTAGTCCAATTGAGAAGATTTAAAGCAATCGGATTGTGGTCCGATCCAATTCTGGGCAAGGAAGAGAGGTGGAAGTCTTGACTGAGAATCCAGCTAGCAGAAATTAGGGCTCTATCCAATCTAACCTGGATAAGATCTTTTCCCAACCTTCTATTATTCCAAGTGTATTTATTCCCATGGAGATCCACATCTAAGAGATTAAGCTCAGCAATAAAATCAGCAAAATCCTCCATACCTGTAGAAAAGCTGGAGATTCCTCCATATTTTTCACCTGGGTTTAGAGGAGAGTTAAAATCACCCATAATAAGCCAGTTAGTTGTACTATATTGGTTTCTAAAGATCTTAAGATCAGTCCAAAGTTTTCATCTCCCACTAACCGTATTAGGGGCATAGATGTTAGAAAGGATCCATTCACCATTGTTCTCAATAGCATGAAATTTGATAGCAAGATGATTAGTGCTAGCATTAAGAACCATACCAATACAGTGCCTTTTATCCCAAAGAGTAGCCAGACCTCCAGAGGCTCCCTGAGAGTCCACCGCCGCCATTTCAGAGTTTTCCCAAAAACTCTTTTTATTAGTTTCAAGGATCTTAGCTTTCATCTTAGTTTCCTGCAAAATCAAAATACTAGGACTACTAGAATCATGTAACTCCTTGATGATTCTCTGCTTGGAGTTTCCATTTAGACCTCGGATGTTCCAAGAAATAATCTTCATTTGGAAGGATTGGGAGTTGGGATTTCTGATGGCTCAATTGATGTTGAATGCCATCTGCAATGTCTCTCTCTGTTCTCTTAGATCTAAGAGCCTTTTTTGAGGGCCTTCCTCTTTTAGAACTACCTCCAAAATCTACTAGTCTTCTTGTAGAAGATCTAGTAGTTCTAGATGTTGAGGTATCCCAGTTGTCCATTTTATTTTTCTTATCACTTGTAGGTAATAGATTTCATTATTACCTACCTTACTATACACAAATTTATATTTCTACCGAGGTTGACTATTGTTTTCATTATAATAAGGGATTAGAGGGATAAGACTTGTAGAATATTCCATACATATTTTCTAAAGTTAAACTTTGCATAAACATAAAATTAAAATAAATGTAAAATGAAATCGGTTAAAAATTGAAATTATTAAATATGTTATATAATCTACCTTGGATAGGGATAATGACAAACATTAAGGGGCATAGTCTTAACACTTGGGAGTTAGGGCATGGTCCCATGGAGGGGCTTCCACACATTTTTTTTGGTAGCAAAGGTCTCATGATTTTTGAAGCCAACTATAAGAAATAAAAGAATTTTGCCCTACAAAATAGGAGCTTCACTTTTTGCCCACTAAACTTAAGAGGTGGTGGGGGCTAAAAAATTCCCCTATATTTTTGAATAATTTTTATCCTTCTAACACAAAATATGCATTTCGGCCATCATTTTTATATGATTTTAGAGGGAAATTTGCGAAAGGATCCTAATTTTTCGCAAAGATGTCCTTTAAAATCTATTAATATATCCTAAAATACTCTAAGAGTATTGTTGAGGAAATTAACTAGCATTGATATCTTAAATAGGTCTATCTAAAATATGCCAAGAGATATCAATCTTGAGACCCATGTCTAGCTATGCTAGTGTAGTATAAGTATAAGTAATATATATATATATATATATATATATATATATATATATATAATACAAATATACTAGCACTTGCACCAAAAAAGAGGTGCAATAGTTACGTCAATAGTGAATTGTGGGGAGGTTGTCCATTGTTAAGCTTTGAAACGGAACATAATATGGTGTACTCCATTTGGAGAGTGGCCTTCATAGTACATTTTTCGAAGCATTATATTTGATGGGACCATTTTTCCGAGGCAACAATATAGAAGAGAACCAATTTAAAAATTCATTTGCAAAATCAAGAATAAGAAAACGAAAGTTGAAGGCTTTAACACAACTTTGAACCTGCAAAGGAGAATACATTCCCAATACATTGCATTGGAAACCATTTCCTCACATAACTATCAACGAAACAAAAAGAAACTAACATCTTATTTCCCTTGTTTATAAATTGTAAGATAATATTGTAGCCATCCCGCTAACAAATAGGCACCTATGATATACCTACACAAAACAAGTTAAACATTAGTTCTTGAATTTTTGAATTCCATATAAGATCCGTTTTATTTGGTATGCCATTAAGTGGGATTTAATCCATGCCAAGAATTACAATCACATTTAAGGTCCACTACATTCAACAATACCTTGTTGCCTTCACCTCCCAAGCCAATTTCTCCAAATTTGCATAGATCTCCTATCTGTGGATGTGATATATCTCCTACACGAAAAGGATGTACCTTTTTGCCTTGATCTAACTACATCCTAGGATCCTTTTAATCCCTCTTTCTTCCATCAATCTCCTTAGAATTTGAACCTCACCCCACCTGCCCACTTATGCATAGATGTTTGAGAGAAAACCTAAGTTGCAACATTTTTAGGATCCAAATCAAAAAAATGTTGTTGTAAATACTCCTAAACTTATATTCATATGTGATCTACAAACACCAAGAAAACACTTCCACACAACCACCACAAGTTTAATAGAAATCTTAATGATAAAATTAGGGTTTCCTTATGATGGCCAACATGAGAAAGAAGGTCAACCATGCTCACATAATGATCAATTGTAGGTGTAATGCAACAAGGGTTACTCATGTGATTGATGTACAACCCTCATCCACTAAAACTGCATTGTTGCATGTACATAGAACACAAGAAAAGGTTGTGGAATTTGGCTTTATAACTACCAATTGTATTTTCTTGAGAATTTCTAAAGCCTCTTCAACAAAGCATTTTGTGCATATTATGTTATCATGGCATTCCACAAGAACACATCTCTTTGAGGCATCATGTCAAACAATTCACATGCTATGTCTATGCTTCCACATTTTGCATACATGTCTACCAAGGTGGTTGTAACTTGATCTAGAACACCTTTCCTCTGTACTTTATGGTTTGATGGATGACCGTACCCTATTATAAAGCCCCCATTTTGGCACAAACAGGTAGGATGCTAGCAAAGGTTGTGGAATTTGGATGTAAACTTTCCAATTGAATTTATCTAAAAGTTTCTAAAGCCTTTTCAAAAAATCCATTTTTTGCATATCCTACAACCATTTCTCTCCATGAGAAACAAGCAAAGGTGGTGAATATACTGAGAAGAATCCAAATGTAGATTGATAAAATTCAAGGTTTGAAATGCTCTAGAAGGTGGCCTTTAGTGAAATTTATGTGAATTAGATCATCTTTTGTGTGTTGCAAGGTTTCAAATAAATGGCCAAGCCCTGGAACCTTGATGTTTGTATGAATCTTTACTTTTGTTTTGCATGTGCCTAAATATTAAATAAATATTAATTTTTCATGAGATGCACTATCAATTTATATTTTATAATGAATGGTATATATATTACATCCATATTTAAAATAGTCGCCAATGTGCTAAGAAAAAGGTTAGCCAAGTGAGATAAAGATTTAGACTTTGAGGCGGTGGTGGTGTTGTCCACAATGGTCCCTCCATGTTGAATTAAATAAATATTAATTTTTTAGATGTAGAAAAATAAATTATGCAATTAAATTCCATTTTCTTATGTGTACTATTTTTTAAAATTAATAAAAATATATAGCACTCTCCTTCGCATATCTACATTTAAAATAAAAAAGAAACTAGCAATCGAATGTGGAATCTACAATAAAATGACAAAGGAATGCATTGAAGAAGTGAAATTCATGGGGCCGAAAAATGAGGCGGGAAAATGGACGATGAAGAAGGGGTCTAAGGGACCAGGGGTTGAAGGGTGAGGAAAGCGTTAAGGAGTCTATGTGAAAATTTTCCTTCCTATAACCACGCATCATTTTTGTGAATTGTTAACTATATATATATATATATATATATATATATATATATATATATATATATATATATATATATTACATATGTTAATGATTTCATTTGGGCAACATTTATTTTTTTAGATAAGATGAAGAAAAATTTGAAACTTTAAACACCTAAATTACACTTTTGCAATCTTATTGCTAAAAACACACAAATCACTCTCATTCTTACCATTTCCATTATAATTAGTAATTTCCACTAATTAACTAACATTTCTTACCATTTTGGTCAATTAATAACACTTTGTTGATTACCTATCCTCTTTCACATTCAGGATGCCACTTTACGACAAATCGTAAGTCAAAATCCTCTTCTAAACAAACAATTAGCGATTATTAGCTAATTAAGCCTATTTTACCCTTGTTTTGGTCAATATACCCTATTATTGGCTCAAACCCCTCTTCCAACCACTCAAAATCACCCCACTTCCCTCCACAACATCTCAAAGCAAGCTTCAAAATCTTATCCTAGCCTCCTAATTGACCCTAAGTGGTTGATTAAGGCTCCTCACATCTTAATCACTTGTTAATTCACTAATTGTGATTAGCAAACCTTAATCATGATTAGCAATTCTTAATCTACTTTGTGCTTTTAGTCCCACATGCACCAAGATGTTAGTTTTCCTCAAATGAAAAACTATAAAAAGGACTAACCACATACCTTTAAACTTTACACCATGCTTTGATTTGCATATCATATAAGAAATATGATTAATAAGCCAAGCTCAATCCTTACCTCAAGTCTTAATGGGGTTAGTAGATGGGTATCAATATGATCTTGTAGTCATTGTTGGAGAGACCATCTCACTGTTAGGTTGTGGAGCTTTGTTTTCATGTGTGAAAGTGTTGAAGATTGTACACTAAGAGAAGCGTACACTTTTCATGTATCCTCGCCGAGGTTCGAGGCTAGGCCGGGCCCCGAGCGGGGTGCGGGGACGGCAGCCCTCGAGAAAAAAATTGGGCCTTGAAACGTCCACGACATATTGGGAAACGTGATTTTCTCATATGGGCGTGATTTTGACCCATAGGTTAATGGGATGGTGTTTTCCCATGGTTTTGATACCCATGGTTTTGTAAAACTACTTAAGTAGTTGTCTATTTATATGGTTTTATGCATATGATAGATGTAATGAAAAACATTGCAGATGTGCTTTGAATTCGGGTGTGAATTCTGTAGAGTTTGTTGAGCATAGCTCTAAATAGATCTGGTATTGTATTGAGAGAGTGGTGGCTTGTAATAAAATCGAGCAAGTGATTCTTGGTGGACGTAGCCCAAATTGGGTGAACCATGTTAAATATTGTCTCTTTGTGTTGTGTTATTTTATTTTGCACTTTTATTTGAGATCGTAATATTTTCTGCATATTAGTTTCTATTGTTGCGATTCTGTGAGGGATTATTCCACATATTTTATCCCTTATTTCCTAACAATTGGTATCGAGATCTGGTTTGGTTTTTGAAGTGTTGAATCATAGGAAAAGTTTTATCTTGAGTGGGAGCTATGACAGATGATGGAAGATCTACGGTTGATAATTTCAATGAGCATAATTTCGAGTCTTTGGAAGATGCAAATAGAGATTACCTTTATCGAAGTATCTTTATACTCTGTTGTATCGAGAAGGTGAACAAACCCTTGAGCATGACAGATGTGGAATGGGATTTGTTGGAGAGGAAGGCACTTGGGACAATTTGGTTGTGTCTTGCATCTTCGGTATTATTTAATGTTTTAAAGGAAAAGACTACAAAAGAACTGATGGATGCATTAGGGAAGTTGTATGAAAAACCCTCTGCCTCTAATAAGATATTTTTAATAAAAAAGTTGTTTAATATGAAGATGTCGAGAGTGGTTCAGTAGTATATCATCTAAATGATTTTAATACGGTTGTAAATATGCTAGCTTGATTCTAATAGAATTTGATGAAGAAGTTAGGGCTTTATTAGTTACATGTGCTCTTTACGAGAGTTGGAATAGCCTAGTAATGACGGTAAGCAACTCGGTTCTGCTAACTCAAAGTTAAAGTTTGAGGATGTTGTAGGGGTGATTCTAATCGAGGAAATGTGAAGAAAAACTCGGTGAATCTTCTACTTCAGGGAATGCTTTGACAGTGGAAACTAGAGGGAGAAAGAAGAATAGAGGAAACCATGGAAAATCAAAGGATCGGGCAAGGTCAAAATCCAAAAGTAAGATAGTATGTTGGCATTGTGGAAAGTCTGGGCATGCAAAGAAGAATTTGTTGGGAGCTTGGGACAAGAAGAAACAACGGGGAAGAAAACAAGGAGATAAATGTGTGGCAACGGTAATGTATGTCGAGATGTTTTGATTCTTTCTTTGCACAATATTCTTTGAATCTTGGGTTTTAGATTGAGGGCTTCTTACCATGCTTCTCCACATAGGAATTATTTTGTTGATTATGTTGAGGAGATTTTGGACATGTTTTACTTGGTGATGATGAGCCTTGCGGTATAGTTGGAAAAGGTTCTATTCGAGGTTAAGATGCGAGAATGGGAATACTTGGTTATTGAAGGATGTCGGACATGTGCCTACATTAAGATGAAATTTAATATCAAAAGGGTAGTTAGGAAATTATGGTTGTCTTGTGATATTTACTGGTGGACTCTTGAAAGGTTACCAAGGGTGCTCTTGTGGTGGCAAGAGGTAAGAAGGTTGGAACCTTGTATTTAACCACTTATAGCACTAATGTTTGTAATCTTGTGGCTTGTAGTAGATCTGACATTGTGGTATTATAGGCTCGGTCATATGAGCCATAAGGGCATGGAGATCATAAAGAAGGATTTTCTGGATATATAGAAACAAGTTTGGAGTTATGTGAGGACTTCATATATGGAAAACAAAAGCAAGTAAGGTTTCTCAAGGTTATACCTACAAAGAAAGAGAGTAAGTTAGAGTTGGTGCATTCGATGTGTAAGGGTCGGCTCAGGTATCATCTCTTGGGGGTTTGAGTTATTATGTTACTTTTATTGATGATGCAACAAGGAAATTTTGGGTTTATTGTATTAGAAACAAATCTGATGTATTTGACACTTTTGTTAAATGGAAAGCCTTGGTAGAGAATGAAACAAGTCTTAAGCTAAAATGTCTCAGGTCAAATAATGGAGGGGAGTATTGCAGTAATGAATTTGATGATTATTGTTCTAAGAATGGAATCGAAGGAAAAGGCGGTTCGGGAACTCCATGAGCATAATGGGGTATCAGAAAGGATGAACAGAACAATAATGGAACATGCTAGGAGCATGAGGTTACATGCAGGACTGTCTCTTTCTTTTTGGGTAGAAGCGGTGAGCACTGACTATGTACTTGATAAACAGAGGACCCTCAAGTGCCTTGGATGGAGGCATACAGAGGAGGCTTGGTATGGTAAGAAAGTTGATTATTCATTTCTTAGAGTCTTTGGATGTGAGGTGTTTGTTCATATAGACAAGGATGATAGGACCAAGCTAGAGGCTAAGTCAAAAAAATGTACTTTCATTGGTTATGGTGGTGATGACTTTGGATATAAATGTTGGAGTATTAAGGACAAGAAAATCATTCGATCTATGGATGTGATCTTTAATGAGAAATTCATGTATAAGCAGCAGTTATAGGAAAACATGGAAGAATCCAAGAAAGAATATGCAGCGGTAGAGGATCTTCCAGATGGAAAAGTGACACATGAATCAATTTAGGAACCTCCTCAACAGGAACCCCAAACTCCTATATTGAGGAGGTCTTCTAGGGTAAGAAGAGAACCTGAACATTTTCTTTCTCTTTATTATTTATTTCTCACTTTGATAGTGGAGAGCGAGAGCTTTGATGAAGCAATGCGGGTAGATTCCAGGAAGAAGTGGGAGCAAGCCATGGATGAGGAGCATCAGGCTCTCATGGAGAACTAGACATGGGATTTGGTGAAGCTACGAAGGAAAAAGAGCATTACAGAACAAGTGGGTGTTCACATTCAAAGAGGAAGGAGGCAAGAAAAGATACAAGGCCCGATTGGTGGTCAAGGGGTTTGCACAGAAAAAAGGTATAGATTTTGATGAGATTTTTTCTCCTGTAGTAAAAATGACTTCTATTAGAATTGTTCTAGGAATAGTTATAACAGAAGACTTGCACTTAGAACAGTTGATGTAAATACTACATTTCTCCATGGTGATTTGGAGGAGGAACTATATATGCGAAACAAGAGGGCTATGAGGTCAAAGGTAAAGAGGAGATGGTGTGCAAAATGAAGAAGAGCTTGTATGGCTTGAAACAAGCTCCACGTCAATGGTATAATAAATTTGATAGCTTCATGATGGAGAAAGGTTATATTAGATGTCATTCTGACCATTGCATGTATACAAAGAAATTTGAGGATGGAATTTATATTATCCTATGTCTGTATGTGGATGACATGTTGGTTATAGGTAAAAACATGCAGGAAATAAAATTACTCAAGAAGTAGCTAAGTGAATCCTTTCTTTATGAAGGATTTGGGGGCAGCCAAACAAATCCTTGGTATGAGGATATCTTGGGATAGGAAGGAATGAAAGTTGACTTTATCTCAGGAAGAGTACATTAAGAAAGTCTTGGAGAGGTTTAATATGCAGGATGCTTAAACTAGTTGGGACTCCTTTGGTAGGCCATTTCAAGTTATCAAAGGAGTAGTGTCCCAAGATAGAGCAGGAGAGAAACCAAATGTCCAAGGTACCTTACTCATCAGCAGTTGGTAGTTTGATGTATGCCATGGTGTGTACCAGGCCTGATATTTCCCATGCAGTGGGAGCGGTGAGTAGATTTATGAGTGATCAGGTAGAGATCACTGGCAAGTAGTAAAGTGGATCCTTCGGTATTTGAGAGGGACCATGGGGACAATTTTGTGCTACAGTGGATTAGACACCACTTTGTGTGGTTATGTAGATTCAGATATGGCTGGAGATGTAGACAGTAGGAGGAGCACGACGGAGTTATGTTTACTTGTAGGTGGGACAGCGGTGAGTGGATTTCACGACTACAGAAGTGGTGGCTTTATCGACCACAAAGGTGAGTATGTTACTTCCACAGAGGCAAGAAAAGAAATGATTTGGTTACTGATAATTGCTTGAGGAGTTGGGGCATAAGTAGGAGGAAGGAAAGCTACATAGTGATAGTCGAGTTCTATACACCTAGCTAATAACTTTGTTTTCCACTCTAGGATGAAGCATATCTGATTAAGGTACCATTTCATCGGGGATGGCTTTGGAGGAAGAGAAGTTGAAGCTGGAGAAGATCCATACCAGTGAGAATCATGCATAGACATGATGACCAAGTTAGTCTGAGGAAAAACTAAAGTTGTGTTCAGCTTTGGTTGGTCCTCACGGAAACTAGTGAAGGGTTGAGAAGCTTGCTCAAAGTAAAACTAGTCTCCAAGTGGGAGATTGTTAGGTTGTGGAGCCTGTTTTCATGTGTGAAAGTGTTGAAGACTGTACACTAATAGTCTTGTACACTTTTCATGTATCCTCGTCGGGGTTCGGGGGAAATTGGGCTGGACCCAAGCGAATCACGGGGTGGTAGCCCCTAATAGCGAGGGTTTCGGGCATACCCCTAAAAAAAAATTGGGCCTTAAAACGTGCCCGATATATCGAAACATGATTTTCTCATATGGGCGGGATTTTGACCCATAGGTTTATGGGACGGTTTTTTCCCATGGTTTTTTAAACTTGCTTAAGTAGTTGTCTATTTATATGTTTTTATGCATATGATAGATGTAATGAAAAACATTACGAGATGTGCTTTGAATTCAAGTGTGAATTTATAGAGTTTGTTGAGCATAGCTCAAACATATCTAGGTATTATATTGAGAGAGTGGTGGCTTATAATAAAATCTGAGCAAGTGATTCTTGGTGGACATAGCCCAAATTAGGTGAACCACGTTAAATATTGTCTCTTTGTATTGTGTTATTTTATCATGCACTTTTATTTGAGATTTGTAATATTTTTACTGCATATTAGTTTCTCTTGTTGCGATTCGTGAGGATTATTCCACATATTTTATCCCTTATTTCCTAACATCACCTTCCATAGAGTAGCAAAAAAACCCCCAATTTGATTGCTCCTAGATCTATTTAGGTCTATGTTAGTTAGCAATTGGATATTCTAGTAGGCATGCTTTAGCTAAGATAGATTGATATATCATGTTAGTTATTTCAAGCATTCCATTAAGCTTTAATCATTGATGTAACTATTGTTAGATTCAATAAGCATTTGCTCAATTAGACTATGTGGTGTTAGTCTTGTTAGTTTAGCTTTTCTTGGAACTTTTAGTAGTCTTCATTTGGCATGCCTGGTGGGACCATACCCCATTGCATTCATTCTTAAGCTTTTTAACTTAGTTTCAAAGTTTTTAGATTTCAAGATTTCTAGTTTAGCTTCAAACTTTCTAGATTAATTTCAAGTTTTCTAGATTAGTTTCAAGTTTTCTAATCTAGTTTCAAGTTTTCTAGATTACTTTCAAGCTTTTCAAATTAGTTTCTCAAGTTTTAGATTGCTTTCAAGTTTTTTAGAGTAAGTTTCAAAGTTTTGTAAATCAATTTTCAAACTAGATAGTTATTCTACAATTACATTAGTAGTAGATGTTGCATTTTCATGTTCTTTACAGGATATAAAAAGGTGAAGTGTTGTTAAAATTTCCTCAAAATGCCAAATATTTGATCTTTTCCAAAATTTCCTTGCCAAAATATGTATTTTGACCACCTATAGGAAAGTCTGCACCTATGCTCAAAGGGGTGCGCCCACACTCCAAAGGTCGCACCTATGTTCTACTAGATGTGCCTAAGCTTCTTCAGACATGTATGTGCCTTCATGGCTACACCTATACATCACTTGTATTTTTTACCTCTATGTGTAACTTTTGTTGGTGCTTCGTAGTGTACACCCATGCCTCTCTGGCCCACACATCTGCAACTAGGGTGTGTAAATTTGACAGAGGTGCCCCTGTGCATAACTTTATGTGTTGTTCTTGAGGATGTGCTCATGCTCTAGAGGATGTGCTATAACATTAGGAGGCTAGTTGGCACACTCAGGTAAAGTTTACTCAAAGTTAAAAATTTTAACTTCTAGTTTTTAGTGTTTCTGTCATTTTTCGGGAATTTTACCCTTTATTGTTGTCAATTTTCTGATTTAGATCAATTTTTCTAACAAACTAACTTAGGGTTTGATGAGTGGTTTTATTTTCATGCTTTTTATGAGTTTGGAATAGGGTTGTGTATTCTCTTGTCTTGCACTTTGTGTTATCTTGACAATCAAAAGCACCTCTAAACCTTTTTTTTGTGAATTTAGAGTAAATAGGAAAAATCACCATTCATTGTTATGCTTAAGGGAATAAAATTTCATTTTGGCATGTATATGATATTTTAGTTTAAGATATTTTTCATTTGATAAATAACTAAAGCTAAGGTTTGTGTATGCTCTTCTCTTGCACCTAGTGTGATCTTGAGAACCAAAAACAACCTTATTTTTTCATTAAAAAGCACTTGGATTAATGGGGAATGAACCTTGATTTTCAAAGCATTATGGTAGTTAATTGATTTACAATATTTTTCATTGCTATCTAGTTGGATTACTTGTAATGTATGCTCTTCTCACGCATCCTTGGATGATCTTGAGAACCCAAAACAACATTTAATCCTCTTTCTATGATATTGTAGATCTTTTTGAACTACTGACCATTTGTGTGAAGGACCTAATGCTAGCCAAAGAAAGGATAACTCTCTTCAAACCAAATTCTAACATACGTGTGTGATTTAGGTTGCCAAATGGTGGTCTAAAACAAATTGCTTAATCCAAAAGATAAGAAAATACACCACTTTACAAAACATTGTATGTGCAGGTTTGGTTAAGAGCTAAATCTCATCCACTTAACTAGGAGAAACTTCATTTGGCATAATCCTTAAGATAACAATAGGAATGCTCCTAGGAACCCCAAAGTAGTTCACGCAAGAGGGAACCTTATGAAAAAAACGGGAAAGTGTTCCACACTACCCAGTTGATTAGTACACCTTAAAAGATTATAGTCAAAGTTACCTCCATTGCGACCCCAGTGAAAATACAACTGAACGTAATTTGTTGCTCATTATATTGAAGGGGGTAAAGTAAAGCTGAGATACTCCAAGATTAGTTAGTGTGACTTTCTTGGTAAATCAAGCTCGCAGAGGTAGTTTGTGACAACCTAGGTGAGAGAACTAATAGGAAGCTTGTCACTTGGAGCCAATTTTGTCTTAGTTATTATACTTGAGATCTCTCACAAAGTGACAACTTTTTGGATTCAAACTCTTGTTTTTCAAACAAGGGAAAGAATCTCTTAAAGTTGAAACCATGTGACATTTCATCACGAAATCTATTTAGTGTTACTTTTTCCTAGTTTTTCACTTGTCTTAAGACAAGGTGAAACTCTGCCAAAGTTACACCGAGTATTTTTCATCACCACTTGGTCTACTCCTTTGTTTTCTTCATTTACTTATTTTTGAAACAAAATAAGAACAAACACATATGGATACCTACTAGAAATAATCATGTCCACCACTTTTGTAGTCTACTTGCATGACTAGGTTGCAATGTCGGAATGCAAGTGTTGAAAGTGTGAATGGTACGTCATCAAGTTCTAGTAGGCCCTTTGTCTCAAACCCATATTGAGACTTATTATAATTGTAGTTAGTTTTTCTTATCATTGAATTCTTTTGAGTTGTTACCACGCTTTACATTATATCCATACAATTGTGATATATGCTTCTTGTTTCCATTGTGAAACTTGGCCTAAAACTTTAAATTGTATTATTACGTTTCTCGCATGCATAGTAATTCCTTGATATACTTAGGCATAGTTTTTACATCCTATCCTTGTTATGAGTGTTGTGAGTGTTGAGGTTACTTTTTAGCATCATTATAACGCCATTTTGATACTAAAATATTACTTTCTCACAAAGCTTGATTAACGTTTCCAAATAGCATTTTTACGTTGCTCACATTTTTATCTTCCATTTTACAAGACTTAGAATTTGTTAATGTCTATAAATTGGTTTTTAGTATACCTTGTTAGAAGACCGTGTTAACACTTTCTTAGCATTTAGGTCTTGTTTGTTTCAAACTTGGCCTAACTGGTGATATTGTGTTGTCACTATTTGTTTCAAACCTATCTTGAAAAATCATAGGGAGTAAATTTTTGTTGTGACTGGATTTGAGTTTTATAAATCATTGTATTGTCATAGAAGTCTCGTGTCATATATTACCTTGCTAGGGTAGATCACTCTTTATTCTTTAGCATCCTTAGGTTCATATTAACCCATAAGATTCGTGGCTATTTTATAGTCACCATTTTTTGTGATGCCTTAGTGTCGTTACGCTGCAAAAAAATTCTTGGGGACCGTTTTTAGTCAACCATAGTGGAAACCTTTCACATTGTACCCCTATTTCAAGTATGCCTACTACAAGAATGGGGTCCCAAAAGTTAGAAGTCGATCTCTTTGGAGGTGAAAACCCTCTTTTAGAGGATAATGTCATGATTGACCATAGTGGTGGAGAGGAGGATTCTCCTTGTGTGGATATGGAGCTTCATCCTACCCATATTGACAATTACTTGTTTCACAATAAACATGAAGTTCTTATGCATGTTTTTGAACTAGGAGCTAAGTTACCTTCTATAGTTGACCCTTCTCTTATCATCGACATGGTTCGGGGAGAGGAAGAAGTGGAATGTCCTCGTCGCAATGTTAATGAGATTTTAAACCCAGGACATGCCTCTACTTTTGGACGACAGATTAATGAGGAGGTACCTTTTGAAAATGATGGAGACTATCATATACCTACGGTTAGAGTTCACTATGAAGATCATGAAGACCATGCTCATCATGAATAACCTCCTTATGAAAATTGTAACGAAGTACCCACTCGAGAGGTAACCTTAGAAGAACAAGTACAAGCTCTCACTCGCTAATTGGAAAGTTTGGCTTCACATATAAATAAGGAACAACCAAAAGTTTTGAAACAAGCTATACTGAAGGCAAAACCTAAATCTTCATTTCACGAGTTCCAAACAAATACTCCTCGATAGGAGACACGAAAAGATCCTTATGAATAATTTCTTCCAAAGAATAGAGGTGGGAATACACCTAGATTTAATCCTTCGTACAGGCCTATGCCACCCACACAAGATCCACTCTTCAATCAAGAGTGTTCCTTTATGAAGAACTCCCTTCAGCATTGTAAGAAGGAAAAAATGGTAATAACGACAAGAAATACTAGTTCGATGAATTGTGCCCTTATCCATTTGATAGAGCCATGTTACAAGTACCTTTCCCACGACATTTTGATTGTCAAAATTTGACAAATATAAGAGAAAAAGTGATCCATGAGATCATATCAAATATTTTATATGGCATGTCAAGAGGTCGTGTATAGCAACAACTATCTTATTTTCCTCTTCCCATGAAATTTAGGAGGATAGACACTAGAGTGGTTTTTACACATCCCCAAGGAATCCATATCTACATGGCCGAAACTAGCAAAATATTTTGTACGTTGCTTTTCTTTTAATATAGAGAAGCAATGTCACCATGTTAGATCTATGCAATGTGAAACAACGAAACAACGAGAACTTTTTGCTTTCCTACAACAATGGAGAGGGTTAGCTAGCTGCTTCCATTACTCCTTACCCAAAAAGGTAATCGAAAAAGGGAGTAAAAAAAAAAATTGTTTGCCAAAGGGGCCCTAAAGCCCTTTTCATACAATCATAATGATTCCAAAACTAATGACAAGACAAAGTTTGTCCCTAATAGGATCAAAAACGTTGTCGGTGATGGAATAGTGGACTCTAAGCAGTACAAGTCATTCAAAACCACACTCCTTTGAAGCTTGCAAAGGGATATCCACCTACGGAGTATAAACATCATGCATTCACTCCTCTATCTGATTCAATATCATCAATACTAAATCAGTTAGAGGCTGTCAACATGGTTCGATACCCTGAAGCACAACCCTACGAAGGTGACGTACCTAAATTGTCATGGTTTTGGGAAAATGAATTTTTTGGATTTCACTATGTTAAAGGTCACAAAACCGACAAGTGCTTGAAACTAAAACATTACATTCAAAAATTGATTGACAGTGGTGATGTAGAGATAGATTCTTCCACCCCTACCAAATCTCCAAACACAAATATGGGGATTTTCAAAGAACCTTTCCCCAAGCATGAAGGAAATAAAAAGCAATATCAAGGACAATAATCTCACAATAAGAGTCCGATTATGTATTAAAGGCAGACCATTTTGATGCCTTAATAGGTTGTGTTGACTCACCTATTGAACATATCAACACTATCAAATTCAAAGAAAGAGAGTGCGCCATGGCAACGTGACGAGCTCACCTTGTTATCTCAGAACCCACTCCCCCTCCTCCTTAAGAGAGTCATTATGATGTGTTAGATCAATTAGACAAGACCACAGTAATATTTCAATCTTAGACCTTCTAAATATTTCTAACGTTTATAAGGATATCCTTTAAAAAACCTTACAGGGATCAAGAGTATCTGTTGATATTGACCCAACGCATTTACAGGTCATGGTAGCGCAAATCGCTCCTTCCAAACACATAACATTTAGCCCCATATAAGCCTTAAATGAAAATCCCTTCCATAACCTGCCCTTACACATTGAAGTAATAATCAAGCATAAGAAGGTCAAAAGAGTTCTTGTGGATGGCGGATCGGGTCTAAATATTTGTACTCTTAAACTAGTTCGTCAACTAGGATGCACAAAAGCTGATTTGGAGACAAAGGTCATTACCATAAAGTCGTATGATGATAAAGAATGACAATCAGCTGGAATGATCACTTTCTCATTAGAATTTGGTCCCATAAACCATGATACAAAGTTCCATGTCTTGGACCTAGAGTTCCCTTATAACATCTTACTTGGCCGCCCATGGATTCATGTCATGCAAGTTGTACCTTCAACATATCATCAGTGTTTAAAGTTGCAACATGAAGGACAAACACTTACTATACAAGGGGATCCCCAACCATTTTCTCATTACAGAGCATTGTCGGGCTATTTTCCCACCATCATGAGTGTCCTTCTACGAAGATCATTATTCATGTTCAATCGGAGGCCCTTACTTCACGAGTGGACCCGGATATCTTGTTTTCCAATGACAATGGTGCTTCCACCTTAAAAATCCTTTCACTACATGGGAGATGAAGGTTAGACCAAGCGGTTGTGGAGAGTATGATATGCGGTAGGCCCTTCGATTCAAAACATTCCCATGTATACGCCAAAACACACTCTAGTCGTGAGTCTACAAGTTCAAAGATCAAGGAAGAATTGCCCCTTTGACAATTTCACTCCAGACGACTTACTAAAAGATGAAAGGACACTCAGCGATATTTTTTTCATCCTAAAGATGATGAAATGGATTTATGTTATTGTTATCCCAAATTCGCCCCCCCTGGAATATTTGGTCAAGACAACTCCTACACATAAGGAAATTATGAAGGAAACGACTCAAACCCACGAGCTCACATTCCAGGATGACAAACGAGGTTGCAGGGAGACCCTACAATGGAATGGCGGGGCCTGTGAAAGTTTAAACAACCTTGTGCGAAAAAAGAGAAGCTCAAACAAGCGCCGCATCTCCATGTGTCTCAGGATGAAACGGAGGTGGGGGCAAGCCCGGTCAAGTAGAGTCAAAAGGTGGAGCTTTGGGGCCGCGGGGGTTTTCTGAGTTTTGTGTTTTGCAAAAAGGGGAAAAGATAAATTACGAAACCGTGAGCCCGATTTTTCTCTAATCTGACTACCACGTGTCCCATATCAAAGGGGACCCATTTTTCAAGTTGTTTTCCCACCCTCCTATACGGACCTAATACAAACTTCGAAGGGGCATATCTTTTGACTCAGGGCTCAAAATATTGTGAATCTAACACCATTGGAAGCGTCTCGACATCCTCTACACCATGAAAGGATTAAAAATCATTTTTCAGGCCCTGGTAGGTAAAAAATGAAGAAGAGTCTTCCAGGCCATTAACGTAGAATCTAATCTCTTCAACTACCAAATCTGATTCGATTCAATCTGGGAAACCAGAAGCGACATATTGTGGGTGAATTTGTAGAAGGCATTGATATTTAGTGGTTGAGCTTTCAAAGTAGGATACGATGCATATCTCGGGGTGGTTGAAGCAAGATTCGATTTTTTCCCTCTTCTCTCTCTCTTATTCTTTCTATATATTGTAACACTTCTCATTTTGAAAAGGAGAGACATTTTGGGCATAGAGAAACTCTGTCAAATTTGTTTCTCAACACCATTTTTGAGCAACGAACCTTCTCCCATGCCTAGAAAATGTATTTGTGCCTCTATTCCAGAAATGTAATGGTCTATACACCTTCTAGAGCAATAAAAATGTGTTTTTGTGGTGTTCTTCAACCCTTTGCATTATTTTGTTGTTTCTTCGTGCCTCTCCCTTCCAGATTTTTTTTTTGCATGTATTTCACATTTGCAGGTGTAGGATGTTGTGTTTCATGGAGTTTAATGGCAAATTTGAAGATCTGGGTTGTGTCACTTCTGTCTAACCTCCCTCATCTCCATTTTCTCTATTTCTTTCTCCCTCAACAGAATATCTCGTTCCCTTTTCTCGGTGCTATCACCTCTGTAGTGTAGGATTTCTTTATTTTCATGCTCTCTCTCTCTCTCCTTGGTCCCTTGGAATTGTTAGATTAGGAGTAGATAGTCACATTTCCTTCCTTAGAAGTAGTTTAGTGCTAGGATTAGGAAGAGGAACCAGCCTTCTTTGTAGGATCATTCCCATTTGCAAGTCCCATAGCTCGGGGAATGATCCAATGTTATGCAAATCACACCAAATGACCATGCCTTAGAAAAGCATATCCATAACTCATTTAGGGGTGTCATGATTTCACACTAATAGTTACAGATCACCTAGGTATGTTATTCCTAACCAAATAATTCTTACTATGAGGTATAAAGGACGTGGTTGTGGTTTACAAGAAAAAGGTTCATTAGAAGCTCTTTTAATACCTCATCGTATAATGGGTAAATCTGATATTGATGTCCATTTGTATGAGTATCACCCTTCAGATGATGAGTATGTCTCTTCTAAGTATGAGGATAGTTTGTCTGAAAATGAAAGCAAAATAGATTCTTGGTGTATTATTTACGAAGACCTTGCCTCTACGAACCTATTCTCTAACATGGCTATCCTTACCATAACCCTTGTTACACCCATTACCATTCCAAAACTAGACCTCATTTACCCATCACTCATGAATTAGGACCAACAGTAGCACGTACCCATCAACGTCTTTCAAAACGATGAGGCTATTGGTGAGTTCCTTAGCATTAGAGACAACATTCCAAGAAACAACCACAAGAAAGTATTCTCTATTCAGCTCAACACATGTGCGTACTTCGGATAGGAGATAGAGTTTTGTGGTCACTTAAGTAAGAAAATAATCAAGGGAAAAATTCCTACTAGAAAAGCTTTACGGAAATAAAAATTCCAAGTCCTATAGAGAAAACCTCTTTGAGGTGCTTGTGGACAAACAAATGGAACAACCCATGGACAATATAGTGTACCCACCTAAAGATGAGGATCTCCATGAACCACCTTTGATAGAGGAGGATCTCAATATCCCTCCCGATCCTACGTGCATGGAAGATGAATCCAAGTTACTAGTAGAGGAGACAATAGATGTTAACATCAGCACAGAGGAGCTACCTAGAATGGTTAAGTTGGGAGCTTCACTCTCAGCTCAAGAACATAAAAAATTATATGAATTTTGAGAGAATATGCAAATATATTTGCTTGGTATTAACCAAACATGTCAGGACTTGATCCTGTATTAGTGGTGCACAATCTTGTTGTACACCCGGATGCCAAGCCCATAAAGAAAAATCTCTAGAAGATGCATCCTCGTGTCGCCTTGTTGGTTAAGGAAGAGCTAGAAATGTTATTAGAATTAGGCTTCATCAGGCCTATCGACTACTCAGAATGGATTTCTAATGTGGTACCAATTCAGAAAGATTCTGTTGGTATCAAAGTGTGTATCAATTTCTCATATATTAATAAATATTGTCCTAAGGATGATTTTCCTCTTCCCAACATCGACATGATTATCGATTCGAAAATAGGTTATGAGATGCTCTCACTCATGGATGGCTTCTCAGGATATAACCAAATAAAGATAGCTAAGGAAGACTAACACAAGACAACTTTTACTACCCCATGTGGGATATTCTGTTATTAAGTCATGTCCTTCGGCCTCAATAATGCAGGTGTTACCTACCAACGGGAAATGATGATTATTTTTCATGATATGATTAGTGACATCATGGAAGATTACGTAGATGACATATTGTGTAACGCCCAAAAACTGACGCACCAAAACCATGCCAAACTTCATCAATCACTTAGGAAAATTTACGAGAATTTTTTTGGTTTGAACATACATACCTTGCATATATTAAAATGATACAAGGTTAAAGTACATCAGTTTTGTTGATTTAATTTTCTCATTTGTTAAGTACTACGCTCCTCTAAAGAGGTCGAATCCAAATTAACCATTAAATAAAATTATTTAGTCCCCTAAAATTCATTACGAAATTAAATTCTCCTCCAAAGTTCCCCTTGACTTTATTTAAATAATTCCTAAATTAATCTTGTTTATTTTATCCATTTAAATTCCTCTTACATTCATTGAAAATCGTTTCCAAAATTGACTTTAAATTATTTCCCTAAGTGATAATGTTTATGCCCCTCATTTATTTATTTAGCTACACCTTTCTTCATTTAAATCCTTTAATTAATTTATTATATTATATCATGTTCAACACTTGTTTATTTAACTCATGATCAAAGGGTCATTCTGATATCCTAACCCACTATTACCCATGTATAAAGTGCCCTAGGTGTCCCCATTAAAAAAATACTCGTATGCTTAATAAACATCTATCCCCATCAAAATACCGTAACTTAAAGGGGGTAGGATCTAATCTCCACCCTTGGATTAGATGAATGAGAGCCCTTAGATTCTATGTTTGACTAAAAGCCCTAAATATCCTTATGTTTTCCTTTTTACTCATTTGTTTGCCCTAATTTCTCTCACTTGCACATGTAGGTTTTACAGGTAGGAGGAGATGGAGGCCATGGAAGCTTATGGGAAGTTATCGAGGATTTTTCTTGCTCTAGATCTGCAAATGAGAAAGAATATTCTCCCCATTTTACTCTCTTGTCTATATTCATTTACCCCTAGGGTTTGTAGTTCCACATTTTTTTGAAGGTATTCTGATTTACAGTTATGGGTATATGTTTACCCCATGCATTTTTATTTTGACAAAATACTAGACAAATATATGTGTGTGTACATATATACATATATGTGTGTGTATATATAATATATATGTATATTATATATGTGTGTGTATATATGTATATATATTATATACATATACAATACACACACACACACATATTATTTTAGTTGTGTAAACAAGTGCCCAAATGGGTTGTGCGTGGGTTTGAAGGTGGCTTTGGTTGCGTAGTGATCATAGAGGGGATGGGGATGTGCATGGTGCCCATACCACCCTCCCCCTCCTACACCCCTCAAAAAAAAATATTGATAATAACAATCGGGGGCGGAATGGGGCGGGCACGCGCCCCCCCCCTTCTCCCCTAATTTTAAATTATATATATTTATATATATATATATAATATATATATATATATATATATATATATATATATATATATATATATATATATATATATATATATATATATATATATATATATATATATATATATATATATATATATATATATATTTAAATAAATATATATTATGTTTTAAATAAACATGCGTATTATCACATCAAATGTTTTTGATATTTAATTTATAATATATATGTATATAGTTGTTGGACAATAATTTAAATGGAATACACAAATATAAATAAAATAGGTTTCTTTTTTCAACTAAAGAAGGGAAATATTTCGTCACAATAAGAAGTATACAAAGATTCTTTAATTTAGAATTTTGCTATGAAATCAAAAGGTAATTATACATTATAAATCAAGGATTCCACCATTGAAGCATGACAAGAACATTCAAAAAAGGAAAACCATTTATATACTTCAATGTATTTCTAAATTCAAGGAAGAACAATTTCAAATTTTAAACAAAGTACAACTTTAAATTACGGTGTAGATTTTAAAACAATGCAAGTTAGAATAAGATATAACTTCCAAATGCTCTTCTTTGACCATACACATTTTACAACTTATTAGCTCATTTCAAATAACTCCTTTACAAAAATCCTAATTTAAAATGCAAGTACAAAAACCCTCCACACACAAGTGGAGACAACATCTTGGATATTACAACAAATCTTTTTTTCAAATACACATGTAACTTCCTCCCATAAATCCAAGCTCGCAACTCATTTTGTTTTTCTCCATATTCAACACAACAACAAGGAAGTTAGCTAGTGCACCACTCACCTCGACCTTAATCCAATGAGAAGGTGAAGCCAACCTTCTCATTGGCCCCGAGCCCTAAAAATGGAAAAAATAAGGGGTGATCACAACCATGATCGTAACACCACCAAATTATACACACAAATACAACAATAATAATACCAGGATAAAAAAATTGACTTACATTTCTCACTACAAAACACCAAAAGGTTCCAAGTAGATAAACTCAACAACGCATAAGACACTTACATAAGTCATCAACTCACATAGACACATGACAACACCATATACATGTCAATGCCACACTTTCCCCAATGAACGAATGCTAGCAATGACCCAACCACAAGAAAAGGACTCAAGGATTGGCAAACCCACAACACATCATTACCATGATTACATCTTAGTTATGATTAACATTCCAAGAACATTATTGTGCAAGGATAATTTTATCCTTTTTCCACCTACATATTCTTAAATTCATTTCACATTCAACTTATAGTTCAACCATTTAAGTTGGCTCTTTATCTCTTATGACAATCTCCATAACTTACATAATTATTTGGCATACAAAGTTCTTAATTATCTCATTTTTATGTTAAGAATATGCTTCTCAAACGTTTATTGATGTTTAAATTTTACCCTTGATACATAAGTGAATCTGACATGATGTCAAGAAAGAAAACTTAGGATTTGAGTAGGGTTTAGATTCAAGATCCATTTTTACCATAATCATTCTTCGATCACGATATCTTTATTTCCATACCATAGTTAATATAGTTCAATAACTTGTTGAATCCATTCAACATTTCCACATCAAGAAATTGTATTTAGATTTATATATATCTTTTGTTTTCTCAAAGTTTGATCTCACCAAGGGCAATTCATATTCTTTTGTAACACATGAAAATGTTTAATTGAGTTATAAGGACTCCAAGAGTGACATTATTCCTAACCTCAAATCTCATTTCACTCTTGTATGCTTTACTCTTACATCGCATTATGGTATCATTATTAGCATTGTTTTATAACAAAAGAAGTTACAGAAGTATTTGTCTAACATCTTGTATAAGTACATGATTAGAAGCATTAAAAACTACACATTAACCATAAGTGATTTGTGTTCAAGGTAAGATCCCATGTTTCTGCATTTCACGATTCTGCATGTGAAAATTTATTTTATTCTTAATGTCATCAAATGATCCATAAAATTCTACTTTGGAACTCTATGAATCACACAACTATGTTTTTCTACTTTCAACTTTGGAAAATGATATTTTTTTGAAAAATTAGAGCTTCATGACTGATTATCTAGTGTTATAGATAGGAAATTGCGAGAGAAGGAAAAAAATCAAAACTTGACACCAACAATTTTATCACGAAACCTCCAAAGGAGGAAAACCGATTGGGAAGAAAATTGCTCTTTCTTCCCACTTTTATTGGTCTAATATAGATAATTACATATTATGATAAGCATGAAAAGAAGCAACAACGTAAAAACTTCTCTCCAATTACTTATTTTCTCTACTTCTACACCTTGTTCCTACAATTACACTCCAATACTAAAGATCTTGTTCACTACTCTCATTAAACGCTGCTTCTCGATCTCTCTGGATCTTTGAATGACTATTCTCTTTCTCCTCTCATGTATTTATAGGCCTTCCCATGTCCTCCGTGCACTAGAGGATGTGAAAGGGCATGGAAGGGGAAGAGACACGGTTGGGCGCTTCAAATTCACGTCTATTCACATTCCATTCTTCTTTTCTGTTTGAAAGTGTCAAACCGCCGCCGTGAGTAGACCGAAAATCTTAAGATTTCCGCCTATTTGGGTGGTTCGAAACCATCACTATGCACGAGAAATTTGGTTCCTTCTAGAACCTCTGTTTACCTCATTTTATTCACTTTTCTTGTTTCTCCTTCTTGGGGCTGATGGAATTGATGAAGTGGTGTGTTTTCCTAGATCCATATGGATCATAAAAGGGAATAACAAGGGATTATGGGACCAAGTTTTTGGTTTCCTGGGTTCTCTAAAGTCAACATATTTGAAATCAATTTCATTTATAAGGAGTTACTTACCATTTTCTACCCACAATTTAACCCCTTAATTAGTGAGGTTTGGTTTAATTCCAATTGCACCTAAGGATCTACATCCCAACTATATATGAGTTTAAGGTGAGAGTACATATTTATGCTAAACAACCTTCATGAAAGACCAAGGTGTTATGTTGTTAGTATCCACAGGTAACACATTTATCTGCGAGGAACTAAAGAGGTCATTAACAAGAGTTTAAGTCATAGCACAACTATTTCACTAGCTCCATTTGTGTCATCTAGATCCCACAGGGAATTCATTCAATCATGAAGTTGATTTCTAGATCTAACTTCATAAGACTTGGTAGTCCACTAGGATCCTAAGGAAGTGTTTATTCTACTTACACCAAAAATAGTTTGACCATGTCATTCCTAACTGTCGAGTTTACGCGATGTCGCTAAACATACCGACTATGATGACAATTCAAACTAGGGATCTTGATTTACTTAAGCTAGAAGGTGACATCGAGTGTAGAGATTGAAGTTTATCCTAAGGTTTTGGTTCCTTCTATGTTAAGAAATATCATGCGAGAAGGGTGGATAAGCACAAGTTTTAAACTAAGGTTGATTGTTATAATTAGGTTTCTTTTCTATATTTACTAGTTAAATAACACAACACTCTGGATATTTCAACATAAATTTCACAATGAGAATGCACTATAAGATATTAAGTTTGATTTCATTTAACATTCATAACCATTTTTTTACCATATGAAAATCTGAATCAAAATGGCAACTATGATTAAATGCACATTTCCCAAGGCATTCCTAAAACTAACATCTCATACCTATTACCAAATTTCAAATATAAATTTCTATAACATGGCAATACATTATATAGTATAAACATTTTCCAATAACATATATAAATTACAATAATAAACAATGGTTTACACCACGCCTTTTCGCCATCTCACTTCCATCCTGCAAAACCATGTGAGCATGAAATCAACGATAAATTGTTGGCATGACATCCACCCTAATCTAGCATAATTAATGTTTTTAGTTTCCCATTTACATAATAACATTAATAATTTACATTCGAAAGGAGAAGGTTAGAGACACATATTTATTTCATTTCAATTCACTTCATTTCTTAACGAGGAGAGAAAGAAATAGGAGAGAGAGAGAGAAACACTATTTTGCCAAAAGTTCAATTTCACACAACAAGTCACATTGTAGAGTTTCAAACAGTTATTTACAAGTGTCAACAAGTTTCCACAATAGTTTGGCAACCCGAAGGGTCCTTCAACTTTCCTTTTATGTTTTCCTACTAGTTGCAAAAACGTTCAATTTAGGCTCAAAGGCTAAGAAACCACTTTCAAATGTTGTCTTCCGATGAAAAAACACACCACGGGTAAATTTCTACGTGTCCTCCTATACACCAAGAATTCACAAGAAGCGGCGGAATTGAGAACTATTTAATGGTTTACAATTGGTGGCCAGTTTTCGAGGCCATCGATCGTAATTGACCTAGTTGAAAATGATCAAAAGTTAGCTTGAGGGCTCTAGAAAACCACGTCCAAAATTGACATTCAATGGAAGAACGTGCAATGAGAAACTTCCTACAAGTTCCCCTATATATGGAGAATTCCCCAGAGTCGATGGGACTGAGAACTAGCAAATGGTTTTCAGACAGTGACAAGTTTTCTGGAGCCACCGGTCGTAATTGGTCCAGTTTAACCTAGTCAAACTACAATCGGAGGCCTACAAAATGTCTTTTCAAACTACCGAGAATAGTGTTTTTGCCCAAAAAAAAGGTTTGAACAATATTCTAGTAAAAGTACTAGGGGTTTGTGAAGGCGGCCAAGCGTTTCGTTGCTCAAGATTCAAATGACGAAGGTGAACGAAATCCAACTTTTCAATTTTAACAAATTTCTAAATGAGCAACATGAGGTAACTTGAGGATCCTATAGAAGCATAAAAAGATCACAAATGATCAATCAAGTTTGATCTAAGTTTTGAAGCAACTCCTCACATAACAAGGAACATAAAAGAAACTTAACATCTATTTTCTAGATTTACAAAGATTGTTTTGCAAGTCTCCAAAAATTGTGATTTATCTATTTTAACAAGGGAGCATGATCAAAAATTTACAGGGAAATCCACTTCAACTTGTCGAAAAAGGGGTCCTGTAGTGATCTATTTTGGTGAGGGTGTTTGCTAAATCATCTCATAATGAGGGTTTGAGTTCATGCATGTCTACCAAGGAATATTTTAATTGCGCAAGTTACATTATGACATCTTATTGTTTTGAAAACAAGTTTATTTAAAAATATCAACTCTATGATAATGCTACAGTTTAAAATTTTATTTCACTGCAAATGAACAACTAAAGAACAAAATTTATGAAAGATAGGAAGAGATGAACCATGCCTAAGAATTGAACTGGCGAGGTGGGAGTTGGGGAGTTTGACATTGCACCCATCGATTGCACTTGCTTGCAGCCATCTGGGGTATATCCAAAGCTCCAACCTGAGTGTGCCTTGCAACTATTGTAGCCCACGGAGCATATCTCTTAGAGGCATCCAAATGAATGGTTCAAATAGTTGAATTCCAGTTGTGGATGTCCATAACAATGCATTTCTCTTATGCATTTTTTTGTTTAAAAAATAGTCAACATGCCTTGCCTTAATTTCCCTTCTCTCCTTTTTATTTATTATTACACTACATCATTTATCAATAGTTGAGAAGCCACACCCATCGTGCCATACTTCCCTTAGACTGAGATTCGTTGAAAACCAACTCTTATATCACATCCAAAACATGAAGACTACTTATTGTGGAGATCATGTCCATTTTGTAACCTCCATATCTATGGATGGAGTCCATGTCTTCCATCAATCAAAATATATAGCCATGATAGACTTTCCAAGCACGTTTTCTAGAAAACTTGCATTCAATGATGTCCCCCAAAGCCATGTTTTTTTGCTTTTTAATAAAAAGAAACATTCAATCAAACACTTCACCTTCCCTGCATACTACCTAAGCATTTGCAAAAACAACATTTGAAAAACTTCCTCTATCTTTTGTGCTTTGATAGATGTCCAAACCTCGCTCTAAGGATCCCATTTTGGCATAAATTTGGGACACGGCAAGAGGTGGAGGAAATCTAGCTTTAAACTGTAAATGCATTTGATTAAGGTCCCCAACGGATTTACAATAGGTCCATTATTTTCAAACAAGGGGCTTCATGCAGAGGAAGAGTGAAAGAGACAAATTTGTAGAGTCATAAGTGAAATAGCAGGAAAGGACTCAGAAACATACCATGACCATGTAAGCTTCATTTTTCTATTAATAACACGCATTGCTGAAGATTTAGTGGAGGAGGGTTATGTGGGTACGTTTTCTTGGCGCTTAGAAATGAAGGAAGAAAACTAATACAGTTGTGTGCTAATACCCATGTCCAATGCCTCTCCTCTGACTCAATCCTATTTATTTTGGATACAAGAATAAACCCATTGTAGGCACAAGAAATTATAAAAGATATGGAAACCACCTTGGATGCCAAAAATAAAGTGTCTTAATTATTGTGTTAGGAAAATGGAGTCGGTCAAGCTGGGAGGATTCACCCATGAGTTGTGTTAAAGAGGTCCATGTGCCTTCACATGGCAACAATTATTCCACTCACCCACTTGCCCACGCCTTCACCTAGCCATCACTTACCACTTTTTTTTTAATTTTAATTATTTTATTTATTTGGCACTCAATGAAAACCCTCACAAAATGGCTTCCACAAACAACACTCACACACAACAAAATCCACAAGCCACAAAGAGTAAGACAACAATTAAATCTTTTTTAATTCAATTACACATAGGTTCAAGTTGAGCAAAGGAGAAAATAATATGGTAGCCATCTCCTTATGCCTCCCAAGTGGGATAGGGGTCCACCCAATGCCTCCAAGTGCACTAACACAAATCACATACACACAAAAATCCTTATCTCTCCATTTTTAAAAGATACAAATGATATAGTTTCCTTTTAACTCCACATAGGTGGATTACCCTTCCCACACTCCCTCCACAAAATCCTCACACACTCCCTTTTACCTCCACAAATGGCTCCATTTCTCTCTCCCTACACCATCCCTATGGCCAACTCTACCCAAATCCATACAAAATCACATTGCATTCATACATTCACAACACAAAACATAAACAAGAGATGCTAAAATACAAGTATAAGATCCTACCTTGCCATTGAAAACTCCTTCAATCCTTCAAGCAACCAAGCTCTAACTTCTTTCCACAATGCAAGCCAACTCCTATGCAAGCTCTCCAAAAATCCCCAAGCAAGTAACCCCCAAAACAACTAAAAAACTCCAATAAATAGAAAATGGTGGAGAGGATGGTGAGGTGGCTCCATGTAGGATGCCACATCATTTCTCCCAATCCACCTCACAAGTCAAACACATAATCCAAGACTCCATAAATGAGTAAGGTGAAGGTATGACACTTTCATTTTCACACACAATCCTCCATTCCATACTTCAAGGACATAATTAAGAGAGTTAGGAAAAGGTGCAATTAATTTCCTATTTTTCCTTCAAAACATTAATAGGGGCTAAATTTGACCCCTCATATCATAGGTTAGGTTGGTGGGAGATTTTAAGGAGTATGGGACAAGTATAACTTGTCCCACAAGCCTCAAAAATGGGCTCAAAGCCCAAATCCGAGATTTGAGAGATGGGGATGGGTACACAAATCAAAATCAAATAAAATCCATCTAAAATCATGAAGAGAACAAGGAATATCTACCACATTCATTGCACCTTTGTTACATCTCCTAATTAGCATTATCCACATAGTTAATTAAATAAATCAAGAGCACACTAAATAAGTACAATAAAATGAGAAGACATTACAATTCAATAAAATCACATACACAACTAAGACAATAAAATAAAAGGGAAAAATACAACATTCACACCCATGGTCACTTATGAGGTTTTCCCCCCCACCCCTTGGAGACCTCCTAACAAACATGACAAGTAAAACAACAACACACACATGGCTACCAAGGTGACCAAGTTGTAAACATCCGGTATTCTTCCATAGTTAGTCTCCTAGTCCCTTCTTTGTTTATTGTGATTTCGTTTCCTACATACAACCAAGACAATACCACCTTCGGCCTCAAGGCCATATCAATACGTCAAGAAATCAAAACACATATATCATTTATCAAATAACATCATCATACAACATAATTGTATCATTATCATAGTTAAGCAATTCTATTCTAATTCAATTATTCATAATTACTAATTATCACAATTTTACCATATCCATTAACATTTACTATCACCCTACACCTAAGTATAACCATTTATCATAATTCACATTTTACGATAACCATGCATTTCATACATCAATGTAGCTTATATCTATCTAGATGCATTCAACTACATATTACTGATCACCTATTACCATCACATTATTAATAAATCATAACATCAATGTGCTCATATGGTTAGTCCAACCATCTAACATAATCGCCAGCATCGAGTCCAAGATTTCATCATATAAGTAAAGCAACACTAAATCAACATGTATCTGCAATATCTATCAATGTCCGCTAGGAATCCATACAATCCATAATAAGAGTCACAAATACACTGATAATCATAATGTCCATACAGTCTAACAACAGGCTATCCAAAATATCATAACAATGGCCATGTCACTAAGAAACTAATAATCATGATTATAGCAAAATAGGTTTCGAAGAGGAGTGGGCACTACATATTGGCAAAATCTAGGACTCAAGAAGAGCACCCAGAGATTTTGTGGTGTATTTTCGAGTGTCTAAGGGACTATAAGGTCTGACTAAACCTGAAGAAGTGTGTCTTTGGTGTGTTATCTGGAAAATTACTCGGGTTCATTGTCTCAAGGAGAGGAATAGAAGTAGATTCGGAGAAGGTTGCATTTATAACAAAAATACCTCCTCCTACTAATATCGGATGACTAAAAATCTTAGAAGAAAAAATCCAAGCCATAAGAAGGTTCATCTCTTAGCTTGCAGATAAGTATCATACATTCACACATCTTCTCAAAAAAGATGTTAGTTTTCACTGGGGACTAGAGCAACAACAAGCATTCGTTTTCTCAAAATCTATTTGGCTAAACTCCCTGTTCTAATGCCACCCATAGTAGGAGAACCCTTATTACTCTACATATTTACTACACACTTTGATATTGGGGGGCCTGTTGTTATTTTGTATGATGAAGAGTAGAGAGAAAAAGTGGTGTACTACTTAAGAAGAACATTGATAGCTTACATGTTCAACTATCCACATATCGAAAAGGCATGCTTGGCCATATTTTTTTCCTTCAGAAACTACGTCATTATTTTCTCAACAATAAGGTCAAGCTTATTTCAAAGGTAGATCCATTAAAATACTTATTGTCAAAGCCCACACTCATAGGAAAGATGGCTAATTGGATCATCTTACTTAGTGAGTTCAACATTGAGTATGTACATCAAAAGTCAGTGAAATGACATGTTCAAGCAGATCAACTAGCAAATGATCCACTACTGAGTCTTGAACCTTTGATTATGGAGTTCCCAGATGCATCTACGATGTACCTCGAGGAATAAATCATATGGAAAATATACTTTGATGGCTCCTTTACCTTTCATGGTTTAGGTGTCGGAGTTATGTTGATCACTCCTATAGGAGACTTGATCACCCAAGCATTTCGGTTCAAGTTCCCATGCACAAATAATATAGAGGAGTATGAGGCTCTCATCATAGGGATGAAGTTGGCCATCAAATGGGATATTAGACAAGTCAATTTCATTAGCGATTCATTGCTCATTATAAAATAGGTCACGAGATGAATACAAAATAAAAGATGAGAAACTTCTTCTATACAAAAGAATGGTTGATTCTTTGAAGGATTTCTTTGAGTAGATACCAAGAGCACAAAGCAGAGCAAGGGATAGTATGGCTACAGTAGGGTTCATGTTGAGTATTCCAATAGTGAACAACAATATTCCATTCTTCGTTGAATAGCTACGAGTGCCAAGATATGACATGTTAGAGTATTCTTTGGCGTGTGATGTTGTTGGTCCCTTTTCCCCATGGTACATTGAAATATTTAATTACCTCCATGATGGAAATTTTCCCACAAACATTTCTTGTACTAAAAACAAAACCTCATCCAGCGTATATCATGTTATACCCTTCTTGGGGGCACCATCGGGGATAATTTTAGTGGCGAATATTCGTAATATGGTGAATATTCCATTTTAAAAAATTTGAAAAGGTGAATTTTAAGCGCGGGTCGGTGACTGTTCACCTAAAAATTACACTTTAATTTTTTTAGGGAATTAAACCGCCTACCCTTGAAAAATATCCCCTATATAATCCTATATTATTCGCGGGTAGAACACTTCTACTTCACATTTATCAACAATATGATATATCAGTATTGTAGATGCGTGACAATGGGGTTATTTGTTGATGCGCGCGACAACGACGGATAGTTGACACGCGATAAGGAGGTACTACGAGATATTAACGCATAGTAGCGCATGACAAAGAGTTTGTTGATGAGTTACACGAAGATTTTTTTGATGCGCAAAGCGAAGGCGAGAGGCTGCGCAGTGCGCGGACGGGAGATTTCTTTGTCGCGCGTCAACAAATAACCCTCATTGACGTGCGTCAATAGAACCTCATGACGCGCATCAACAACCTTGTTGATGCGTCAATGAGGTCTATTGCAGCGTCAATGAGGGTTATTTGTTGGCGCGCACATCAACAAGGTTGTTGACGCGCATCAACGAGGTTGTTGTTGTGACGCCAGCGTCAACAAGGTTGTTGACGCGCGTCAACAAGGTTGTTGGTGGCGTCAACAAGGTTGTTGACGCGGCGTCAATGAGGGTTATTTATTGCGTGCGACAGCGGCGGATAGTTGACGCGCAACAAGGAGGTACACGGATATTGACGCATGCAGCGAGGCGCATGCATGAAAAGAGTTTATTGATGCGTGACATGGAGATTTTTTTGATGAGAAAGCGAGAGGGTGGAGGCTATAGATGCGCGTGAGAATAATTTGTTGTCACGGGTCAAAAAAATGCATTAACGCGTGTCAATGCATTTTTTTGACCCGCGATAAGCAAAATCTCCTATCGCAGCGTCTGCTGCCTTTTGTCTCACCACTTGACAATCAATCGGCGAAATTTTTTCATACTGACCCCCAAAATTCACCTTCCCGCGAAACCGGTTAGGGGATATTCGCGGGTATTTTCCACCTCTGATTTCCAAGAGGTCTCTTAAAATGAACCACGGGCACCATCTTCCACCGAGGCTATGATGGGAATCTATTGTGCTTATTTAAGTTTAGAAGAATCCATCCAAGAAATCAAAGAGGTGCGCGAAGGCATCTATGGAGCTCATACTAATGGGATCATCCTTGCAAAGAAAATACTCATAGTAGGCTACTATTGACCTACCATGGAGCATGATTGTTGTAAACATGTGAAGAAATGCTTGGATTGTCAAAAGTATGGAAATTTGATACATGCGTCAAGGCACAATCCTTGCAACCAATCACGACACCTTGGTCGTTCTCAAAGTAGGGTCTCGATCTAATAGGAAAACTTAACCATGTCTCCTTAGATGGCCATAAGTTCATTATAATTGTTACTAAATACTTCACAAAATGGGTAGAGGTTGTTCCTCTTACTTATGTAGAAGGTCCCCAGATATCTAAATTTATAATGAACCATATCATTTGTCGATATGGTATCCCCTCTGCTATTATCACTGATAATGGTAAGCCATTTAAAAATAAAAGTGTGAAAGCATTATGCAAATGTTTTAAAATATCTCTCAAATTTTCAACCCCTATTACCCTAAAGGTAATGGGAAAGCCGAAGCTTCTAATAAAACCCTCATTCATATTATGGAGAAGATGGTGAATACCATAAGCCATAAGCGGCATTTCTGATTCAAGATGCCCTCTAGGTATTCGAGAACATCTATATGCACCCTTACTGAGTGCCACACCATACTCCTTAGTATTCGGCACGAAGTCATCCTACCTCTAGAGATCGAGATCCTCTCTTTGCATATCGAGCTAAGGGATTACTTGAATGAAGAGGACTATAAAGTATCTCATTTGGAAGAGTTGGAGCTATTAGACGAGAAACGACTTCACACCCTCAATCACCATAAAGTGTATCAAGATCGAGTGCGGCGAAGCTATAATAAAAAGAGTAATACCTCATCAATTTGAGGTGGGAAACTTGATGTTAAAAGAAAATAAAAAACACCACAAAGGACCAAGAAAAGAAGGGTAAATTTGAGCCTAATTGGCTAGGGCCATATGTTGTGGTTACCAAGTTCGGTACAGGTGCCTATAAGCTTGTCTATTTAGATGGCCAAGAGCTTCGAGAACCCATGAATGTAATGTATCTTGAGCATTTTTATGCTTAGGTGTGGGGTCCCTAAAATATAAAAAAATGAAAAAAAATATAAAAACAGAAAAAGATAAAGATAAATGAATACGTGCATCCAATAGTGAAAACCATACAATAGTGGCACTTTGGACAAGTCCTTTGGTGAAAACCAATTTTCAGCACCATTGGAGGGTCTGTTGTGCACAAGAATTTCAGGTCTAGGAGTATGATAGCTTTGTCTTAAGTTTTCCCTTACCTTCATCTGAGTTCCTTATGATCATATCCCTCTTTTCCCTGATCCAGCTAATCTTACTTTTGAATGCAGAGAGTTTGACTTTGAATATTCCCATCTCACACTAGGGGAAACTTCACATCATCCCTTCTTACACATAACACGTGGAAGTTTTCCTTTGTACATCTCATATAATTTGGGGCATCCATATTTCTCCATTACCTTACACGTTCACTTTAGAAAACTATCTTAGAAAACATCAAAAACATTCATATAACTTTGAAAACCTAAAAACATTCAAATACGTTTAATAGAAAACTCCATAACAATATAAAAATCCCAAAATTTTCCCACAAAAACAAAGTAGTAGTTTGCTTACTTTTAGGTTTTGGTTTGTATGGTTTTAGTTGCATTGCTTTTTTGTATTGTGTGCTTTAAATTGGATTCATTTGCTTACTTACATTGAGTGTTACCTTAATTTGTGGTGCATTGCATTGAGTTCATTTTATCTTACATACTTGTAGATAGTTGTATTGTTTTGATTAGATTTGTTTAAGCTTTTGCTTGTTATTTTACTTGTACATTGTTGTTATTATTTCATCATCATATCAAATAAACCATCACATCTATATATCATATATCAATAAAAGTTAATCCTACATCACACATGTATGCTAGAGTTGATCGTCGAGTATTGTATCATTAATGGGGCAAGAGGGGTTGCGCATAATCAAAATCTATCCCCCACACTAATATCAAAAATAAAAACATGTTTTACTCAAATTATCTCATCACACATGCAATATGACATCAGCTAAGGCTACATTAAGGCTATCTCATAAATCTAACATGTGATATAAACATGAACATACTGATTAAGCATGATATCTCATAAACAAAATGTGGTACATCAATAATCCATCAATCATCATACATCATCATAAGTATCAAATGCGTGTACAAAATCAATGTGTCTTGATGCATATAAGATACAAAAACCATCATGTGCATGGATCAAAAAAATTCCTCCATCACGAGGCATAATAAAAAATAATACATAGCGTACATCATACAAAAATGTGTCTTCATCATGAGGCATGATAAAAAACAATACATACATACATACATATATATATATATATATATATATATATATATATACTGAGATAAAATTATACCTTCACATCGAGGTGATACACCAAAAATGCATCTAAAATATCAACAAGAGAGTCAACCATGACTCTCGCCTCTCCAAGACTGCCTGGTTTGGGTCGGTCACTAGGTGGGGGCATCTGAGGTGTTGGATGTGAAGAAGGAAGCGCACCATGTTGTGTTGACCCATGTTGCTCTGAAGCCTGTTGTCCTGCGGAACCTTTTACAGATTATGTTAATCATGATGGCCTTTTTCCTCTATATCGTGACATGTTACCATTGCTATCTAACTATACTCGGGAACTCTTTCTCGGTAAGGATGGCCACATGCAATCTGCATCCTTTAATATGTAGCCTCGGTTGCTAGGAAGCAATCGACCAATCAAAAATTGTACTCTGGCGGTTCCTATAAGATGAAGTGTGTCATGCTTTGCCCTCACACTAGCTAACTCTATCCACAAGTGGACTCTATCTGCTACAACGTGGTTCCTCTCCACTGCGGTTGTAGCCTCTCTCGTGATCACCTAATCTCCTATGTTATGGTCCGTGTACTCTCTCTGTCCTAGCTTTGATCTCACTCTTTTATGAATTGATCCCTCTCGGTGATAACTGGTCTCTCTGTATAATGGCTTGGTTCCTCTCGGCTATAACTTTGAAGTTATATGAAAACCACATGTTGTAGTTGTTCTTTGCAAGGCAACCACCGCCCACCCGACTGTAAATCCTCCTTCGTATCCTATCCACCCCCGCCATCTCCTCCACCTCCTAGTGGACTATGTGGTGGACTCACGTGAGGGGGTGATGGAGGTTCTGTAATGGTGCCCATAATGGAACTGTAGGGGCATCCATGGTGCTAATACCTGTGGTTGCACCACTACCTACTGTTACACTAAAACCTGCTACTAAACTAGCACTTGTTGTGCTAGAACCCCTATCTATGGACCTACCGTGCTGTGCTTGTGCTTGTACCTATGCCCTAGGATGCGGACCACCGTAACCCCTACATTGTTACATCTAGTACCTCCTATGGAATGGTCAAACGTTGAGGCAACACTGTAGTGTACCACTCTGATAGTTTGGGGTCGACACGAGATCCACTACCTACTGCGCGGTTGCACCCAAGGTTGTGGAAACACATGTAGAAGATAGTACGAGCTCGACCCAACTTGATCCAGGGCCCCATATGAAAGGTCTCTCTATATCTGCGTGCATACCACATCTCATCACCAGGAATCCCCTGGATAAGACCAAACTGCTGCTAGACCCAGTCCACTCTGTACCACTCCATAATATGACTCCTGCTCCCAAGAATGAAATGGTCAACTACAGTGGTGGTCAACTCAGTTGCATCTTGAGGCCAATGGTACAACCTATATGGCCACCATGTGATCATGTGAGGTTGTCTTGTCGACACTAAAATTTTCCTCCGTAATTTCTATTTCATTAATGTATGTATTAGGAATAGGATGTTGTTAAGTATAATTAGTAGTGGTGTCGATAGAAGATAATTACTTGCCAATAATGTATAAGTACGGTACTTGATTAAAATCTACAATAGGAATGTTGTGGTAAAAAGTAAATATTTGTCGTAAGTGGTTCGGTAATGTTAAAATGTCAAAGTTAGGGTAAGTAGAGAAGTAGGGTCTACATGATTAGGAATTAGAAATATTATATTGGTAATAAGGAAAAGGAGTGATGTCATAAATATTTTGTGTATTTTATTTGTAAAAATTCTAAAAAGGTGAAACCCATGTGAAATGATAAGGTTTATCTTATCTTAAAAGATAAGCTTACATGTAAAGATAAGAGTTAAGGTATGGAATATGATTTGTCATAGTAGATTTCTTATCTTATCTTAGAGATAAGGTGGATAAGCCTGAAAGTTCTATAAATAAAGAAGTCACCCCTCATTTAGCATAGAAGGAAGTAGTGAGAAATATTGTATAACAAAGTGTGTGAAGGAAGCCATCATTTAGAATGTGTGTTAAAGAAGTCATTAAGAGGTGTAATTGTGAAGTTTCTCCATAGTTATTGTTGGAAGGAAAGTGGAGTTGGTAACACTTGGAGTAATTCATGGGTGAGATTGTAACAATTTCATGTTAATAATACATTTTACAGTTGTATTTCAGATTTGTCATCATTCTTTTATGTCATAGTTTGTGGTATTCTTGTGTTATGTATGTTGTTGTGTTTCCAGATTACTTCCACCAAACTAAAAGTTGTGCATTAGTAAATAATCATAGCATGAGGAGTTCCGGTGGAGAATTATCATAGTGCCGGATTGGTGATGACATTTTGGTTTCATTCTGGGACCATTCCTCATTGGTGGATTTTCTAGAGAGATATTCCCACTTAGTCAGAAATCATTTGGAGGGTAACCTTGTTTTTACCGTGCATAGTAGTTACCATAGTAAAATCACTTTTTACCATGAATAGTATTTACCACAGTAACTTCACTTTTTACCATGAATAGTATTTACCATAGTAACTTCACTTTTTACCGTGAATAGTATTTACCACAGTAACTTCACTTTTTACCGTGAATAGTGTTTACCACAGTAAAGTTAGTTTTTACCACAATAAGTCAAGTTTTACCATAGTTTACCATGGTCATTCCTATTTTATTGTAGAAAGGCATAAAATCACTTTCTATTATAGTGATTCCAATTATTTGTGCACATAAGTCTTGTTGATTGTACTTGTGGGTTGGTATTTCATTGTGGTTACTTTTGAAAATGGGGAAGATTCCTATTTTTTCAGCCCAATCTAATGAAAATGCTTCCTCTTTCATTCAAGAGTTTATACAATATTGTATTTGTAATGGCCTCATAAGAAGGGAACAATGGACTAAATTTTTCCTACCTTTTTGGATGGTTCATCCCTTAGGTGGTTTGAAACACTAGGTGATAATGTGAAAAACTCATGGGATTTATTAACTGAAAGTTTTCTTGAAGAATTTGGTGAACAACAAAAATATGCAGATCTCATGATCGATATCACAAAACTATCCCAAGGAGAGAAGGAGAAAATATCAAATTATCATGCTCGTGTTCTAGAGCTAAGGAGGAATCTTGATGCCCATATTCGGAAGAAAGGATTAGCGGATGGGTTAATAAATGGCGTGGATAATCGCCTTTGTAAGCACTTAATTCTTGGGATGAAACTAGAGATCAAATAACGAGTGAAGTATGACCACCCAACGACCCTAGAACAAGTAAAAGAGATTGCAAGAAGGCAAGAAGAAAGCATGGAAGAAGAGCCCAAAGAAATTGTTGCTAAGGTAGAGCCTACACCAACACCTTTAGTACAGAATCCATAACCACTCTCTGTGAGCACAAATCTTCCTCCTAGTACATCTACTAAGTATGAAGATCTGCTCAGGAACACGGGCTTGTTAACTATTAATCTTCTTTAAGAAAAAGAATTTAGTTCTCAAGGAGGAGATAGAGGTCCAAAAAGAAATATATCTGAAGTTGTATGTTATGGTTGTCATAAAAAGGGTCATTATAAGTATAATTGTCTAGATAGAGCTTCTACATCTAGTACAAGAGATAATGATAAAGGAAAAGCACCTGTGAATTCTTTTGATGTAGTAGATAGGAGCATAAATAATGAAGCAGATGTGTTTGTAATAAAAATAAAGAAAGAAAGAAAAAGATAACCAAGATGGAAATGATCCTAAGAAGATGAAAGGAGAAACTAGTAAGAAACATAAGAGAAGAAAGTTGGGTGTGCGGGATTTTTGATTTCACGAGGCAATGACCATACTCCATCTTAAAAATCTGTCCAAAAGGCTGCAAATATTACATATGGTTAACTTCGGCTATGTCTTCGAGAAGAGGAGGGAGTTATGAAGTGGACTCAATGCTTGATGAAGGAGGTTGAGGTCCATGTTTTAGAAGCAGAGGCATATCCCTATGCTCCACAAGATGAGGTATTATGTAATGGTATTTTAATTCATAATGTCTTAGTAGATGGAGGTGCTGCAGTTAATGTAATGACCGATTTTGTAATGAATATGTTGGGTTTAAAAATTGATCGCCCCTCAACACTTATGTTAAGGTCATTAAATAAGGGAAAAACTAAACTAGAAGGTGTTGTTTCAGATGTGGCAATATTTGTTATGGGTGTTGTATGTGTGGTAGACTTTCAGGTGATGAAAAATGGTACTATTGCATACCCAATGTTGTTGGGAAGGCCATGGCTAAGGAGAGTTCATGCAAGAAACTATTGGAATGAAGGCTTCATGACACTTGGATGTGGTAAAGAAAGGGTGAAGATAAATGTGATCCCTCGGCATCATAAGGAAGAACTTGTAGATTCAAGTGATGAAACTGATGATTGGACATCCTCTTATTACTCTAGTACCAGTGAAGTGGACACAGAAGATGAAGAAAGTGAGGTTGATGTTTTGGTCATGAATATCCTTCCGATCACATCAACTCATGAACCCATAAAATTATCTGAAGAATAAATTGATGATTGTCTCCAACAAATAAAGATTGGTGATGTTGTGATGGAGAGTGAGAAGGAATCCTACCTCCAACTCTTTCAAAGGTACATACACCTATTCACTTTTGATTACAAGAAACTTTGTCAAGTAATTTGGGTAGAACATTCTATCGAGCTGGTAGATGGTGCTAAGCCCATAAAGCAAATGCCATATAGAATGAATCCTAATTTTTCAAAGACTGTAAAAGAAGAAATAGATAAGTTGCTTGATGCAAGATTCATATTTGCTATGGAGAATTCAAAATGGGTTTCTCCCATTGTGATCTCAATAAAAAAGAATGGGAAGTTATGCATTTGTGTTGATTATAGGAAGCTCAACAAGGCAACAAAGAAGGATCATTACCCTCTTCCATTCTCAAATTATATCTTTGTGAATTAGATGGCCATGAGTGTTATAGTTTTTTGATGGATATAGCGGATACAACCAAGTTTGTATAGCGGAGAAAGATCGGTGAAGACCACGTTTACCATTCATTGGGAACTTTTACTTATAGAGTTATGCCTTTCGGGTTGTGTAATGCTCCGGCAACATTTCAGCGCTTGATGAATAGGGTGTTTGAACCCTACATTAGAAACTTTATCGGAGTATTTCGGATGTTTTTACATCTATGGGAGAAAAATAGACCACCCGCACTGAGATGGAGATAGCATTTCAAAGGTTAGATGAAGCACAAGCCTCACTAAACCCTACAAAGTGTGTCTTTGGATGTTCTAAAGGCGTTTTGTTAGGGCGTGTTGTATCTAGAGATGGTATTGGTACCGATCTTGATAAAGTTTGAGAATCAAAGAGTTACCATTTCCTACGAATAGAAGTAAGTTGAGATCATTTTTAGGCCATGTGGGTTATTATAGAAGGTTCATTAAGAATTTTTCAAAGATTGCGTAGCCACTAACCCAAATTTTGAAGAAGGATGTTACTTATGAACCAAGAAAGAAGGTGCATGAAGCTTTTGAACAACTAAAGGAGGCTTTGGTGTCTTCACCTGTTTTAAATAATCCAGATTGGAGCAAGCCATTCATTGTGTATACTGATGCTTCAGATGCAGCACTAGGAAGTACTCTGAGCCAAAATGATGAAAATGGGAATGATCATCTAGTTTACTTTGGGAGTAGACAAATGAGTAGTGTTGAGGTAAATTATACTGTAACTGAAAAAGAGGCTCTAGCTATCATTTTTGCTGTAAAAAAGTTTAGAAATTACTTGTTAGGGCAAAAGTTCACAGTTGTAATAGATCATCAGGCTCTAAAATATATTGTAAATAAGCCTAACCCATCAAGGAGGATAGCAAGATGGATAATTTTGTTACAAGAATTTGAATTTGATATTATAGAAAGGCCGGGAAAGAAGCATGTCAATGCAGATGCACTCTCTCGAGCCTATGATGGTTTAGGTTCATCTTGTGATGATGATGATTTCCCAAATGCAGCATTGTTATCCTTTGACATAATCCCTAGTGAATACATAGATATTTGGAATTATCTGAATGAATTCAAGTTTCCTGATGGTGTCAATGCAAAGACTAAGAGGAAGATTACTCAAGTCAATCGTCCATATTCTATTTTGCATGGAGTATTATTTTGAATAGGACCTAATGGACAGATCTGAGAGGCGGTTGGGCATGATCAAGGGAAGAAGCTAATAGAAGAATTCCATAATGGTACATGTGGAGGACACTTCTCTGGACAACTTACAACAAGAAGGATCTTGGATGTAGGTTATCACTGGCCCACTCTTTTTAGAGATTGTTATAATTATTGTAAGACATGTGATATTTGTCAAACACATGGTAACCGTAAGACTTCATCAGCTCCATTATGCCCTATTCTTCCACTTGGTCCCTTTGAAAAGTGGGGAATAGATATTGTAGGTCCACTTCCAACTACCCCACACCAAAATAAGTATATTGTAGTTGCCACAGATTATTTAACCAAGTGGGTTGAAGCTAGGCCATTGAAAACAACTTCCATGGATGAAGTGGCAAGGTTCATATATGAACGCATTGTCACCATATTTGGTTGTCCATTAGAAATTGTAATAGATCAAGGAATCCACTTCATTAATGAGGTGGTAGAAGCCCTAGTCAACAAGTTTTCTATTAAGCATAGGAAGGCAACAACTTAAAAGCCAATCACAAATGGACATGTGGAATGAAAAAATTATGTGTTGTGTCAAATTCCAGCAAAAGATGTAGCCTTACAGGTACATAAGTGGGATAAAAGGATTCATGCAGCATTGTGGGCATATAAGGCAACATCAAAGTCAGCAACATGATACTCTCCATTTCAGTTGGCTTATGGCATTGATCAAATTCTTCCTATTGAGTTTGATATTCCCACTGTGAGAGTTATGAAAAATTAAAGGATGGATGAAAGTGATTCAGTAAAGGAAAGGTTGGTACATCTTCATTTGCTAGAGGAAATGAGAGAAATAACAAAGGATACAAGCTATAAGAAGAAAATGAAGCAGAAGGAATACTTTGATCAAAAGATCCGTTGGTCTCCATTTCATGTGAATGACTTGGTTCTAGTATATGATTCTAGATACAAAAAAAGAAGGCAGAGAAAATTTCTTCCCAAATGGATGGGGCCCTACAAAATAGTAGTTGTGCATGAAAATGGTACATATCGACTGGAGGAATTGGATGGCACTCCCATTACGAAATGGGTCAACCACGACAAGTTAAAGATTTTCCAAGCACCAGAATAGTCTACTCGAGGACGGAGTAGAAGCTAGGAAGGGGAAAATGTCGACACTAGAATTTTCCTCCGTAATTTATATTTCATTAATGTATGTATTAGGAATAGGATGTTGTTAAGTATAATTAGTAGTGGCATCCGATAGAAGATAACGGTGTTGCCGGTATGATGCTGCCAATAATGTATAGTACGGTAACAATCAAAGTACAATAGGAATTTTGTGGTAAAAAGTAAATATTTGTTGTAAGTGGTTCGATAATGTTAAAATGTCAAAGTTAGGGTGAGTAGAGAAGTAGGGTTTACATGATTAGGAATTAGAAATATTATATTAGTAATAAGGACAAGGAGTGATGTCATAAATATTTTGTGTATTTTATTTGTAAAAACTCTTAAAAGGTGGAACCCATGTGAAATGATAAGGTTTATCTTACCTTAAAAGATAAGCTTACATGTAAATATAAGAGTTAAGGTATGGAATATGATTCATTAGGGTAGATTTATTATCTTATCTTAGAGATAAGGTGGATAAGCCTGAAAGTTCTATAAATAGAGAGGCCACCCCCTCATTTAACATAGAAGGAAGTAGTGAGAAATATTGTATAAGAAAGTGTGTGAAGGAAGCCATCATTTAGAAGGTGTGTTAAAGAAGCCATTAAGAGGTGTAATTGTGAAGTTTCTCCCATAGTTATTGTTGGAAGGCAAGTGGAGTTGGTAACACTTGGAGTAATTCATGGGTGAGATTGTAACAATTTCATGTTAATAATACATTTTACAGTTGTATTTCAGATTTGTCATCATTCTTTTATGTCATAGTCTATGGTATTCTTGTGTTATGTCTGTTGTTGTGTTTCCAGATTACTTCCACCAAACTAAAAGTTGTGCATTAGTAAATAATCATAGCACGAGGAGTTCCTGGTGGAGAATTATCATAGTCTTTGGATTGGTGATGACGATTACCTCGTCAAGCGCGCCTATAATAGTCTATATCCCCCATGTGACCACGAATATCATCTCTCGTATAGAACTCGGCCCCCATGAGAAGGCTCTCCAATAAATTGAGCTCTTAATGCTCCTGCAGCAGGTGTCCTATTTCAATATGGTCCCAGACCATATCTATAACAAAGTGGCAGGACCCATGGACCTTTGTCCATGGTAAGCTATCAAATGAAAATATGTGTATAAATGAGCCAATATACATTTACCCTAGTAGTAGACCTCTCCTGGAGGAGGTCGTGAATCACTCTAATGAGACCCAGAGGAAACCAAGCACCAGTCTTGTCAGGAAACAATATGTCGTTGACAAGAGCTAACAAAAACACATGGACCCATCCCAACCGTTGATCTTCCATACACCTCCTACTATCAGTAGTCATACCCCAATGGGGTATGTCTACCACTCCAAACATCTTGGCTATTCATCGCTCAATACAGTCCTGATAACCATCATATGTGATCAAACGACCCTGAATAGGAACTCGTAAGATCCACCACACGTCCTCCAAGGTGATGCTCATCTCACTTGTCGGAAGTTGAAACGTCTGACTCTCGCTCTACCATCTCTCAACTAAGGTTGTGAGCAGGCTATGGTCTAAAGTAATATGTGGCATGTGGGCCACGTGCTAAATCGGTCACCTCAATATGATCCCGGGAAAATCTAGTCCCAATGTTTGAATTTCACCTCGTAGGCACGAAGTCGCTCATTTCGTTCATGCATCTCTAATCACTCTAAATCCATCTGCAGGGTTAATCAAGTCATTTATTATGATCTTATTCTTCTATTCTATCATCTTATTTGTCTATTTTATCTTCTAATTCTTCTATTTTTTCATCTTATTCATCTATTTCTACCATATAGGGTTTCTTAGGAACTTCTTTTTCTTACTAAATTTATTACAACTGACTTATGTGCCCTTACTCACTTTAGCACTTACGCGACCCCGTGAGCACAAACGCGCCTGAGAAGGGCCACGTTGGAGCATTCGTGTGGCTTTTCTACCCTACCTAATACCCTAATAAATGTGTTTTAACCAAAATTAAATGTTGCCAAAAAGACAAAGATGAAAAGCTCAGTTTTGTGTACATGTGGGCCATCCATTAGAAGTCTCATATAGTCTCTCATGCGATCCGTACAGTGTTTCTGGTTCTGCACCCTCACCATTTCCTCCGTAGGTCAGAGCTCAATCAACAATAAAAAGGTAAGTGAATGTGGTAAATGAACTTGTTGTGATGGTTTATATACCTATTTTTATCCCCTGTGACATGTTTCTCACCCTGAGGCACCCTGGAGCCGTCATGGTTCTTCTAAATTCCTCTAACACTCGCCGTGATGATTATTTTTAAATAAATAATTATTTCACACTCATTTTGCTAAGTTGGGGCATGTTTTTGCTTCCAATGACCTTTTCTACTACTTGGGGCATATTTTTGCCTTATGGTGACTTTTAGTGATGTCTCACGACTTCGTTATTTCTTCTATAATATTTTCTTCTGTAAAAAACTTAAAAAATTTAAAGCACCCAAAACAATTCAAAAAAATTGGAAAAATCATTTAAAATCTAAAAATTGCAAAAAAAAATTCAAGAATTGGTAAGCGACATGCACACATTCAAGCCTGTATCAAATGAATTGTTCTCGAACATCAAAATTTGTCCTACAAAAACATCTTTCTTAGGTTCTTACTTGTTATTTTCTCAAACGACTTGTAGATCATTGTGGTCTACCTCCATTAACAAAGCTAGTTTGTTTTCTATGTCAGTACTCCCGTGCAACAATGAGTTGTCAGAGACTGTGTCATAGTGCACGAATGCTTTCCATGGGACTACTTGTGTCCTTTGTTATTCCCCTCGCATGTATCCTTGCTTGGGCACCATTTTTAACCCTTGTCATTACAACATGAACATTTGGGAACTAAAGCTTGATAACAAAAACATTAGTGCAATTGTCTTAAACATTGTTTGTTTGAGTATGTGTGATTGTACTTGTGGCTCTGTTAAGTTAAATGGTTTAATTTCTTGTATTACATTGCATTATGTGTTTTGCATGGAGTTAAGCATCGTTTTACTTTCTCATATTGCATTACATTATGTATGTTGCATGAAGTTCATATTTTTAGCATTGAACAAATGTTAGTAATATAGCTTGTTATGTTATATTACACTTTTGTTTATTTTAATAAAGGCCGATGATGTAGATCATAGGGGAAACATGATGAAACAAAAGTTGTTTATTGAAGATTAGACCAAAGAGCTATTCCTATTATCCATTTTCATGTCTTATCACTATTAATTTTTATTCCAAATCACATGGAGCAATAAACAATCATGTTTATTCCTATCCTATTTCTTTTTATGATCCTCATGTGTGGATTTCACTAACGCCTCGAGGTTTTGGGAAATAGTTTGTTATAATTGGTATCAAAGCAACCACCTGGTTCAAATCCGGGAGTAGCTTTGCCAACATTGTAGTGTTCACCGGGGCTTGTATAGGGTAGGGTGCTGGTCCCATTATACGGGTGTAAATCTGCCTGGTGCGGGCTATAGAAGTATGGTGGGATGTTATGATCCTCATGTGTGGATTTCACTAATTCCTTAAGATTTTGGTGTTATGGTTCATTACATTTCTTCTATCCGTTCAATCACATTTTTCGTTAGTTGACTTCTTCTATCACCCCATCGACACTTGAGGGGGCATCCTTCATTCTACTAATTTTTCTTCAAAAAAATATCTTATTTATGTTTGTCTACTATATTTGAAGTGAAGTCACTTACTTCACCTCAAACAAGGGAAAATGTAGACACCTAAATTCCACTTTTGCAATCTTATTTCTAAAAGCACACAAATCACTCTCATTCTTACCATTTCCATTATAATTAGTGATTTCCGCTAATTAACTAATGTTTCTTACCATTTTTGTCAATTAACAACGCTTTTTGATTACCTATCATCTTTCGCATTCAGGATGCCACTTTATGACAAATCGTAAGTCAAAATCCTCTTCTAAACAAACAATTAACTATTATTAGCTAATTAAGCCTATTTTACCCTTGTTTTGGTTGATTTACCCTATTATTGGCTCAAATCCTTCTTCCAACCACTCAAAATCACCCCACTTCCCTCTGACATCTCAACAAGCTTCAAAAGCTTATCCTAGCCTCCTAATTGACCCTAAGTGGTTGATTAGGGCTCCTCACATCTTAATTACTTGTTAATTCACCAATTGTGATTAGAAAACCTTAATCATTATTAATTGTTCTTAATCTACTTTGTGCTTTTAGTCCCACATGCACCAAGATGCTAGTTTTCCTCAAAGGAAAAAATATAAAAAGGACTAACCACATACTTATTTGTTAACTCTTGACTTTGGAATTATCCACAAAATCACAAATTAACGTTATTGTTCTACTTTCTATTAGAAAATGACAAAGAGAGCTAGTGAATGAATTTTTCTAATGCTTAGAATCCACAATTGTAGGAAAGGAAAGAATATAAACTCATAAACACCAACAAGTTTTATCCCGGAAACCTCCGGAGGAGGAAAAACCACATTTGGGAAGGGCAATTGCTCTTTCTTCCCACTTTTATTGGCCAATTCAAAATAACTAGCAATTGCAAATGAGTTGCAAGTTACGCCGGAGAGGGCTTGAATTGTATGTGTATAATATGGTTTGGATTTAAAATATATTCTATGATCTATTATAGATGTTTGAGTGAAGAACATAAGTTGCATTTTGCTAAACAGTTCACATGTCTTTATGTAAGGTTCCACATTCTGCATACATGTCTATCAAAACATTTGCAACTATATCTAACAAAATTCCTCTATATTTTGGCACAGGTTGGGAGTACTTTGGAAAATTTAAACTAATTGGGTTGGAGCCCTGTTTGTTGCATATGGTGAAACAAGGCGAGGAGTATGCTGGCAAATGTAAACAGGAAACCACTCTCTGTGCCTGAGTGGTGCAAGCGGTTGCAAAAGCTGATGAATATGTACAACGGGAGTAGAATCAGATGGATAAGAACACAAAGATGGAAGCCTCGTTTATAAGAAGCGTGGAGATGCTCTTCCGCTACAACATCTTGGGTATCATTGGCAGGTTTCTTAATCTCATCTACCCACCAAACATAAAATTCCCTAGAGATATGTCATCTCATGGAATGAAGTGATTGAAGGATACTGACAAAATGGGATTGTTGTCTACGCTTTGGGAACATTTAAATGCCAAAATATGAACTTTTGTAAATAAACGCCAAGTGTTCAACCAAATGATACAACATGTTATCTTTTAAATGAATATCATAGTTGTATCTTACAGAAGACATGGTCATCGTCAAGAGACATTGTGATTGTTTCATCAAATAAAACAACTGTATATTCACCCCGATCAACTCACCTATACCAACATACGTGTGGCCCATAACAAAATACGAGCTTTATAGCAACGTACGGACATCCATCAAGGCATAGTAGGCAATGTTTTTTTGTTGGAAGTTACTATATTGTCCTCTCCCCATCACACATCGGATTCTTTAATTGACTTCCAGAGAAAATGCACCATAAGACTAATACAATGAATTTATTTTAAAATAAACACATAAAATCAAAATTAAAAAATAAATACTAAAATGTATTAAACAAATATAAAACTAAAACTAAACAAAAGAATTATCCCCACGCATTTCACTTTTAAAGGACCTCAAAATTAAACCAAATTCCTAAAAAAAAATTATAATTACGTAAGACTTAACATTTAAAAAACAAACTTTAACAAAGACTCCAAAAGATAATTTGACTCTTTATAAGAACAAACTATTTATTTTCCAGGCACACATCGAGGAAATATAATTGCTGGTGATTCCAAAGGAAAAATGTTTGCCAGCAAAGAAAAAATGTGTGTGTATCAAGGAAGAAGTTTTTTTTTAACAAGAACCTAGGTAAATCTGTATGCAACACGTGGTGCATATGTAAGGGAAATGAACTACCGTCTAAATGCCTTAATGAAATGTGGCCTTTTGGATGCTTAGATTTTAGGGAAGACATGGACATCCTCACATAACATTGACACTATTTCACCAAATGCAATCAATAGGTTTCCAACTGGCTCATTTCGTAATGGAGCTTTGACTTTGTATAACACCAACATGTGTCTATTTTGATCATCTCACTTTTGTTAGCATACTACCAACATGTACACGTGAATTGTTTGGAAAAATACCTGAAACCTATATAGTTTCATGGACTACAATGAAACATATGTCGTCTAGTGGACTTCAATGATTAGGGGATATACAAAAAAACTATTAAAAAGGCTTTAGAATTTTTCAAGAAAATGTAATTGTTAGGTGTAAAGCCATAAGCTACAAAAAAATTCAGCGTTTTCACACTGAGTTTCGAAATGGGAAATTTATAGCACAATATTTTCCAATTACTCAAGAACCATCATCTGCTTATGTTATGAAATGCATGGAAACATCTAAATATGTCGGAAGTGAAGTGCTTTTCCGATAACCTTTACATTGTCATTCTTTGTGGGGTAGTTTGCAACTCTTGTGCAATTGCTAGTAATATTTCCTTGTACAATTTAGAAACCAACATTTCAAAAGCAAATGATTAATAATAATAATTCAGAAACATGAATATAAGCATTTTTTATTTCACTTTCGAATTAAAAAAAATACTTCCATCAATTGCATGCAACCACAATTTTTTCCATTGTGAAACCGATCCATATCCGTAAAAAACCATGGGTCATCGTAGACTCCCAATTCCGATTCAGAGGGAAACAACCCTAAAAAATCCAAAGCAAACTCAAATTTTGCATCTATATGGACCAGAAACAACAAAGATCAAGAACCCCCAGGGAGAAAAAGGGGTCTGCAATTATGTGAGAGAAATATAATAGGAAAGAAATTTAAATGTATCAATTTTACAGGGAGAGACGAATGGCCCGAGTAAGAAAAGGATAGGATAACAAGTGCACCGCCATCCAACACTCGGCAACGTATTTGTTCAGGCAACACCTTATAAAGCTTTGAAACTCTTGCGAAGTTGAAGGAGGCAGTAATGGCAGTTCCCCGTAACAAATGGCACACATTAAATTCGGTTAGTCGAGTTGCACGTCGGGTGACACGAAAGGAAATATCCCACATACCGTTTGAGAAGCGTCAGGTTGAGGCTCCAAATGTCCCCCGTGTATCCATCGTAGTGGTCGTTCTCTCAGGGCTCATGTATGCGTAAAACCAGGCTGCACAATCACACTGAAAACGTCTCCTCCCAGTGTTATCTCTGAGCTCATCTATTTTCCTTTCATCTGCAATTTACAAAAACCAATAAGATCCTTCAATCTGGTAATCTGGTAATTGAGCCCTCCACAAAAATTTCTGCTACAGAAACCCTTCTGGCATCCACAAGAACAGAGCATCTTCTTCCTACCGTAATTTATGTTTTTTGACCGCTTCATTTATCTCCTAAGAAGGCTTTACATGGAGATATGTATCTCTGAGAGCAAGGAGCAGAAATGACATTATGGCCATTGGATCTGTTTAACCACCAGGACTGTAAATATCAAATTTATAGCAGGGTTAAGAGATTTGAAATGAATTGAGGATTGTAAATATCTAGAATAGTAAAAATATCTAAGATTGTAGAAAAATATTTTGGATTGTAAAAAAATATCTAAAATCATAAAGTTAATCACCGGAATTTGACACTTTCCAGCAATGCCTTCTTCAAAGTAAACACCTCCGGCGAACAAGCAGCTTGAATTTGAAGCCCTGAATGGGAGTTCGTACAGAATCCTGAGCATCAATCCCGAGGCCATGAGAATGGTTATAAAGCCCTCGGATCTGATGAACAATTCGTGCCAGACTCGAGATATGCAGGGCGATGGAGTTCAGCTGAATCAGAGCTTGCCTTTCAATATTACAAGTACCAACACGGTTATGTACTTGAACTGCAATTCTATTCTATTGCGGTCCCCCTTGAACTGCAGCGATAACAGTCCCTGTCATCGATTCATTGACGAAGTGGGGGAGGCCAATGTCTGTAGAAATACTTCTCTGTGTTGCAGTTTTACTGCTGGAGGTTCATCGACTTCGTACAGAATACGAGTATGGAGGGGCGGGTGCAGGGGATATACCAGTGTTTTGAACTATAACCCGGCGTTGCCTCTGAACCAGTGGATGTATGGAGTGGAGATCATGTGGGTTGCGCCGCGTGAGCCTTCCTGTGCAACTCAGGCGGATTGCGACCAAAACTCGTCCTGTTTGCGTGATCCAATGAATTCTGCCATGTCTAGGTGCCTCTGTATTAACGACTATAGTTGGGACCCTGTGCAAGGAGTCTGTGCTAAAAGTATGTCTCTAAAACATAGGTATTTGTGTTTTTCTCTCCCATGGTCTATACTGAATTGTGTTAAATTGACATCACTTTTGATGTACAGATGTGCCTATCTGCACCGATCCAGACGGTTGTGGAGGAAGTAATGGTCAAGGCGCATTAATCGGAGGTCGGTATTAAACACAAGTTACAACCCTTAAGCTCCTCTCTCAATACTCCTTCCATAGATCAAATAATTCCTTTTTGTTTTTACACATTGTTTGAATGGCTGAAATAACAATGTTGGCATTGAAATCGCAGGGATTGTTGCAGGAGCATGCGTAGTATTCATAGTAGCAATACTGGCGGTGGTGTTCTACAGAAGAAAAAGGTTGCAGATGGAGATTCAGGCCAGATTGGCGAGGGAGAGGGCAGAAATTCTAGCAGTCAACAGCGGGGAAAGTCTGCCAAACTGTTCACCATCAAAGAGATCCACAAGGCAACAAACGGCTTTGCAGGGGATCGATTGCTGGGAGTCGGGGGCTTCGGCGAAGTATACAAAGGAATACTCAAAGACGGAACTACTGTGGCAGTGAAGATGGCCAAAGTGGGGAACATTAAAGGAACAGAACAGGTCTTAAACGAGGTAAGAATTCTGTCGCAAGTAAACCACAGGAGCCTGGTGAGATTGCTGGGGTGCTGTGTGGATGCAGAGGAACCCCTCATGATCTACGAATATATCCCAAACGGCACCTTATTCGAACACCTTCATCAAGGTCCCTTTCTCGATTGGAAAAAGCGTCTCAACATTGCATTTCAGACGGCAGAAGCCTTGGCCTACCTTCACTCCGCTGCAGTTCCCCCAATTTATCACAGAGACGTCAAATCCACCAATATTCTCCTCGATGAAAAAATGAATGCAAAAGTTTCGAGACTTCGGCCTCTCCCGTCTTGCAGAGACGGATTTGTCTCACATTTCTACGTGCGCTCAGGGGACCCTGGGCTACTTGGATCCCGAATATTACAGAAACTATCAGCTCACTGATAAGAGCGATGTGTACAGTTTTGGCATTGTGCTGCTCGAACTTGTGACATCGCAAAAGGCAATCGATTTTGCGAGGGAGCCTGATTTTGTGAACCTGGCAGTGTATGTTGTTCATAAATCGGGGGAAGGAAATGTGATGGACACCGTGGATCGTCGATTGGGGGAAAATGCGTCCCAGATGGTGGTGGATACCATAAAGGCTGTGGCATTGTTGGCGGTTGGTTGTTTGCAGGAGAAGAGGCAGGATAGGCCAGGTATGAAGGAAGTTGCAGAGGAAATACAGTATATTATCAGTATCAACGAAGCCGCAGCGATTATGGGTGATAATGAGTATGCCACCCCTCCAGAAGATCGTCCACTTCTCGGCGCCCGTCAGCGGAAATAAATATACTGTATTTCCTCTGCGTCAATATACTGTATTTTATGTGGAAAGTAATTTTACTGTAGCAAAAAATCTAAAACTTTATGTGGAAAGTAATTTTACAAAAAATCTAAAACTTTATGTGGAAAGTAATTTTACTGTAGCGAAAAATCTAAAAAAAATCTAAATTCCGGCAATGAGCGAGAAAAATCTAAATTCCGCAACCTGTAAAGTTAAGCCACCGGAATTTGACACTTTCCAGCAATGCCTTCTTCAAAGTAAACGCCTCCGGTGAATAATTATAGAAATTACAATAAGTATGAAAGAGAAGTAGATAATTGGTGTCCCTAGATTTCACCACAAATTTGAGACTACCTCCATGTTAAAATTTTCGTACTTTTAAAATAACGGGTCATTTTGTTTTTTATTGCCAAAAGATGCATGTGTTACGTTTATATATCCCGAGTGAATCATATGAGCCAATTTCAACAAATACCCGGATGTGAAACTCGTTTTATCTCTCAGCCAATTTCAACAAATAAGTTTGAAACTCGTTTTATCTCTGTGGGAAATTTTTATTTAATTATTTATTAAATAAATAGTGCCCTGTTTGAAGTAAATTGTGCTCCAGTTGAACCCTGTTGAGGTTTTGCATGTCAATATTCACATATATCAGTAGGGTTTTCATCAGGAATGAATCCTGGGCTTTGTCTGTGACTTCTGGCAACGTTTTTGTTTTTATTTATTTCTTTTTCATTTTTCTCCAGTTTTCTCCTTTGTTTCTCTGTGAAATTCCCCTAGGTCAATTCCTTTGCCAGTACAGTTTGTTTTATTACTTGAAACATCTGGAGAACATCTACGACCGCCATACCAAAAGGAATCAGCCTCAGGAAGCCAGCTTATGGGTAAAAAGATGAATTCATGCACAAAAAGCCTCTTCCAGGCAAGTCGCACTTTTTGAGAATGAATAGGTTTAAGCTGCAGTGGGATTTTTGGTAGCAGCAGGTAGGTGGGAATTTATTACCTACCTTGCAGGGTGAAAATTCCCATGAAGTCAAAGTCACTTAAGCTACGATGGGAAAATTAGAGGCAGAAGGAAGGCGGGAATTTATTACCTGCCTTACAGGTAAAAATTCCCATTATAAAATAAAGAAAAATCACTTAAAGCACCGACAGAATTTCTTATCTGCCTTGTAGGGTAAAAATTCCCATTATGGAAGTCAAATAGCTTAAGTGAATGAAGGGATTTTTAGAGCTACAGTGCAGGGTGAATAATCCCATCAAAGTTGACTTCTTAAATTTAGAAATCACCCATGCTAAAAAGTGTGACCCCTTTGGGCATTAAATAATAACTTTAATGCAATTTATTAATAGTTTTCCTTCCTAATTTTGGCGCTAGGGATGATGGAAAGTCAATGCATGATGTGAAGTCAAAGAAGACTGAAGGAAGAAGGCTAAAAATAAATTAAATTAATTTATTTAATGGCTACTTGGAACATGCTAAAAAGTGCAACCCATTTGGTGATTAAATAATGCTTTTTGTGGCATTTATTAATAACTTTTATTCCTAAGTTTGGCGCCATGAAGAAATAGAAGGTAAATACATGATGTGAAGTGAAAGAAGAAGGCTAAAAATAAATTTTATTTATTTATTTAATGGCAGCCATGAGCATGCAAATTTAGGCGCCCAAGTTGAAGGAATAAACATGCTTATTTATTAATTAATTGTCAGGAATATGAGAGGCAATTATTAAATATACAATGTTGAGAGTTATATAAGCATGGGCTGCCATAGTGATGGAATAGTTAATTATTTTAGCAGAGGAGTGCAGCCGGACAATTTTGGTGCCCAAAGGGAGGAGGATTTTGCATAAAGAAGTGTTTTTCATTGTCGGAAAGCTTCAAAGTTTGGCGCCTAGGATTGGAGGAGCTTGATTTAAGCTTGGTTAATTATCTGCATATTGGTACAGGTGCCCAGGTGAAGTTGAAAATATTTATGCTTGCTTTGCATGCAAGCAAAGCCTCAAATTTTAGGGCAGCGGGCTTTATATGTAGATTTTTGTGATAAAAATCAAGTGTTCATGCTCTGGATTCCATCTTTGTCTGAGTTAATTACAGTGCTTATATAAGTGAAAGGGAGCTCAAATCAATGTCAGATGCATTGAATATATCTTCCGAATCTGAAGAAATTCCCAGATCTACACCAATTGCAAAGAATTCCGGCAGAATAAAAAGAAAAAGAGTTGCTCAGACAAAGATTGCTTCGACCATGATAAAGTGGGATGAAAGAGAAGGATCAACGGAACCATGCATTGCTTCTAGATTTGCTGATATTGGTGATACGGATCTAGGCCCCGAACCCCTCTCCGAATTGATTGACAGATCCAGGGCTGGAAAGACATCTCTCATGCGGGCAGTAAAGAGTAGTGGAATCATTCGTGTGTCTCCGCATTCCTAGTGGATGACTCGGTTTACGAATTCATCATGGAATATGAAAGGTCATATCATCCACTATCCAGATCAATCCGGGATGCTACGGGAAAGACAATAATCCGACTGGATGCACAATTTATCAATTATTGTCTAAAGATTCCAACACGACCGGTGGTGACTACAATCGCGTCTTTGGATGCCAACAATAGATGGGAGAAGCACAAAGTAAACTGTGTGGGCATAATGAACAACAGGTATATGAAGAAGCCCAGATCTCCATCGAAGTTCCCGAGGACTCTTCCACAATCCAACTGCAGTACAGAAGTGGATGATATTACCAAATTTTATGCAGGATAAATGGAGAAGCTAACACTCACAACTTCCACTCATGGATGTATGCCTTCATCAGGACCATTGAGATCAACAAAGTAGATTAAATAATTAATTAGGCAGAGATCATCAGTGACAACATCGGTGAGCAGCTCCGAAGTGTGAGGAGGTCATATAGCTTTAGGATGACTTCCTACTCCGGTATATGCAAAGCAACTTCAGGGAATCTTTTCCAAGCTGGATAGACAGGGCGTACTCTCGAAGGATCCTATTTTTGAGTGTTACCGCATTGGTGTTGACCTACCTAAATGCAATAAATATTACAAGGTGGTCAATGATGGATTCTTCTACGAATTCATTTGCAAGTTGAATAGTGATCTGAAGACCAACAGGGTGAGCAAGGAAGCTTGGGAAGTTGTATCCCAACATGGTCTGTATCTTCATCCAGTTTGCAGACTTTACATACCTCAGGGTAACGACTTTTCAGGAGAACCAAGTCAAGTTGCCCAGATATCCAAGTGAAAAATTGGTCATCATGGAGTTGTGCAGGTAGCTCGTAGAGATGCATGACCTACAATCAAAGCGGCACAAGTCGACAGGATTCTTTCCGATCACAGTGGGCTATTACAGCTGCCAGAGCATTCACAAAGCTAGAGGAATTGAAGTTGAGATGTTCTCTGAGTGTGAGCATGAGTTCTTCCCAGCACGGCTGAACTTCGATCCATATGGGGTAGCAAGGAAAACAATCTCCCAGGAGTACTCACATGTGCCTTCATTAGAAGACTTCTGGATGAAGTGCAGAAGCGAGTATGAAGTCAGAAAGAAAGACTTCAAAGCAGATTGTCGGCACGGCAAGTGTTTGATTATGGATTAGCACGGATACCTACGGATCTCATAGACGATGGGCCTGTGTTACTTGACTCATACCACCAGATGGGAGGGGATAGAGCTACTCTTCAGGAGAACATTGGTAGCTGCCACACGATCGAGGAAAGATCTGTTGCAGTTCTGGTCAATACCTCGAACTGGTTGCTTACAAAGGGATATTGCCTTGATGAAGCTTTGATGAATCAGATCACAGGAAACCTCAGCACAGGAGACTCCATCAAAAGGAAGCACGAGGGAGAAAGCAGCAGAAGGCCTAAAAATCTTAAAGTGCAAAAGAAGTCTCATACACAGGAAAAGGTCACTTCTATGGCTATGGTGCTAGTTCCGACTTCTCCAACGTCAACTCACAACACTTCACCTGCCTTTAAACCTTGGAAAGATATTTTCATTCCTATGTTGAATCAAAAACATTTGTGTTCTCTCCTCAGCCACTCCAATCTTCACCTCTTCTTGAAGAAATGCTAAAGTTGTAGATGGCAGAATTTGAAAGAGCATTGTCTTTGGACAATTCAGAAGACGACAGTCACAACACTGTAGCAATTTCGGATGGAGAGGAACCAGAGCATGAGATGGTGGTGCATTCAATGACTTCTCATTCTCTCGAGAAGCAATTTCTCAAAGTGGTTGGCCTCACAGTCAGTCCCGGAAGCTAGAGAGGAGATCAACTTGGAGGAACATGACTTGCAGCTGCTCCTGAGTTTGGGCGGAAAAGACAGAAGACCTAAAGTTGCTAAGGTGACTTCAAGGTTCATTATTGAAGAATCAAGGCAAAAGTTCGCCGAGGGTGTCGATTCAGCCGAAGGAAAGCAAAAGAGCGAGCTTACGGCAGCAGATATAACAGTGACCAAAGTGGTGATAGGTCAAACCACTACAAAAGGATTAAAGAAAGACACACAAACACTGATAAATGCTTTATTCCTTAAGCTTGACAAAGAGAAGGCAAAAAAGTTGAACTTCAAAAGCAGGTTTCCTAGTTGTGCAAGATCATTGCTAAGGTTGTCAAACCTTTCTCTCAACCAATTTCAGCACATGAGTAGGTGAGTGATCATCTGATGTAGGAAGTGGAAAATGCAAGTAACCATGTTCGAGCTATCGATGAATGGAAGAGCCTAAACATTCACCAAGCTTCTATACAAACTCGGGGAGGTTTCGGCTTGTCTAAAGGTTATGAAGGATGCATTAGTTCAAATTTGAAGCAATCAGCTGGTAAGAAGCACAGTAGATATAAATACAGTGGCTAAAAGTAACTTGGGCACTTTGGTCAAGATAAATAAGTTGTCGAAGGATCCTCCAAATGATGGGAAGCGTCATCGGCCTAGTCATTTTTACTTTGCTAAAACGAAGAGTTGGAGATATAAGCGAGTGTTATAAACTAGGGTTTTGATTCAATCAAGTGGAAGATCTCTGTGATTAAAATGTGAAGAGCCGTTTGAGATTGCAAACCGAAGGAATTACACAGTCGTGGAAGGAGTTCAAAGAAGCACTGTCTTGTGAAGAGTTTATCCAAGTTAGGGTTTGACAAACCAGGGGCATGGGTTTAGAAGAGTTATACCATGGATCCGAGATCGAAGGTTGGGAGAAGAAAGACGAGAGTAACAAAGAAAGGGTAGGAATGATAAAAATACCTCGACCATGGCACCTAGGAAAGAGCATGCCTCATATGTAAATTTATGAAATCCCACAATACATCATTCATCAATCTCATAAATGTAGTGGGTGCATTGCATAATCCAAAAGGAAGTACTAACCATTCATACAAACCTTGTTTTGTCTTGAAGGCGATCTTCTATATATCCTCCTCCTTCATTCCGACTTGGTGATAACTCTGACTTGAGATTCAAATTTGTGAAGAATTTGGCATGCTGAAGCTGGTCCAAGAGATCATCTTTGTGGGGAAGTGGATATCTATTCTTTATGGTGATCTTTTTCAACACACGGTAGTTGATGCACATTCTCCAAGAACCATATTTCTTTGGCACCATCACAATAGGCGAACCACATGGTGAGGTGCTTAGACGTATCGCCCCTTAGTTTAGTAGTTCCTGGAGTTGTTTATTTACTTCATTACTCTCAAGAAAGGATTGCCTATACAACCCAATGTTTGGTAGAGGGGACTCTAGCAATAGCTAAATCTCATGCTCTACTTCCCATTTTGGTGGTAATCCACTAGGAGCCTGAAATACTTCCTAAAAATACTAAATAATACTATCCAAATCATGCTTTCCCTAGTTATAAATCTCTGAAACTTCTACCCCATCTTGTTTATCCTTTAACAAAAGTAAACAAAATTGATTATGATTTTCCTGAATAAGTTATTTTTCTTTGTTAGCACTTACCATAGTAACTCATGTCTTACACTGGTGTGCTTGGATGTTAAAGCCAATCCCATCGTTGACCCATATGTATATATATTTTCCCTTCTCATAAATATAGCATCCCTAATATACAAGTAAGGACTCCCAAATACAACATCAAAAGCATCAAGTGGAATAACATCAGCTTCCAAAACATCAATATACTAGGAATTTATCCCAAAATTGACCTTACATCTTCTTGTTACCTAAATTTCAACACCCTTCTTCACCCAACCCAAAGGATAAGGGTATGGATGCTTGTAAGTCTCGAGATCAAGCTTCTTTACAATCTGCTCAGTAAATCAAGTTAGACTAAGAACCGATATCAACCAAAGCATTTAATTTAGTTCTCTTGATCTCGGATTTTGATCTCGGAATAATCTACTCATCTCATCTTCACGGTTGTCCATGTTAGTGGCCGTGCATCCAAGCCTTTCGTCTACGGCATAGTCATCTTCGATTTCCACCCCCTTATGTTTTTACAGTTGTTATGGACTTCTTTGAGTCCTTGGTTCGGTTCTTCGAATGTAACTCCTGATGTACCTTCCAACATGTAGCGTCGGTATGACCATTGATATCACATGATTCTTGAAAAATTCTTGGGATCTTTACAAGTATTTAAAGTAGTGATGACTTGTTTACCTTTCCCTTTCCACTTACCCTTGTTACTTGTTTGCCCATACTCTTTTTCTACCGATTTTCGATTGTTTTGTCCTTGGCTCTGCTTCTCCGGCTTATTTTCATCATCTATGTAGTATGCATGCACACACATGCCTCGTTGAGATCTTTGGGCTTCATGGAGATGACTTTTCTTGAAGGTGAGTGTGAAGTCCTCCCAAGTACTTAGTCATAATATCCTCATCCTCCAAGTCCATGTTTAGCAACATGGCTCGCCTCTGAAACTCCATAATATAGTCCTACACACTTTGACCACTTTGCGCCTTGTCTATAATGTCCCTTTTTCTTGAATAGTTCGGTTAAAGACCTTTGGCCCGTTTTGTCTACCCGACGGCCAAAGGGTGTCTTCAAGGGTGACTTTGGTTTATTAATTTTATTATATTGTGCTCAAAATAAAGTAAAATATCATTAAAGCACATATAATGAATTAATAGATTGTTTAAGTGACTTTGACTTAGGAAAGTGCATTTAAATAAATTAATAAATTATTTAATGTGCCTTCCTAGGCAAAAAATGTGACTTGCCTTGGGGAAGGGTCAAATAAGCCAAAAATGTGACTTGCTTGAAGAAGGAAATAATTAATTAAAAATTAATTATGCTGATTTGGGAAAAGTGTGACTTGCATCTTTGGAGGGTTTTTTGGCTATAAGGGAAAAATGTGACTTGGGTAAAGGCATTCTAGATTATTATTATTTTCTCCTAGCAATTAGCTTTGAGCTTTTGTAGACAAAATCCAAGGACAGAAACCCTCTGGATTATTCCTCTTGTGGACAGAAACCCCAAGAGCAGTGAGAGGAGTTCCTATTTAGGGATCTTCATTATATTCACAGGTTTTTATCATTCCAACAGTTTGAAAGAGAAATAAATTGCAGCAGTGGGCATACAAACTTCTTCTAGAGTGGGGCGACTTATTCTACAGTTGTTTTATGTAGTATCTGAGGTATTTTTATGGTAGATAATTATTGTAATTTCAAAGCATAAGTTATATATCAAATCGATTTGGTTTGAATCATTTATAGTGGGTTCGGAAAATCTTTATTATTAATCTATCTCGCAGATTTATAATTGTATTGCCGTAATAATTAGCATCGAAATCATTATTAAATACATGGATGAATTGTTTATGAAGAAATATGTTTGTCACAACCATAGGTACCTTTTCCGTATTCACCCGGTTTATGGGGTTTGTTTTACTTAATGTATCTATGTAATTTTAGTATGGTGTTCTTGTTAATGCAAAATCACAACACCCCAAATGAGCTATGGATCTACTTTTCTAAGGAAGGGTCATTTGGTGCGATTTGCATAACACGTGACCATCTCTCAAGTTGTGGGACTTAGTAGACTTGAGATGGCCCTCAGGAGAAAGTCGGCTTCTTCTTCCTAATCCTAATGCTAAACTACTCCTAATACATAAATGATGTCTATCTAATCCCAATCTAACAATTCTAAGGAGACGGGAAGAGAGAAAGTGCATAAAGAGGGAAATCCTACACTAAGGAGGTGATAGCACCAAGAAAAGGGAAGTGCTTGGTCATAATCTCATTTGCTGTAGTAGAGAGAGAGGTGAGTAGAGGATAGGGTGGACAAGATGTACCACAGACTAGACATAGATTTCACATAGAATAACCACTTCAAAACCCACGAACACAGCTCTCCAGGGACTCCGTAAATGAATCATCCAAAACATGTACAAAATACTCCAGCGATCGGAGGTAAGAAAATGTAATGAAAACAAGCGAAGGATGGAAAAATGCATCACAAAAAGAGTTTTATTGCTTTGAAATTTGCACAGAGCATCATACACGGCAAGAGGCAAAAACACCATTTTACACGAGTAGGAGAGGAGGTTCGGTCTCCATTTTTGATTGTGGGGAAGAAAAGAGAGAAGGGGGTAGGGAAGAATAATGAACAACTTTTACAATGAATATTTCCCCCGTATTTATAGATTCGATCAGAGAGAAGAAAAGAGAGAGAACCGAGAAGAGCTAGAGTGGTCGAAACTCAACCACCACTTTGTTAATGCTTCGATGAAATCTCTCCCCAAATCCGTCTTTCTTTGCATCAATCCTTGGTTCGACACCTTAAAGGAAGAGGAAACGATGGAAACATATCTAATCCAATCTAGTTGTTAAGATAGATGGATCCCGCATTAAAGGCTCGAAGACGTTTCATCCATTTTCCTTTACCTAACCTCCTCAATATTAAAGTCTCAAACCTCCATGGCGTGGGTGTGAATGAGATCTTTTCAACAGCGTAGATTTTGTAATATTTTGAGCCACGAGAAATGAAAGATATGCCCCTGAAGTTTGTATCAGTACATATAAGAGGGCAAAAAAACATCTTGAAGAATGGGTCCCATTTTGATATGGGACACGTGGCGATAATATTAGGACAACATCGGGTCCAGCGGGTTCATAATTTATCTTTTACCCTTTGCAAAAAAATGCAAAACTCAAAATACTCCCCACCTGAAGATGCGGTTGGACACGTGGCAACCTTTTATTGGCTAGGGAAGTCTACTCCAATCTTTTCCTTTGTGCCATCTGAGAAAAGGAAAAATTTCACCTTTTCCTTCACCTCCCTACTTTGGCTTTGACTTAGGTTCAAACTTTGACATTGACCTTTTTATTTTACTCGAGTCTATCAAATAGATTTAAGAAACAGATTCGCGAGACACAGTAGTTTCTTCTCTTTCTTCTCACATAGGGTCATGCCGATCAATATTTCACCGGGGGTGAAATATGGACAACGATTCTATGGATCCTTTTGATGTTATCAGTTCATATTTGAGCGAGCAATATATATATTAACAAAACAAGTATTCGGGGAAAAAGGGTTTGGGATCTTTCAGTGGTATCAGAGCAATGTATCCTCCTAGCTTGTGTGGGAAGGAAGAAGAGAGTGTATTAAAATAGAAATCAACTTTGAATGCAGCACGAGAGAGGACGGTCCACATAGATACTACACCCGCAGATGAGCACGACTCGAAAATTTGGTATTATAGAGTGACTGAATGGAATATTTGAGTAATAGACTTGAGAGCCCTCCTCGAGAGGAACATGCAGATCCAGATAGGGATTTCATTCGAGATATAGCAGCCACTCAGAGGTAGTTGTTACAGACCATGGAGCACATGGGCACTACCTTGGATAGGTTGGCACTAGATAGGCCACGAGATAGGCACGATAGGAGGGATAGATCCGTATCAATTTCCAAAGTGGTTACAGGATCTGTGAGATCACCTTCAGAGCTTGGGAGTGTTAGGGGATTGCCACTCCATAAGCAGAGTCATACTCATACAGATGAGCGGAGACACACTCATACAAATGAGAGGAGACGTACGCATACTGCAGATAGGCCTATGCATCCTAACTTCCTACCTAGAGATGACCCACCAGAGATTGAGGGACGACCGGAAGAAGTAGATTTTCCAGATACTATTATGGTAGTCAGTGATGAGTGGAGGAGTTTTCCACAGCATGTGAGGGATGTATTTCCCCTCCCACAGTATTGTGCTCAGAGGAGAGATAACATGAGGGTTGGATAGGACATGAGGCCTAGAGTGCAGCAGAACAATGATTTGCAGCATGTTACCAATAAGGTAACCCTCTCCACTTTTGATGATAGTGGAAAGATCAGTGTCAGGGCTTGGATTCACAAGCTCGACACCTATCTTACCCTCAAACCCATGAGGGAGTAGGAGGCCATACAACTCGCTAAATTACACCTTAAGGGGGTGGATTATGAATGGTGGCACCATGGGTTAGTTACACATGGTCATGAGCTTCTACGGTCATACAGGGATTTCAGCAAGAGGTTGATTGCGAGATTTGATCGCGAGGATGTGGAGCTTTATTATAGGGACTTTGCAAAACTCCGACAAAGTGGACACATTGATTCATACATCAACAAATTTGAGTGTATAACAGGTTATGTTCCGAGAGATGCCGAGAAAAGAGGGTGGTGATGTTATTTATAGAGGGCCTCCATGACGGGATGAGAGGATTGGTCAAGGCTCTTAAGCCTAGGACATTGCATGATGTCATCCAGACAACATTGAACTTGGACACATCCCCCACTTCCGATCAGCCCACTTCTTATCATCCTAATAAGAAGTTTACCAGAGCTCTAGGCCATTTCAAAGCACTCTATCATTCCAAGAAGTGCACCACCTCGTAAGGTGGATCAGGAGACTCATAATGAGTTAAGGAGGAAGAAGCTTTACTTTCATTGTAAAGATCATTGGGAGCTGGATATCGTTGCCTTGGAAAAGGCAAGGCACATCTCATTGAGGTGATTTCAGATGGGGAGGATGATCACTCGCCAAACATAGATGCAGAGGATGAGGGCGGTGACCATGATGCACAAGGAGCAGCCCCAAATAGAGCTTGGCGAGAGTGAGGCATTGGATTCATCTGATGTCACTATTGCTACACTCTTAGGAGTTCCTAGGTACCATCCCTTTCGGCTGAAGGGAGTGCTTAAGGGATAACATATTGTTTGTTTGGTTAACAATGGAGCTACACACAACTTCATTGATGAGGGGTTGGCTGCGAAGTGAGGATTACAGGTTGAGGAATTTGAGGGGTTTAGTGTACGGGTAGCAGATGGATTTGCTATTAGTTGCACTAAGAGGATTCCATGACTTAGTATTCAGATGGGGGACTACACATTGACCGATGACTTCTATGTTATTGGACTTGGTGAGATTGATATAGTATTGGGTATTCAGTGGTTACAGTCCCTTGGCAGATATGTGCAGGATTTTCGGAGGATGGAGTTGGAGTTTATGGTGGATAAGAAGAAGATTGTGCTTCGGGCTCTTTCTAATAGTGGGCCTAGATTTGTTTCGACACACAAGATGGAGTCTATAGTCGAGACATGGAGAGGTTGCATGGGCAGCCCGGTGTTTTATTTCATCCAAATTTTCTTTAGATAACGGTGAGTAGTCTTTTCATATTGACATCCAGTCCATCTTTGGATAAGCACGACCAATGTTTGGTGACATTCCTTTGGGTAGACCACTAGATAGAGGGTTTGAGCATGTTATAGATTTGGAGGAGGGTGTTAAACCCGTGATGACTACACCTTATCACCATCCTAAGAAATATAAGGATGAGATAGAAAATGCCATTAGAGAGCTCTTGGAGATGGGACACATCCGTCCTAGTTCTAGTCCCTTTTCTTCTTTAGTTGTTTTGGTGAAGAAGAAGGATGGGACCATGAGGATGTGCATTGACTATCGTGCACTGAACAAGAAAACCATCAAGAACATATATCCCATTCCTTGCATTGACGAGATGTTAGATGAGTTGCATGGATCTATTTACTTTTCAAAGATTGATCTTGATCAAAGCTACCACCAGATTTGAGTTCGGGATGAGGATATTCACAAGATAGCCTTCAGGTGTCACTATGGGCACTATGAGTTCTTAGTGATGCCATTTGGACTCACCAATGCCCCGCTACATTTCAGTCATGTATGAACCATCTCTTTAACAAGAAGTTGAGGCGGTTTGTGTTGGTTTTTTTGATGATATTTCGATATATAGCATGACATGGGATGAACATTTGAGGCATCTTGATGAGGTACTTAGCATAATGGAGACCAGTCTTTATTTACTAAGATGTCCAAGTGTGAATTTGGACTACAGAGATATTGTATCTTAGGCATGTCATTGGGGCCAATGGGGTCAAGGTCCATCGGGGAGAAGATATAGCAATGCAGATTAGCCACCACCCGGGAATATCTCGACTTGCGAGGATTCTTGGGGTTATGTGGTTACTACAGGAGGTTTGTGAAGGGTTATTCTCAGCTAGTAGCTCCATTAATGATCTTACATGGAAGGGTGCATTCGGTTGGTCGAGATGAGGCACATGTAGTATTTGAGAGGCTTAAGGTAATTATGAGCACCTGTCTAGTTTTGGCTCTTCCATATTTCTCATAGCCCTTCATTTTAGAGTGTGATGCTTTGGGATTGGGGATTGGTGCAGTTCTTATGTAAGATCATCATCCTATTGCCTTCAAGAGTTAGAATTTGAGAGATAATGAGAGATTGTATTCCACCTATGATAAGGAGATGCTTTCCATTATGCATGCTTTGGAAAAGTTTAGACAATATTTGGTGGGTGGAAAATTTGTGGTGAGAACCAACCACAACAGTTTGAAATATTTCTTGGAACAAAAGTAACTCAATGAGAGGCAACAAAAATGGGTCAGCAAAATCTAGGCATATGATTTTGACATTGAGTATGTCAAGGGGACGAAGAATGTAGTGGCTGATGCACTTTCCAGAAACCCCATCTCGCTGCCCTATGTTCTTTGAGCGAGATTTCAGCAGATTGGAAATCTCAATTGTTAATTGAGTATTCCAAAAATACTTGGGCATGTGACATTATGGATGGAAAAATTCAGGATGGCTGATATAAGGTAATAGCTAATTTGATTTTATATAAGGGCAAAATTTACCTAGTTCCTGAATCTGAGCTTAAGGAGAAGATTATGCATGCTTTCCATGATGCACCACTTGCAGGACATCCGAGATATTTTAAAACATACAGGCAAACTAGAGAGAGGTTCTCTTCAAAGGGTCTCAAAGATGATGTCTTGCGCCATGTCCGTGAGTGTATGACTTGTCAACAGAACAAGTCAAGCATATTTTCCCAAAGGTTTGTTACAACGATTGCCGATTCCGGAACAGAAGTGGGAAAGTATTTCAATGGATTTCATCACAAGTCTTCCCATGGTGCAATGGAATGATCGCATTTATGCAGTAGTTGATCGGTTGACAAAATATGCACACTTTTTTGTTGTCCCTACCAACTTTAAGGCACCTCATGTGGTTGATTTGTTCTTCCACTAGATATTCAAATTGCATGGACTTCCAAAGAACATAGTTAGCGATCGGGATAGTAGGTTTATGAGCATATTTTGGCTAGAGCTTTTCCATTTGGTTCACACTAAGTTGAATCCTAGCACTATTTATCACCCTCAAACGGATGGGCAGACTGAGATTGTGAACAAGTGGAAAGAGGGTTATCTTCATAACTATGTTACAAGACAACAGAAGGCATGGGTAAAGTTGCTTTATTTACGTGAGTGTTGCTATAACACCACTTACCATATGTCTATTGGTATGAATCCATTCCAAGCATTGTATGGATATGATGCGAGATCTTTTGTTGATTTGGTGTTTGGGGACAACAAAGCTCCCAAGGCTCAGGAGAGTTTACAAGATAGTCAGGACATCCTTAAGGTACTTAAGGAAAATATTCAGCGGGCCCAGAATCAATAGAAGATGTATGTAGATAGGCACAGAGTGGAGAGATCATTTGAGGTAGGAGACATGGTTTTTCTACGTCTTCAGCCTTACAGACAAAGTACTCTCAAGAAGAGTGGGGCTGAAAATCTCAAGCCACGATTCTATGGTCCATACAGGGTGTTGAGGAGAGTTGGCGAAGTGGCATATGAGCTAGAGTTGCCTTCTGAGAGTAAGATACACAATGTCTTTCATGTATCTTGCTTGAAAAAGGCCTTGGGGCAACACATTATTTCTTCTACAAAGTTACCACCATTGGATAAGGAAGGAGATTGGATTTAGTGCCAGAGGAGATCTTGGATAGCCGAGAGAGGAGATTGAGGAATAGAGTTATTTGGGAGTTCCTGGTGAGGTGGAAATAGTTACCAATAGAGGACACTACATGGGAGGGCGAGTCTATATTATAGCATCAACTCTCTGATTGTTTGGGGACAAACAATCTCTGGAAGGGAGGACTATAATGTCCCTCTTTCTCGAATAGTTCGGTCGAAGACCTTTGGCCCATTTTGTCTACCCGACGGCCAAAGGGTGTTTTCAAGGGTGACTTCGGTTTATTAATTTTATTATATTGTGCTCAAAATAAAGTAAAATATCATTAAAGCACATATAATGAATTAATAGACTGTTCGAGTGACTTTGACTAAGGAAAGTGCATTTAAATAAATTAATAAATTATTTAATGTGCCTTCCTAGGTAAAAAAATGCGACTTGCCTTGGGGAAGGGTCAAATAAGCCAAAAATGTGACTTGCTTGGAGAAGGAAATAATTAATTAAAAATTAATTATGCTGATTTGGGAAAAGTGCGACTTGCATCTTTGGAGGGTTTTTGGCTATAAGGGAAAAATGCGACTTGGGTAAAGGCATTCCAGATTATTATTATTTTCTCCCGGCAGTCAGCTTTGAGCTTTTGCAGACAAAATCCAAGGACGGAAACCCTCTGGATTATTCCTCTTGTGGACGGAAACCCCAGGAGTAGTGAGAGGAGTTCCTATTCAGGGATCTTCATTGTATTCACAGGTTTTTATCATTCCAGCAGTTTGAAAGAGAAATAAATTACATCAGTGGGCATATAGACTTCTTCTATAGTGTGGCAACTTATTCTACAGTTGTTTTATGCAGTATCTGAGGTATTTTCATGGTAGATAATTATTGTAATTTCCAGCATCATTTATATATCAAATCGATTTGGTTTGAATCATTTACAGTGGGTTCTGGACAATCTTTACTATTAATCTATTTGTAGATTTATAATTGTATTACCATAATATTTAGCATCAAAAATCATTATTAAATACACAGCTGAATTGTTTATGAAGAAATCTACCTATTAAACCCTAGGCGCCTTTTCTGTATTCACCCGGTTTGCAGGGTTTGTTTTATTTAATTTATCTATGCAGTTTTAGTATGGTGTTCTACGGATCCTTTTGATGTTATCAGTTCATATTTGAGCCAGAGCAATATATATTAAGAAAAAAAAAAGTATTCAGGCAAAAAAGGGGTTTGGGATCTTTCATTGTCTAAAATACCGCCATTTAATCACTTGGTGATCTTTTGGCCAATAGGATAGAAGTTAGCTCTAAGTAATTCTTTGAATTCTTGCGTAAAGATTTCACAATAGGACGCTTATTCTTTTCACAAGTGGTTAGATGGGTTTCCCACCAAACCAAAGCGCGTCCCTGCATTTTGAGATGTGAAAAGGTGATCCTCTGTGCCTCAGTGACATTATGGATGCTAAAATAGACTTCTAATTGTTTTAACCATTTATCAAGCAACTCTACATCTACTTGTCCTTCAAAGCTTTTAATCTCAACTTTCGTCTCAACTTTAAAAGGAGTATGATCATGATTTTACCTTTTCTCTTGTGTTTGAAGTCTCTTCTTCATGCTCTTCCCCATAATCTTCCTCATGGTGGCTCCTCCCTATGCCAAACTTTTCAGCTAAGCCTCAAACCACTGAGTCCATGGAGTCTTGCTTGACAGAAGTTGTCTTCTGCAAATCTGCAAGTTCTTCTTTCCTTCTAAACATCCTATCCATCATGGTCTCCAACATCTCAATTCTACAGACCAAGTTCTCTTCCTCCATTTGTCCCCGAATTCTCTATTTCCACTTCCTTGTAGAAATTTTGGATCGCAAGGTAAAGCCTCTTCGCCTTTAGATCTCATCACTGTCATACAAATCCAAGAACGAATACCACAATCCTGGATACTTGTTAGCTCTGATACCAAAATGATCTATAAACTCTTCAACTTTGGAATTATCCACAGAATCACAAATTAACGCTGATGTTCTACTTTCTATTATAAAATGACAGAGATAGCTAGTGAATGAATTTTGCTTATGCTTAGAATCCACAATTACAGGAAAGGAAAGAATATAAACTCATAAACACCAACAAGTTTTATCCTGGAAACCTCCAGAGGAGGAAAAACTAGTCGGGAAGGGAAATTGCTCTTTCTTCCCACTTTTATTGGCCAATTCAAAACAATAAGTACAAAATTTACAATAAGTATGAAAGAGAAGTAGATAATATCTCACACTTCCTCCCAATTACTTGCTTGCTTTGTCTCAACACTCCTTTCTTCTACAAAAACGTAATTCCAGCACTAAGAAATTCTTTCTCGCTTGCTTTCATGCTTCGATGATCTTATTCTCTTCTACAAACATGTATTTATAGCCTTTCTCATGTCCTCCAAAGACACTTAGAGAATGGGAAAGGTCATGGAGGAGAAGAAACACAGACAACATTTCAAATTCTGGGGTTGTTCATTTCATGTTTTTTTGTTTTCTATCTGAAAGAGACATGACCGCCGCCCAATGCGAGACCAACGGTCTTAGGATTTGCCGCCTTGGTTGGGCAGCGGTTCTATAGCTGTTGCTCTCGCTGCAGCGGTGGTCTGTTAGTATAAAGCAGTAACCTCCATGTATTATTTTTCCTTCTTCGTGTTGATTGATCTAATGAAGTGGAATCATTTTGGATCCATATGGATCACATACCTTTAAAATTTACACCATGCTTTGATTTGCATATCATATAAGAAATATGATTAATAGCCAAGCTCAATCCTTGCCTCAAGTATTTAATGGGGTTAGTAGATGGGTATCCAATATGATCTTGTAGTCATTGTTGGAGAGACCATCTCACCTTCCTTGGAGTAGACAACAAACCCCCAATTTGATTGCTCCTAGATCTATTTAGGTCTATGTTAGTTAGCAATTGGATATTCTAGTAGGCATGCTTTAGCTAAGATAGATTGATATATCATGTTAGTTCTTTCAAGCATTCCATTAAGCTTTAATCATTGATGTAACTATTGTTAGATTCAATAAGAATTTGCTCAATTAGACTATGTGGTGTTAGTATTGTTAGTTTAGCTTTGCTTGACACTTTTAGTAGCCTTAAAAAAATTTAAATGAAAAGGTGGGAATTGAATACTTGCATATCCCATCATCTTCATTCACTTGTATTTTTCACATGAGTGTAATTTTCTTTTATAGGGGTAAAAAAAGGGGGAAAATCCAATAGCTTCCAGGGTTGAGGTAGGACAATGACCAACATAAAAGGGATTTGCTCTTTTTTGGGGAATTAAGGTTGTCGACTAAGTGGAATTTAATTTGTTATATAAGATGAAGATATTAATGGAAAGTTGAAAATAAATACTTCAAAATTGATAGCTTTAGGTTATGCATTAAAACTTCACCGATTGTCCTAAAATTGTGAATGTTTCACTCCAAAATAATTCTCATCGATTATAAAGTTATACTAAAGCCACAACCTTATATTGCAATTATTAGTGTGACACTTTATTTTGATGTGTATGCAGATTGAGGATAAAAATATCTTAATTCGATTCTTTATACACGATAAGCTATTGAGTTTGCATGTAAAAATTTACTATGATATTGCTTTTACTTTCTTTATGTTATCAGCCAATTTTGACTTCGCAAAATTGTTAAAAAAAAATTAAAAAATGAAAAATTAGAAAATTTTGAAAAGTGTTACTTTGCGTGGTTCATTGGACTCATCGCGATCGTCTTATTTTTGTGATCGTTTCGGTCTTCATTTCGTGATTTTTCGGGTGATAACTCTTCCCACATGAGCTTTAAAACACATTAAAATACATGAAAATAATTAATTAATAATTTAATTAATTAATTGCTCCTTGTTTGATTAAATTATTTTAAAAAAAAATCACTTAAGGAGTATTTAATTAAATAAATATAAATTAAAGTTCATTCGACAAGTTTTAGTGCCGGGGAAGTAAGCTTTCGTTTCCAACTGCCGGGAAGCCAAACTGGCTTCCCGAACCCGGATTTCCACTTTCCTGGCAATTTCCTTCAAATTTCCCGCACGTGGGTTTTCCTCTGCCAATTTCCAAATCATGGATTGGCAAACGGGCATAAAATTCCCCAATTTCCCACATGGGGAAATTGGACGGATCTGCCAACCTATTTTGCCATTCCGTTGGCACTTGTTTGTTTGTTACTACCCGAGAAGAGAGGAAGTTGAATTAATCCTCGTAACTTCCTCCATCAAACCCGTTGGAAAAAGTCATGTCGAAGCTTTCAATTGCTTCTTATTTCTTCAGGAAGACATAATATTTTGTCAGCATCATGCAAGAGAAACCTAGCCTGAAAAGGAAATAAGAACAAGTTTTCAAAAGGTGCGCAGGTATTAAGAAGTTTTTAAACAAAGAAAGAAGCAAAGGACTGCGTATTGACAAGGAAAAGAACAGATTTTAAAGACTAAAGAACAGCCAAACCAAGTTCCTGCGCCAGGAAAAGATTAAACACAGTTCAAAAAGGAAGAGGGCGCCAGGATAGACAAGACAACATCCCACGTGCCAAAGAGAGAAACTGAAGATTGTTTTCCACGCAAAACAAAAAAAAGAGATGTTTGAATAGGCTGCGCCAGAAGCAAAGGAAGGACCACGCATTGCACTGGTAAAAAGGAACAGTTTTGAATCTTTTTCAAAGTCAAAACATTATAGAAGCCCACGTGTCCCAGCCAAAGGATAAGGAGAACAGTCCAACAACTTGGACAATACAAAAATACGCAGCTGTGCAAGGAGTTTCAAATAAAACAAGAAATTCTTTTCTTTCCACGCATGTGGAGGATAAGGAACAGATTTTAAAAAGGAAGTTTGATATATAAAACAAAACAAAGTTTTCCATATGCGCAGAAATATAAAACAGTCTTGAATCTTTTTCAAAGTCGAACAGGGAAAAGTCTCAGCCCATGCCAAAGGTCCACGCAAGGAGGAATTACCAGCTGAAGGAAGACCACGCATTGGCCTGTTAGAGAAGGTTTTTCAACAAGAAAATTAAAGAAAGACTAGTTTCAGTGCCCAGCTAGAAGGAAAGGAGTATTTATTTTGTTTTTAGCAGAAGAAAACAAGATTTAATCTTCCACACGCCTGGGAGGAGAAAGGGACAACTAACAAGAAAACAAGGCAGGCCGCTCCACACTCAGGCCACACACAACCAAGGAAAAGACAAATAAAAGCTTCTATTTTTGTCAAAAAGATCATGTGGAGGTGAAAACTAGCTCCCACACCCAACTAAGAGGGTAAAGACCACGCATTGGTCTGAAAGAAGAAGTTTTTAAGCAAAGAAAATAAAGAAAATACAGAGTCCACGTGCTGGAGGGTGAAGAAGGAACAGTTTTAAGCACCTTTTGCCCAAGTCAGATAAAAACCACACATCCTTTTAGAAGCACACGCCTTGGAAAGAAAACTGTCCTTAAATAGAAACAAATTTGTTTTGTTGTTTTCCACACCAGAAGAAGAAAGAAAACGCATGAAGAGAGAGAGAGTAGCATAAAAAGACCATGTGGAGGAGACAACAAATACAAGAATGCTCAGGAAATAAAAAATGGCTTTCCATGCATAGAAAGGAGATCAAATCAGTCTAGCTGTGGCCCAGATGTCACGTCAGATGTTTTTATTTGGAGAAGGCACAATTGGAAATGTTGGCGCTTCTACTGCAACTGTAAACCATCCATTTTCATTTCAGCAGAATAGTGTTCATTTAAATAATCTTTTATCTCATTTTACTGATACAAAAGGAAATGAAACTGGCAATGCAATAATTTTGCCTCCGACGTCAGCAGCCACAGTTTCAAGGGAAAATGTCAATGGGTTTTCAAAAAGATTGTATCTTGAATTCAGTACGTGGTAGTGCTGAATTAGTTAATTCTGAAGGATTGTGCTAGGACAAGTTGAATAGAACTCAGAAGGATAATAGGCTGCAGGAAACAAATATTCACTTCCGTGTACAATGGCTTGGGAGAAAACTTTCAAAGCTTCATCTGACCAGAGACTAGTTGCTGAAATGGGGGCATTGAAATCAAGTGAAAGTGAATCAACTTTTGGATTGGTAGGAGGTTCAAGTGCAGCTAATAGTGAAGATTGTTTGGATGCTACAGGAGATTCAAAGGCAGTGGCAGTCGTACTTCCATCATTTCAAACAAGGAAAATGTTATTTTTGGTGATTATTGGTGATGTTAAGTGAACCAATAAAAGATAGGCTGTGTAGTGAGATGGAAGAGTTAGGTTATTCAATTTGTAGAAAGTGTTTGCAAAACTAGACAATGCTTTCGACTTCATCAAATCAGATGTATAGTGCAAATAAATGGTTATATTTATTAATGGGGTGTTTGTTAAAGCCATGTTTTGCAATACCATTGAGGTGAATTGTAATTTTGGCTCTTGGAGATCTTCTCAACGGCGAAAGACCAGAAGTTGGATTCTGATAAACCATGGTGGCGTAACGACTACGGTCTCGCGACAAATGAATAATTCACCATGGAAAGGTACTCGGAGCATGTGGAGAATTGTGAACGTGAATATCTGGCTCATACTAGGAGATTGCTCGAGATAGAGGGTGGATGAATTGCTCAAGTTTCAAGCTCAACACTCTTGTCATTTGGAGGATTGCAGAGCACAGTTAATGAGTTCATTCCTGTATGATCGGGATAGGCAGACTCTTGGCCCAATGGATAAGGCACTGATCCTAGGTGTCTTGATCTAGGTGGCACATTGCTGACTAGGATGTCTACGTGTGCATACAAGTCATTTAAGTGGGGTCCACATGTACCCATTTCTTTTATTTATGTATTTTTCCTTAAATGACTTTTTAACTTAAGTGGTTTCTATTTTTAGTCACTTTTTAAAAGTTGGTTGAAAAAGTCAAAGTCACTTAAGTGCCCTATTTAATGTGCATTTAAAACCCTAACTACTTTGTAACCAACTTTTGGGTTATAAAAGGAAGTACGAGGCTCATTTGTAAGGGTGACTTTGAGAGAGGAGAAGAAAATACTTTTGTGCAAGCTTTGTTTCAGGAAGAAACTTTGTGTTCTTTGTGAAAAACATTTTGGAGTTAATGAAATACGAACTTTGTGTCTCATTCATTGTCTCTTGTAACATTTGGTGTTCTTATGTTCATTAGATGTTAGGTGTTTGAATCTTGCATGCAAATATTATCTTTGATCTTATTGTCAACATTATTAATCAGTTGTTCTAGTTCACAGTGATCAAGCTCTAATTATCTACTTGCTCATGTGTGTTCCCTTTTACACATTCTTGTTTGGCTAACTCAAACTCCGTTTTATTTGTGTTGGTCATTCACCTTTCTTCTTCATGCAATATTAGGCTCTGTTTTTACCTAACTCTTGCATGTTCTTTCAGTTCATTCCATTCCACTCCTTTCCTTCATTTCATTCTATCTCCTTCATTCACTTTTCTTCCATTGATGCTCCAAACCACCCCCACATACAATTTTGAATGTACATATGTAAATACTGATTTTGATTTTCAATAAAGGCACCTCACCTTCATTGAGGAGGACTTCGTTCCCACACTTGTTGCATGTCATTTGCATGCGTGCAAATCCATATGCTAACACTTTACAAATGGTTTTAGAAAATATTAACTTTTAAATTATTATATTGTTTTACTTTCTTTACAACAAATTCTAAAAATATTAATTAGACACATTCTGAACAGTTTTAAACTCAAATTATCTCACTACGAAATGTTTTAAATTTTTCCAAATCATTGTTAAGGTAAAAAGCCACAAAAATCACTCATATATATTCTTTGTTTACACTTTCTTTAAAGTAGATTTTCTTTAGGACAAGCAACATTCAAATATAAAAAGAGACGTGGAATAAAGTAAAACAAATGAAACATTACCGCCTAAATTCACAATTATGTTCTAACAACTAAAAAAACTAAAACAAATCAAAATTCCGAGACTTACAAAGACGAGGACACAAATCTAACCCAAAGAATTTCAAAAGGGTATCTAGATCTACTAAGTGAGGTCTTCCCCTTCTTGCCAGTTGTTTTTCCTTATGTCAAATGCTAAAAATGCCTAAAAAATGGGCTCTCGGTCCTTTCTAGTTCAATAATATTAGTAATAAATTTCATTACAAAAAGGTGATTTAACTCAGAACTTTTGTAGTTGATGTTGAATTTTATTGCTTTTAATAATAAAAATTATGTGTTGTGTCATAAGTTCATGGTGCCCATGCAAAAATGTAAATGGAAGTCCGAGAGCCATTCCCATGAGTCACATAAACTTTCTTGATTTCAAGTTGACAATTAAGATCTATGATTCAGAAATCACCATAATCAACGATAAATCACAATATAAGATTAAAATGATTTTTCTTTTGCAAAAAATGCAAATGGAATGACAATTAATTAGCTATTTTTGGAGAGTAATTTCATCATTACTTGTTAAAAAATCATGATTTAATTTGCCATTGAACAATAAAAACCTCTTAGAATGGAAACAAGGTTTGCATTTTCAAGGTATTTAGGTAGCCATTGCGAGATGTCATCAAGATGCCAAGAATATTTTGGGGCCTTGTTTAAGGAAACTTGCAATCTTGTTGAACCCATCAGATGTTCCCCATTTTTATTTTGGCCCCTTTAAGAACAAATTGTAGTCTTGTGAATAATGCAAACGACATTGAGGCTAAAAGCAAATCACATATAATAGATATTACTTGGGAAGGAACAATCTAATTCGTGGAAGAAGTTTGGGGCATGTAGGTATTCAATCCTAGCTTTTTTCTTTCCAACTTTCCATTCATGTCTTCGTCTTATGTAATAAATAGAATGATAACCAAGATAAACATTCTCAATGTTGTCAAAAATAGTAAAACCCATTTTCCCCATATTTTCTAAACAAATCCTATTTCTTTCAGTTGTGTAAGGGCCTGGTATTGGCACCATAGAAATAATGGAAAAGGTAACATCATTGACTTAGCCACCCCTCCATATGGCTTAAAATAGACGTGATACAATGTTATTCTTAAGCTTGATACTATATTGATTAGGTTGACTCATGTTACATTTTGTAGATGTACTTCTCTCATTGGGGATGGAAATTCCCAATTGCAACTCTTTTGATGCACAACCTACCATCCATCATAGAATAATAGAAGCAAACCCACAAATCAAAAATCCTCCATAACAAATTGAAAAGGCACAGATTGTAAAAGTAGACACCATTGACTTGCCCACTATTTTACATCAGATGTGGTGGTTAAACATTGCATTGGTTGACTCTCCACACAACTAAATGATGTTGGCTACACATATCCCCATGCCTCAACATACGGGTTGTGTAGACACAAAATCTATGCACTTGGGTACATTTATAGGTCCTAGAGCATACTAATATATACATGATTCATAAACAAGAAAACTAGTAATTGACAATGTCTTTTGGGCCTTTTTCTTTGTCTCTTATACTTTTATTGACCTGCACACCCTACAACTCTGTTGGTATTTGAATTATTTATCTTTTATGGCCTCAGCATGTGAGTGCACATTTTAGGACAACAACACCTGTGCACTCCCCGTCCCTTTTAGGTGCTCCTAACCCTCTCTAGCCTTTTCTCACTCTTTTGGGTCTCTTTTACTTCTTGGGCATCTTTTACACTTTTGGGTCAACCTTCCAGTTGTCAATTACGAAATTAAAATAAGGGAATCATATATATATATATATATATATACATGTATATATATACATGAATATATATACATGTATATATATACATACATACAGAGTTATAGCTCTCAAATAAAGGGCCAAGCACTAAGCATTACATACTATCACCTAAGCTTGCATTCAAAGGCACAAAGAGCATTACAAAGCATCCATCTAGCACATCCATACAAGGGACAAGGGTTGCATCACTCTGCATACACAACATAGGAGGGGAAGTTCATTCTATTCCATCTCACACATTCTATACATTTTCTATATTCTAGATCTAGCCCGTTATCATTGTGCAACTTGCACAAGGGAATTCTAGGGCATCATTACACACACATTCACACAAAACTACATGAAGTCTAAAATGTAGTGCAACACTCGGTACTAAGTTCACTCTTCGTGTGACCGCAATGAGGGTCATCCAACTCCCCATTCGACATCTTATTTATTAGGTTTGATGTGGTTTGTGGGTATGTGCAGCTAGGTATCTATTTTGCAAGTTACATGTGTGAACATCGACATTGGAACAAATCCAAAGAAACAAACAAATATCAACAACGAAGCTTCTCCTGCACATAGAAGATCAAAACCTTAACATCCGAGTGGACACTATTGCCCATATTCATCCAGCGCTCGAGCGCTCCTTTCCTCCCATGGGCATTTCATCTTACGCATTTTTGAGTCTCAAAACCTCCAGTGAGCCTTGACGACACTCTTTCCAGTCTATTCCAATTATTCACCTACACGATTATTGTCAGTGCATGAAATCACTAAGTCACCATCTCTCTCTCTCTTGCTTAGGGTTTCATATTATTGCATGTTTGTTGCTTGTCCATTTACTGTATTTTATCACTTGTATATCATACACTACAATAGTTACTATGAAATTAAAGTTAATTACATTTATATTAAATTAGGTTGACATGTTTTCCAACCTGTCATTGATTGACATCCATGCATTCAACACATTCAATGCATCTAGTTTTGTTGGTTCATCAATAGATTATAATCTTCACACCAACCAATTGAATTATAATCTTCCAACCGATAAACCTGAAATATAATCTTCAAATTGAAACGTTCCCTTTTTATAACCTTGGATGACCTAGAGGATCAAAGGTGTAGATGGTGCACACGATTTTCCCCTTCTTTTATTAGTGCCTCAAACATTAATTATGCTAAAAAAGTATTTCCAAATGCAATTCTTGATAATTGTTCATGTCAAGCATTAGGGAAATGAAAGCTTAGGGTGTTGTGCCGGTGGTCATTGAATGACTTAGAGGATCGAATGAGGACATGATCTGCACATTTTTTTCCTTCTTTTTCAATGACTCAAACATTAATCATGCTAAAAAGAATTTCTAGATGCAAGTCGAGCTACAACTGTTCTTGTTAAGCGTAAGGGAAATTAGAGATCAAGGTGTTTTACCGATGGTCATTAATGTACATCATCATCGGGCGATGACGGGAGAAACCTTGCTCACTACATATGTTCCCCAACATTTTTACGCTCCTCGACATCCTCCTCCCTCAATCTCGTTATTTATCACTCTCTCTCCCCCTCAAATTAAACTTCTTGAACGCATCCGCTTCGATGTTTCCATCACACACTTCATGTGCGATTGTTAGTTTATGACAAATGCAATCAATTTAGTTGGGCTATTGTATCAATTTTGGAAAAATATATTCAAGAAAAAGGGCCAAAACATTACTATATAACCAACATTTTACTATCTTTTGATTGAATATCTAAGTGACACTTCAATAGAAATTACATTTATGAATGAATTGTCACATGACAAAGTGGAAAAAACATCAAATTTAATGTGGAAACTAAAAGTGAACTCACTTATTACAGACTGGTTCATTATGTGGGGAAAAATACCACCTCGAAGAATTTAACTACACTTGTGATTATCAACAAAAGGCCTACATAGGGACCCTCACCCTTGGAGAGCTAAGATTCTCATAACTCCATTAAGGACTAACTCTCATCGGCTTAGATGCGAAAGCAGGTAGATGGAAAAACCTAAAGAAAAATGGGAAGAGAAACTCGTGTCTTTTGCTCGCAGACAACGCTGGGGAATCAGAAAAACACTCTATTATAGAATGCAATGCTTATAATGACATTCGTTTGAGATATGCAATCAATTTCACAACATTGTAATTACAGGAAATGTTCAATGAAGAGTTGATATCTAAAATGGGGGGCTTCATCATCAAGACTAACAAAAGCATATTTGAAATGATGAAAATAAAAGAAATTGGTTTTATCGTCTCATTGATTATTTGTAGAGTCATGGACGTTAAAAGTTTTCATTCATTAATTCATTATAAGAATGCTAAAATTTGACGTTTCAACGCCTATATAAAAATAAATAGATGTAGGGTGCGTGCCATGAATAAGACCAACTTCGAATCTTTGGTGTTTGAAGCTACATGCACAAATATACTCCGCGAGTTAATCTCGTGCTACTCGTCTATCTATCTATCTCACAACGTCTGCTGACATATCGAAGGGGCCCCGTCCATACCCAGCGTACACCGCTTTCCTTATCCACATACCCAAGACTCCTGCGAGAGCCCCTCGTAAACGAAATCACACCCCAAAACTTCATACCATAAATAAAAACCTCCAACTTCAAGACCGTTGCCAATCCTTTCTTTTCATTTTAACAATGCAGAGCGTAGTGTTGGCGAATGTTCAATTATCATTCCCGAATATCACCCAAAATGCTTCATTATTTTTCCAGAAGGACACTAGATTGAGCTGCAGCACGTCGTTACAGGCCAGACGAATATATTCTACCAAAAGAATGGCTTAAGCCCAGTTAAGAGGCTCCGTATAAAAGCATCCAGAAAAGGCCAGACAGAGAAGAAAAATATACAGGGAATAGAAGATTCAGAATCTGGCGTGAAAATTTTGACAGTCAAAAAGGTAAGATTCAAAACCCTAATTCCCTGGAAAAATGAGAGCAACATTTAGAGGAACGAGCTTCAGCTTCGCAGGGTATGATGTGATTGGGAGAAAATTATTATGTTACTGCAGATAACAGAAAAAATCCAGCAACTATCCAAGGCTTGAAGTCTAGAGATAACTTCCTTAATATATAATTTTAGATACAGGGAAACGTATAAAGTTGAAGCCGATTTTGATCCTTTCTAAACAAACAGAAGTTTTATGTATACACCCCGAAAAATGAAAAACCTGTTGTTTAAAATTTGTTTAGAGGTTCTTATGCTTCTATGCAAAGCTATAATATTTTTATTTATCCCAAGTTTATTTGGAATACTCTAACCTTTCCACTTCTGCAAATGGATTGAAGTACTAGCCATGTCATTTTGCCTGAGATACCACGGTTCAAAATTCATTTTATTTGCTGTATGCATCCACCTTTGAAGTTGCCTTTGCTGGAAAGTGTCAAAATCCGGCAATGTTTTCCGAGCAGACTTTTTCTGGCAATATTATTTTCTCCTATACCAAAATAAATATATAAATATTTGGATTCTCTCCGGCGTAATTTGCAACTCATGTGCAATTGCTAGTATATGCCTTATAAACAAACAAAGCAGCCCTTATGCCTTCCAAACAACCAAAGAAGATAATATCCGAAGTAATCCAAATCATCTAATGACATTCTAGCAGGATCATTACTGACAATAATACTCAAAATATCGAAGTATACCTCAAATGCTATTCACAATCTCCAACATACAGTTATGCGATTTTAAAATTAACTACGATATTATCCAGTTTTTAAAATGGGATTTTGAAAAATTGGCCACCGCCTTTAATATCCAAGAGTAGTCGAAGTAATGGCTTTTCTTTTATTAAGTTAAAATATTATATATTTAAAAGATGCGAGTCCAGAAATTCATGGAAAGCTATAAAGCTATCACCAGGAGTTACCATGACACCATAAAGCAAAACCAGAAACATCATCAATAGCAGGATAAAGAGTGTTGAAAACTAACAATCCCCACCCCAAGCAAAGCCTATAAAATAAACTAGTGGGCATGTCAAAAAGACTAATGAAACTTCCCAACTATTACTACGATAAAATTAAAAAAAAAAAGATTAACAAAAGACTAGATAAAACCAGTGTTCCATGGGGACATGTCCCTTGCCCTTTAGGCGTTGTCCCAGATGTTCCGGGGCATTCCCTGTACGTCCCTTTTGTCTACATTTTTTCTCACATCCACGGGACATTTTTCTATTTTTGTAGTGTCTTGGGGATGTTTCATCTTTTAGAGCAGCTACTTGGAGTCTTCAGCTTCAAGAACACAGAAAAACTCTGGTTTTGAGAGAAGTCGGGACCAAATAGGTTTGGAGAATGAAGCAAAAGACAAGAAGCCCTTTGATGTATTTTGAAACGTGCACCATGCGGGACAATGACTATAACCCTTTGTAAAGATTGTAATTTACTCGGGTATCTAAAAGAATACACGTAATGGTTGTGGCATTTATACGACTTCGAATACGATGGATGTACCTTACTTAGTGAATTAGTTAAGTCTAAGGTTTAAATGAGTACTTTACATGTATTCTTGATTTCTACACATCAATCTCGCAATGAGGGCCTCCGTGATCTCTTGCTGCGCCTCGGGTAAGTGCTTAAGCCTTGCACTTAAGTAATAAACCTATGTAAGAGTGTCTTATGTGTTGTGCAAGGTCAGGACTGCGCTTGACCAAGATTGGTTGACTAGGAAGCCCAACGGGATAAATTTTTGTAAACCGGTACAATTGTGTATCCCTCGTTTCCCATAGGAGAATGTATATTAGTTGAGTAAGTTGTTAAGTGTTGTTATAACTAATAGTTAGTATTATAAGCAAGTTGTTAAAAAAACTCACATAGAGAGGTTATGAGAGATTTGAGGACTGTGTTGTTGAGACATACCCCTTAATATTATAAGTGAGTTGTTAAAAAACTCACATAGAAAGGTTATGAGAGATTTGAGGAGCGTGTTGTTGAGACATACCCTTAAATCTAGGAGTCTAAATGCCTATATTTTTGTAAGTGTTCTTGTGAATAATTAATGATTATTGAATCTTATTGAGCTTATTCTCTCGCTGAATATGGGGTAACCCACATTTGTTATCAAAGTAGGTTTTGAAAGAGGCCTCTCGACCTTTATCCCACGTATTTTTTGTTTTGTCAAGTAGACTAAGGCAACGCGTGAGCAATGCAAACCATGTGCAACCCCATTACCTTGTTTGCGCTTTAACCATTTGTTGTTTTTGTCAAAATGTGCAAACAATGGATATGCAATGCAAACCATGTGCAAACTCGACTATTCATCCGCCCATCCTTCTTTCATTTTGTTAACGGTCTAGTAGTGTAGACCACGTGTGAACCCGATGACGGTTGTCGGTCTCTTGCATTGCCTTCCTCGTTCCATCTTGTTCACTCAACCCAATTTTTTTTTTTTTGATGAATATGATACAAGATTATTCACAAAAATAGGTGGTATGGAAGCACATCCCAAAGCCACGTGTTCAAACTAGGCAAAACAGAAAGCCTAGGAGTACATCCGATTACACAACATCAAGAAACAAAAGAAGTTAAGCTGCCATTGCAAATTGTTGACTAGCAAGGGGCGGATCTTGATCATGTCAGCCAGATCCAGGGAGGTATTTGCCACTATCCAACTCGTCTCAAAGAATCGGATTGGTTTCCTTCTTCGGTGTCTTCGGCAAAGCGGTGGCTCGAGTGGGCGAAATGGCAAGAGACAACTTGGGAATTTTGTCGGGCGGGGTGGAAGGCTCTAACCATCATGGGTGCGTGGCTCGGAGGCGGTTGACGAGCCCCGGTCGAGTGGCCCGAGCGGTGGAGGGCATCCCATCCCTTGTGGCAAGTTGAAGGTGGAGGAGAAACTCCTCTGCGGAGGCTAGGCCGCACGGTGACCGATGGGCCCGACCGTATGAGCGGCTTTGAGAGCGGCTCGATGACCTCTAGGACATCCGCTAGCACCGCATGGCGGCGGCGTGGCGGGAGGGGGACGATGGCTCACGGCAACATTGCGGGCGTCGCCCTGCCAAAGAAGAGTCTAGAGGTGCTCCACCTCGAGCGCCAACTTGTTCGCTTGAACTTGGATTTGCGGCAATACATTCGCGATTCGCGATAACCACAAACTTGTTATAAATAGAGAATCGTTGATCAACTTCATCATTAGCAAATAAACAAGAATTCCTTTCTTTCCAATTTACGCCGAATAAACAAGGATTCACTCTTTCTTCTTCAAGCCACAATTTTCATTTTATCATGTTCACAATTTTCATTAAAAATAATATATAGTTTAGTTAGATTTGTTCGTTGTTTTCTTAGGTTGTGTGTGCACTTGTTCTTATCAACTTTCTCTTGCACCATTTTGGAGCAAATTAGACTTGACAATTGTGTTTATAAACTCCAAAACTGCTAGGATTATTGTAAACACTCTATTATGTTTCAATTATTTTTAATTTTTTTTTTTTTTTTTAGTTTTTTTGTAGATCTGTACAACAAATGTATTTGATGTTTCTTAGTCTACCAACACAGCTTTTCATGCTTGAGAGTTTGAAGAAATTGAGAAAGAAAATTTGCATTAAAAAACAAAATTCTTTACATTACAATTTGCGAGATCTTTGCATTTGAGTGTGAAAGTTTACATAGGTAAGCTCTTTTGTCAGTCTCTATTGAGTTGTTTCTTTGCGTAAACCTGTGCGCAACTCTAAAAAATACCCCTCAAGCAAGTTGAGTGTCCTCGCCGTCGTCGATCTCTAACTTGGCGAGTTAATCTCGTCATTAGCTAATTCTCGGACGACCCAAATCCCGCGTCTTTTCATAGATTTGTTGAGGTGCCTGCAAACTCACCATTGATGAGCTCTGGATATATGTAGTTGGGATTCGACTTGGCTCTGTTTTGGGATCTCCTTTTGCGATCTCATTTGGCATTGGTCACACCTCTCAACAAGTTCTTGGTACCATGGAAACTTGGCAAAAGACTTTGGCACCCATCTCCTCTCACAACTCGGGGATGTCAATCTACATAGCTAGAATCCCGTGCAACTCATAGATCTCAAAGAAACTCGGTTTGAAAACTCTACTTGGCTCTCATTTGTCGAAGAACCTTGCTCACTTGCTCACTTGCTCCCAATCCGACTCGTTTGTTTGACTCTGTGGTAACTCGATTATCCCCTTGACTTGGCAACTCCCCACTCCTTTGTAGTCCATCTCATTCGCAATCTCCAAACTTCCGGACTTTGCGTTGAAATTGGTCATCCTCCAACGACACCTCGATCTAGTCTCGACAAACATAATCCTCACTTTGGATCGACTCGACGCGTTGTGTGTCTCGAACCGTAAGTCCTCTAGCTTTTGTTGTTTGCGAATTGATAATTTTTGATGTTGCCCTAACCCTAACTCGGTGGTACAAAGCTTATTTGTTTTTAATACATGTCATTTTTATAAAAAGGTTAAAAATAAATTTCTTCATATATATTCTCACCGAGCTCCATGTCCGATTGGTGTTAAATATTTTGCTAAGGCATTAAGTGTGCTCAAGATCTAGGATTCGACCTACCAACCTAAAATTTTTCTCAATTTTTTTGAGAAAATTTATAAAACAAGGGGGTTTTATGGGGTAATTTTTTTAGTAAATACTTTAAGGGGGTATTTTATTTTTCGAAATTTGTACAAAACAAGAAGTTTATTTTCCTATAATGGATTTTTTTTGTAAAGGGAGAATATATTTCAATAACAGATTTTTTTTTGTAAAAGTAATGGCATTTTTTCCCGAAAAATTGTAAATTGGAAGCAATATCGGTGGAAACTAACATCCACTTTGTTTCGCATTGTGAGGGGGATGTAAAACAACACTCATTTTGTGCCGTGCAAGCCAATCCTGCAAAGTGGATGACACCTCAACTTAGAAGATAGAAGCAACATGCCGAACACACTCGCAGCTCCGAGTGACGTTTTCTCTCATGTGTGTACTAAAGGGGGAATGCTAGGAATTAGTCCTCACATGGGTGCTTAGGTGCTCCACATTAGTTAATTGTGTGTGAGAAAATAATAAGTGGAGTAAATAAATTGATGTAAGTGACTTATGTGAGTAACAATCACATTAGAATAGGAGAATATATGTTAGCCGGCTAAGTTGTTGTGGTGTTATAACTAATAGTTGGATTGTAAGTGAATTGTTAAAACAACTCACATAGAAAGGTTAGGAGAGATTTGAGGAGTGTTGTTGAGACATATCCCTAAATATAGGAGTATAAATGCCTATATATTTGTAAGTGTTCCTTTGAATGATTAATGATTATCAACCTTATTGAGCTTACGCCCTCGCTAAATATGAGGGTAACGCCACGAGTCTTTGGCGAGGTTCACGATCGGGAACACAAAGATGTCCAAGCTTGTAGAGAAACTTGTCAAACGTGGAATTCATAAACCTGTTCACCTTGCTTGTGCAATGGCGATATAGGATTCTACAGGTCATAGTCTATTGAGCAGAGGTATACTTAATCGAAGAAGTTATGGTCGTGCGTGTCAAGCTTTGTGATGTGCACTTGCACTAGAGGGGCGATTGAGGAAATTTACCGCCTTATTGTCTTTACCCTTCATGTGCTTGTTCACCAAATGGAACTGCTGCAAGTAAGTAATCCACTACATGCGACACACTTTCTCTAGCTTGCTTTGTGTATGTAGGAAACGAAGCGGCTAATGATCACAATGAATGATTGTCTCCTTACCCAAGAGGTAGTGGTGCCATTTCTTGGTGATTGAACGATGACATACAACCCTTTCTCATAGGTGGATTAGCGCTGAATTGTGTCGCCAAATGTCTCTAGGGGATATGTAATTGAATTTCCATGTTGTGTGAGTATTGCACCAGGTGTATAGTTAGATACATCGGTTCAGATTTCAAAGGGTTGGGCAATGTCGGGCATTGCCAAAATAAGTGTCATGTAGAGGCAATGCGTGAGCTCTTTGAAGGCATGTTGTTGTGCACATGTCTGTCGAATGTTGCTTTGGTGTGCATGATTTGGTTGAGAGTCCATGATATGTGTGAGAAACCAAGGATAAACATGTGTTAGAAGTGCATAAGTCTAAGAAAATTCCTCAACTTAGTGAAATTGCATGGAGTGGGCCAATCTTCTATTACCGTGATCTTCTCTAGCTTTACATGTATGCCTACATGGTCACTAATGTAGCCTAGGTACTTAATTTGTGCGGCACTAAATATACACTTGGTTGTTGGTTTGCAACTTGTGTTTGCCTGACAATGTGTCTAAGGCGTGTGAGATGTGCAACACACGCTCCTCCCAAGTTTTCTTGATGACGGGATGTCATCCAAGCAGATGAATGACTAAGGAGTTGGTGAAGGGTCAAAGTATGCTCATTAGGCACATGTATGTTGTTGGCACATCGGTCAAGCCGAAAGGCACAACCAATCACTTGTATAATCCCTCCTTGGTTTTGAATGTTGTCTTCCATATGTCTTTAGGATGGACTGAATGTGATGGTAACTTGACTTCAAGTTGATCTAAGTGAAGTATTGTGCATCTCGAAGTTGGTCCGAAGGTTGCGGGCATGGCAATAGGTACCAATTCTTCATCATTATCTTGTTGAGTATTCGTTGATGCACAAGCGCCGTGTGTTTTCTTTCATTAGCATGAGGACTATTGGGCTACCACAAGGAGAAGAACTTGGATGGATCTTCCTTTGATCAAGAAGCTCTTGAATATGGTGATGGAATTCATAATTCTCCCAAATGGACCTACAATACAATGGACGATTTAGAAGAGAGGATTCATGAACTCAATTGATTTGTTGCTTTACTGCATTGTGTTGGAAGGCCTTTTGGTTCTACAAAGATGTCTCCATATTGTTGTAGTAACTTGTCGAGTTCTTCATGATGATAATTGTGCGAAATGGCACATTGCCAATGCTTGGTTGCTTGGTTATGTAGGTGTTTTAGGATGGACCATAAGTAGCAAGACCTTCTCGTGTGCGAAATGAGTTCGTGATTTTGTTTGGTCGAGAGTGAACCTGTGTTTGGTTGTTGTAGATGACTCCCAAAGGTTGAAGAAGTGATCTTTGACATGGAAATTCCATTGTTGCAACTTAGCTTGATACGTGACATTGTGGTCATACACATACAGTCTTCCAAGTATGATATCTTAGGGATGACTTCACAAGTGACTATGTCCTCCATAGGCTTGAGTGAATGCTTGAAAATGCATTGTCGTTAGATTTGAGTTTATATCCCTTGTTGTAGGTATCCAAGTGAGTATGGTCAAGGATGTGCTTTAGTGGTAAGACATAGGTGTTGGATTGCATCTAGTGCAATGATGTTCTTTTGGCTTCCACAATCGATTACGACATACACAAGTTGACTCTTGACCCGATTCTTAGTGCGGAAGACTTGCTTTTATTTCTCCAAAAAGTTGGTGGTAGTGGTGTTGGCACTCGGACATGTAACTTTAGATCAACGTCACGTACGTGTGCGAGACTTGGTGTAGTTTGCACTATCAGTATTGTTTTGCACAACATTTGAAATTCTTTGTGTGAGCGTGTGTGGTGTCGGTGGCACCACTAGTCACCTTTGGTTCTTCTTTCCTTTGTGCGAGGTTGAAGGCATTAAAGCCTCCTAATGTTGTACAACCTTCTTCGGTTGTTCTCCCTTGCATGGCATATTCTGTTTCTACACAAGAAGGTTAGACAAGTACATTGGATGTGCCCTAGCTCTTATGTGTAGTACAAGATGAAGAGGAAAAATTCTACTTCATCTTTTCCTTGGCTTCAATCTTGGCGGTGTTGTGGTGTGCTTGTGGCAATGCGTTGGAAGTTTAGAACTTTCATCTTTGCATGAATATAAGGTAAGTGTATGCTGATGTACATTAACACCTTATGTTGCACCGTTAAGTTCTTGCGTAGATGCCCTGTGCAATCATGAAATTTGTTGTTGTAATCTTAAACCAACTGCTCCTTATGTTAGCGCAACTGTTAGAACATCATGTACTCATCCTCATAGTGTTTGACGGGGTAAGACTCCTAATTAGTGTTGACAAATGACTCCAAGTCTCAATGGGCTTGAAGTCTTTCTTAGCATGTGCTATAGGTTTTCCATCGGGGGACATTGAAACAATCATCTTCAATGCCGCGAAGTTGATCATTTGTTGAGTCACTGAAGCAATTGATCAAGAAGTAGGCCTACAATTGCTGAATCCAACTATCTAATGATGTTACATCAATTTTACCGTCAAACACTGGAATGCTGAGATTGACTTGTACTTTGAAAGGAATTTGATTCCAAAACCGTGGGTGCATACATGACACAAAAGGATACGCTTGTGGAATTGCAACACGAGTTGTGGAACTGGCCTAAGCCTTCAGTCCGTTGCTCTTTGAGGGCGTCTCAAATGAGTTTTTAGATGTTTGGGGATGCCTTAGAGAATATTTTTTGGGTAACAGGCTTCTTGCTCTTGTTACATCATTTTTCCGGATAATTTGAAACTAATCCCAAGTGGTGGCCTTCATTATGTTGTTGTGCTCGCATGTTTATAGTCATATGAAAGCTCTTGCTTGGATAACGATGATTTGAACCATGGTGCCCAACATGGAAGCTCAGAGGAAAATTGTGTAACTTGGCTAGAAAACTACGAGTTATACAACATACAATTGAAAGTTATTACAACAGTAAACCAAAATACATTCGAATGCATAATATTTGTAGAATAATGGAACTTCTATTCAATGAGAAAGAATAGGATAAAATACGTAGGTGTATAATGTTTAGCAAGGCTGAGAATGAAGATTCCCATGATCAGAAGGGGGAAAACACTTCCTAACTGATTTTCCTAGGCTGCCATGAAAGAATACAAATAATCATTCAATGTTAGATACTCATTGCATGCTAGCAGTCATGCTTATGATCTCTGATTGAAGCATTCATGACCTCTTAGGGTCGAGAGGCATACAATATATATACATAATTGCATGGAGGAGGTTTACCAATGAGGACAGTTACAAAATAATTCATCTTCTGCCCAAGTGATGGTTCACCTTCCTGCAGGTTTGACGGTTCACCTTCCTACAAGTGTGATGGTTCACCTTCCTACAAGTGTGATGGTTCACCTTCCTGCAAGTGTGATGGTTGGACTTCTGGTGGCATGGTTTGCTGACAGGTGCTTTGATGTGGCGTGAGCTTGGAGCTTGTAAAGTGCCACCTAACATGCCATGAAGTAGTGGTGAGCTGCCATGGGGCTGCCGAGTTTGGATGGCCCTACAGGGCATTGGAGGACTGCGTGGTATGACGTAAGGCAATGCATCGGCTTGCACCCAAACCCATGCAAGAAGAAGGAAAGGTTGGACAAAGAAAAGCTAGAAGTCTAGAGGGCCATGGTCAAAGAATGACATCAATTGAATGAGCATACAAGCGTAGCGACAGAGCAAACTAGAGTCCTACAAAGCTATTACACCATAGGTCTTGCAGATTATTATACCTGTGATGATAGATGACTTATCACAAAGCGTTCTAGAGCTCAAGAATGCTCTCACTACTACCATAGAAGACCTTAGCCCGAACATGGAACATACAATGGCACACCCAGTTTTGGGTGACGAGGGATGAAAAATCAAAATAATGAACTCATAGTTGAGCTTCCCTTGTCAAGTGATCAAGATTGATCCTATACTCCCGACAATGAACTTATCTCGGACAATAGGTAGTTGTGCATACGGAAGTTCTGGGTAGGAATTTGACAAACACCATTGTTGATAATGGTTTGGGTGTGAATGTTCTTCCAAAGGAGACTTGGAAGAGTCTCCGAAATCCAACTATGTGGCTTCCGACATTCTAAGGAGCAGATCAATAAGGCATATTAATGTACTGATGGGTCAAAAGCTATATTGGAACCCAACCTTTGTGCTGAATTTTGTTGTTATCTTGTTGAACAAAAAGGCCTATGATGCACTATTGGGTCATGGCTGGTTGTTAGCAACCAAAGCTAAACATCACTTGGAAAAAGAATTTGATATCCATTGAAAACAAAGAAGGAAAGTATGCCATAGACTTGAAGAATCAGGCAGTCAGTGAGGAGGAAGCCTCATCAGACTCATCGGATTCGGATTCGAAGAAGGATGCTCAATTGACATGAATTGAGGTAAGATGAAACCGAATGATGAAGGGGTCTTAGAGTTACAATCGTGCTTTGAAGATGAGACAAACTCCTCAACAGTTTATTCCATTGGCAAATGGAATACTACATAGTGTTCCACCCTGATTTTAATAACGTGGAGATTATGGAGGTTGACAAAGGCTTAGAATTGTAGCAAGATGACAAAATTAAATGCTGGTAATGTTAAAGTCATTCCGAACTGTTGCAATTGGCTTACCCATTGTGATAGAGTTATGCACAAGCAAGAATATGGAAGACAAAACCACTTCATACTTCATTAACTCAAAGAAAGCTTGTTATATCAAAATAATCTCCGTTAAAATTTTACAATGCTTCCAAAGCTCTGAATAAGCTTTTACAGAAAGTTATACGGGACGTAAAAAACTTCTAACCTATATAACCACTTATTACTTGACCTACTAACTTGGTAATTAATGATAAACATTAATTGCTACTTATGTGACATGAAGGGGGTGTCTCATACAATATGCATGCCCCATTCATTTGGATCATAACCTGACAACACCCCTTAATCCAAAAGGGTCTATAAGGTAATCTAGAGCATATGACTTTGAAGTCATCCAATAGTCTCTGCCAAACCTACAAATTGACACTGTACATTGTGGTACTAATCAATCGGTGTTGTCTCACATAGAAGCCCGCTACCTTGCGAGTTGTGGTATGAATGATGAACATCCTGCTGGGAGTGTTCATCCCCTCTTACTATTTTGTACTCGTATTGTGGTATAAGCACACTCAAGGTTTGCTCAACTACATCGATCCACATAAGGTGTCATATAGAGGCCCGTCCAGTGACTGCTCAGTAGTATGTATGGCACATCTACCTTGGTGCCCAACGACGCTGACCTCACTTTGCTCAACACTACTGGCGGTAGCAACTCCCTGCCAACTTGTACAATCACCAACAATTGATCGAAGACCAATACAATATCTTCCCCTTATCAAGCCAGAGGTGAGAATTCCTTTTAGCAGAAAACATAACCAAACAATTGGGTTTGTTCCTCAACAATGATTTCAAGAAACTCAAAAATTAAAATTGATAGACATTCCTACCAACTATCCAAAACTACCACTACAACATAACCCAATCTTAGAGTTAGCAACTCACTCAAGATGGGTGGTTCTAGGGCTTTGTTAGCCTGTTCGATCCCAAGGGACTTTTAAACCTTGAAGTGCAACATGGTTGTCTCTGCTAGTACAAGTGATGGAAAATAATATTACATTCATGGTTTTGAAGTGCACACTTCCTATTTTCAATCTTCTAGCAAAAGTAGGGTGGCACTTTTGACTGAAAATGCACCTGCTGTACATTAAAGCACCTTGTTTCTCCATTTTTTACTTAATTTTTTTATCAAAGAATTCATATAGGGAGATTTCAAATCACACAAATGACCACTTTGATTAATTCAAAATGTTCCAAAACCTATGGAAAGAGTGGTTACACGACTATGGTTAGGAAAAATATGAACTAAACAATTTTTTTTTGTATAACATAAGCTGAATGTACGAAAATTGACAAAATTTTGAAGTTTTGGCTTTTGCATCTTTGGGAATTCAACAATCAATTTCTTACATGCACAATGATTTACAATCAATCCTTTGACCGACTTGTCTTAACAACTACTTGACAAGTGTTTTTTTCTCAACTTGAACTGGGCTTATATTTGCATACAAATTTGGAAATAGTGCATTGCATGCAAAAAAATGAGAGAGATGTGAACCCACAGCCTCTCCTCAATGAATATCTTCACCCAACCAACTTGCCTATTTTATATAAACTACCAAAAGCAAAATATTTTATATAAAGTACTTGTTGAAAGTGTGTTGATTTTTTTTTTAAAATGAGACTGCTAATTCTTGTAGCCAACACTTGTAATTTTCTAGCAATTCAAAAGTCAGGCCCAGCAATGAAAATGCTGTCTAGAAACTTATAATGGGACCCATGCCTTTTTCTAGTATAATAACCAATTTAAACTTTTTTTTTTGCCATATGTCCAACGCCTTGCTTCATCAGTTCACAGGCCCCAGCAGCACCTTCTTCACGCTTCCAACACCATACACAGACTTTTCATTAAATTTTCAGCTATTTCAATGCTACTGCAAGGTTTTTACCATTCTAAGCAAGAGAAATTTGCAGTAGGGCTCACTCCAAAGTGATTTTCAGGCAGAACAAAAAGATTTTTGACAGCTTCCAGACAGATATGGCGCCCCAGGGATATCTGGCGTGCCAGCACAACAATAATTGTTCCAATCATAATTTTTTTATGTATAAACAAGATAAAAAAACCCCAAAGACAAATTCTTTAATTCCCAGACAATTTTTATAATGCTTCTTTCAACTTGAAACTTCACAAAAAAAAACTTTCACTAGAAAAATCTTCACCAAAATGATCTTCAGGCAATATAAAAGCTTCACCAAAAATTTCTGCAGGTCTTGTTCATGGCTCCTCCATCGTTCTTCTTCTTCATGGATCTATGGCCACCATTGGCTTTGATACCACTGATAGGTTTTTGTGCATGCAAGAATATAGAAGACAAACCGTTGCATATTTTACTAACTCAAAGAAAGCTTGTAATTTCAAAATAATCTCCGTTAAAATTTTACATTGCTTCCAAAGCTTTAAGCAAGATTTTATGAGAAGTTGCATGGGGCCCAACTAATATCTAAGTATAACCACTTCTTACTTAACCTACTAACTTGGTAATTAATGCCTAAAATTAATTAGTACTAAAATGACATTAAGGGGGTCTCTCATATGAGATGCATGTGCCATACATTTATTTCAAATCTAAACTATAGTATTAACAAATAAACTCGTTTGGATCACAAACCCAACACATTGGAGTACAACAATTACATCATTAAGAGTGCAACATTCAATGGAAAGTTGGCCTGCCAATTGGAATAACTAAACATGCATTCTAAAGAGCCGACTTTAATGAGCATGAATGAGGTGTCCAGAGAAAAAAATTAATAGGAGAGGTACAACCTCTTGAAGTACGAGCTATTTTTGAAGCACGGTTGGATAAGGCGGATATGCTCAATCGGGATGAACATGTGATGGTGGAACACACAACTAAAGTCATGTAAAAAAGAAGTATTGGCATGATAAACACTTTCAATGGGAGAACTTTAAGGCTGGAGCTCTAGTATTGAGATATAACTGGTGGCGCGAAACTAAGGTGGGTAGGTTCAAAGCGTTATGGCTGAGACCATTTAAAATTATAGAAATCTTAGAGAATGGGGCAGTTAGGCAAGAAAACTCAAATGTGATGATGGTCAAAGGCACAGTATCGATTCTAAATTAAAATATATAAAATGAGGTTCGGAAATATCAATCTAATGGAAATTGAGACAAGTAATGACTTGGTGAAAGGGCCAGCCATTAAAAATAAAGGTACGATCAGGTACAAATGCAAATGAAAAGGTTGTGAAGTACACAGGCATTATGACCGAACACTTTGCTTCCCACCATACGAACATCTTGGTTTAGTGAATCCTATTCTCAACCAACACCCTTCATACGGCCTGCTCAGCCAAAGTTCACATACAGACTGCTCAACCAAAAACCAACATACGACCAACAAAAGCCTCTCTCATCGTATCGTCTTAGCTTGCCTGAGTGTACGTCCAATTCCGCAACTGTTCACGGTCATATGTCAGATTACTCTTCTGACTGTACAACCTGCTATGCCAGTGCTCACCATAGGGTCTATTTCCCAATTGGCCACTGTATGTCACTTTCTCACTGTGTGTCCTATCCTTCAACTGAGCTCTGTTTCTGTACGTTGTCAACCACCCTCAATGTTGTATGCCCATTGTTCATTCACACCGCCATTTTATGTTGAACAGTTAGGTATCCACCCACTATACGGCCTAGGAGTTGGTTTTGATCACACAACTGTACGCGTTGCTCACACCACCACAAGCTTTGATTCTGTATGTTCCTCTCTGCCTATCCACCCTGCGCCGTATGTACTCATGCAGAAGCGTATGGCCCATTAAAATCTGAGTTTTCAGGCTAGCGACCCGCAATTTTATCTTCCATCTACAGCTAATCCAAAGCTTGCATAGGATCAAGGACAGTTTATTGAAAAAATTCAGTTTTTTGCTTCCAAGAGCAGAAGACTGTTTGGCAATTCAATGTACAACTGCCCCTCAACCCTGCCGAGGGCTGCCACCCCCAGATCCCTACTTTGATTTTAAAAAATAAGTTATTGAGAATCGTTTGGGGTGAAACATGCTTTTTCTTGCCTCTATGAATGTCGCAAAATTCTACATCACCTACAGCTCCATCAGAATGTCTTCTTGCATCCTTCTTCATTTTGCTTTTTATCATGTTGTCTATGACTTTTGAAGGACCCTTAGTTATGTAGGTTGTGACGGTTTAGCTAACTGTTGGGTATTGTTCCTCTAATAGAATATTGTATGTCGGGGTGTCCCTGTATTGTGTGAATTTTATCGAGACTATCTTTTATGAATACAAACTGCTATTCTTTTGAGTAGACAAATATTGAGGTTGAGTACAGCTGGCATTTTGATTCTCCGATGAATAAAAATGATGTAAAAGTCCAAAAGTATTTTGACAATTAGTCAAAATCTTTGGCAAGATTAGACTTTGATCTAATATGGTATGTTATGCAATTACTATTCTGTGGACATTGTTATTGATAAGTCTAGTATCTCAGTAGACATTAATCATACTACTAGTTACCCAACCACATTGAAAGTGTACATAACTACAAAAGACTTGAATTTCATTGTAAGAGTTTTTTTAAATTTTTTTAAGGTTTGTTTTTTTCAAATTTCTCTAAAGCCCCAAGAGAGGGCTTGGTGAAATTATAAGTGTTGTATGTTCTTTTACAAAGATTGCGAGTAAAATGAGTGAGATGAATATATTGCTTTTGTGGATGTGTGATCTCCTCCATGTATGAAATCTGCTTTGCTGTCCATAGATGGAGAAACACATTAAATTCCTACATTTTTCCGATTGTGTATCACTGTAAACCCTTTGACTCTACAAACTTTGTGCTGTGAATCCCTATTAGTGGATTTTAGGCCACATACATATTGCCAGATTTAAGAGGAGATTTCAGGCTTCCAAGTAATCTTTTTTTCTCATTGCATATGATGCTCATCTTGCCTTTTTCATGTGAGAGGACAATTTTCCTTTCAATTTTTGTTCATTCTTGAGCAATCCAGGTGGGTTCTCTATGTTTATTCTGCTGTGGATTACTCACCCTTTTCCCTTTTTCTTTCTATTTTGTTCCCTTTTGTACTTTCTGGTCAAAAGTATACAAAAACACCCAAAACCCCTACCATACGAGGGGCTGACCCTCTCAAATGCAGAGGGAAATCACCTGTTCCATGGTGATAATCCTACACTCGTTGCATGCAATGCCATTATTTGTTTGGTGAGTCAGTGAAATAATTGGGAGAATCACAGCGAGATACGTTTGTGCTAACAGTAGGTCAGTCCATGCCAATGGGTTCCCATTTGTGGTTGGGAATGGGTAGGGACTGCAACAGGCTTGGAATTCTCAGTCTTGGTTTTATTCCTTTCTGTAGTTTTACTGGCAACCACAAATTTTCACCTTTTTTTAATAGAATAATAATATCCTCCTCTCAAATATCTCCACATTATAATTTCCACCTTGTTCACTTGGCCTCGTACGCTAGAGAATTGTATAGTTCACTAACCACATCTCAACTAGACTTTGAGGTAACAATGCTCATGCACAATTTGCTAGTTGCATCTTAGTTAGATTGCATAAGGTGTCCTTGCACATTTACAGTTCACTACCTGAACATGAGCTAGATTAATAGAGGTGCCAATGCATGCTCAGTTCAACGGCGATTTCCATCCACTGAACCTCATATTTGGAAATCTAAATATACATTGCTGATGAAGAGTGTACAATATCAGTTTTTGGCGACATTTCTCTCCTTTTATACTTCCATAGTCCGCTATCATAATTCTGCTGGAATATATCATATGCTAGAGAGGTGGATGATTTTTCTTTTGCATCTGAGTCTAACACAGGATAGAGAGAGAGGAGAGGCTGATTGCATGCAATAAATATGACTGTAATATATCTTGTAGACACCTGTAAATAATAAGGTTTCCAAAAAAGCTTTGCTTCATATAACTCTGTGAAAAATTTGGAACAAAAACAAGCTTTTCTTCAACAAAAATGATTGTGATGGAAGCAATATCAACCCTTGATATTTTTGTAAGAACCATAGGTAGGAGAGGTAGAGAGTATGACTAACTGCAACAAATAAATGGATATGGCTGTAATATATATCTTGGACATGCACCTAAAAATAATACGGCTGCCAAAAAAAAGCGATTTGCACCATAGAACTCTTTCAATATATGGAGCAAAAACATTGCCTTATCTTCAACAAGAAAATAATTGTGATGGAAGCATTATGAGAAGCATTGGCTTCTCTTCAACAAGCAATAATTGTGATGGAAGAATAATGAGAAACATTGGCTTCTCTTCAACAAGCAATAATTATGATGGAAGCATTATGAGAAACATTGGCTTCTCTTCAACAAGCAATAATTGTGATGGAAGCATTATCGGACCCTTGATACTTTTTTTTTTAAGAACATAAGTATGATGGTCACTCCATAGAGACACTTGAAACATCTCAAATTTTGAAAAAGTAGGGAAAATATTAACAAAACTGTCTTACCTGATGTAGACTGCCCTTTGCATGCACACAAGGACTCAGTACAGAGACCGTTGCTGCAAGCAATGTTACCACAGCGACAACTCAAACCCATTTCTGTGAAGTCACAGAAGGACCTCCACTAAGAAGAAAGCTCTGATATCATGTTGAGGCACATACTTCTATTAATATCCTAGCATCTATCTTGGATATATTCTTTATGGAGGTGTGCATATATAAACAAATGAGAGTCAAGCTATATGGAAGAAAGTGATAAAGTAAAGCGCAAAATTAAGCTTCATGCTAACCAATAAGAGAGTAATGTAATAAATGATACAATTGCAAGTGTTTCACAAGGACCTAAGTGCCTGCCATATAGAACCTCAGTCTAATAGGAAGATTCAAGAGGGTATAAACCCTTAACTCACTAGCAATAGCCTGACACACTTACTAACCCTGTGTTATGTACATTACATTTCAACTGCTCCATAGCCATAAGCGGAAATAAGCATTATCCCTACCAAGAACACTTTGTCTATTCTCATTATAAATTTTGGTTTTCATATTTTATGGTTAGTGCTATAGTGTGATAGTTGAAACATATGCTTACTCACCTAGGTATTAGTGTAGTCTTTATAAAGAAAAGAATGAATATGGGTGTAAAGTGGTCAAAGGTGTTTTGGTTTTATTGGTAATTTTTTCAGATCTTGGCCTGGCCTTGATCACTGCCACATCATCATGATTTTTTTGTGTGTTTTTGCATAATGTTGCAGATGGTCTTTATGCTACAACATCTAAGCATGAAATGCATGGTTCACATGAAAGAGACTTGGAAACTCAAAATATGAGTCAAGGAGAAGGAAAATTTGAGGAGAGCACAAGGAGTAAAGTAAAACCCTCGAAGTCAAGGAGACAAGGCACCAGCTTTGATGTCACTAGCAAAAATATTTCAGAAACTAAAAATACCCATGGAGGATATGGAAAATTTGTTGAGTATCCACCACAAGGTGAGGAGACCACAAGGACTAAAGTAAAACCCTGGTTAAGGAGACAAGGCACCAACTTTGATGTCGCTAGCAAAAATATTTCAGAAACTAAAAATACCCGTGGAGGATGGGGAAAATTTCCTGAGCATCCACCACAAAGTAAAGCCAAACCAATGAATGCATCAAAAGAAGAAGACTCCAAGTTTGGTTCTGCTGGAGATTTTTTTAGCTCGAGAACTTTCAAAGATCTTGGTGCTAGTGAGGATATGCTTCAAGCCCTTAAAACACAAGGCATTTTACGTCCTTCACATATTCAGGTTTGTATTCATTTTCTTATTTTTATGATGTTATTGTCAACTATCTAGTAGGAGCAGAAATCATAATGAGCAGCGTTTCCTGTCTCTGATTATTTGTGTACATTTATTAGCGGAGTTGTGGTCTTGGAATTTGTTGGTTTGTTGACAAATTTAAACATTTGTACAGAGTTGAAGCAGAGTTGAAGCATTATAGGTTGCTCATGCATTTTCTGTCTGATTTTTCCTTATTATATTGGTTGAGAATGTGATATGGTCTTGTTTTCAACCTCCAAAAGTAAAAATGTTTACACATAAGTGCACAAGAACAATACTTTCAAAAGATAGATTGATTAATAATTCAAAAGCTTGACCAATTCAAGCTGGCCATTTCTTGCAACCTGTTTGAGAGGGTAGGTCTCTGAATTAGCAATACCCGATGGCAATACATGGGATCCTCAATACACAAGCTTATATATAAATTTGGATTGAGACACATCATAACATAAGAAGATGGCCCACAAATTTTAGGTCCTCAAAAACCTAACATACAGATGAAACATGACCACATAAGTATTCTTGACACTAGATAACACACTACTAACAAGATCATGACTGTATACTAGATATGTAACATGGCGCCCCTCAAAATCTGCCTTTCCCTCAAAGCATGTTCTTCAAGGTAGGTTCTTCTATTTGATCAAGCACATACAAACTTGACTCCTCTTGTGGTTCCTGCTATCATGGTTGATGAGCACTTTTTTGAACTGTGTTTCAATGCATGGTGTCTGAGTCTAAATTTGTTTACAGGGAATCTGCTGCACCAAGTCAGGTAGGATAGGGGCTTATTATAAAGTTTTTGGGATTTATAAAGGCGTAGTCAGTTATTTCTTGTCACCTATGAATATTTGGGACATATGGTATGTAAAGGATCTTTTGTTTTACCCCATTCACGCTTTATGTTTTGGATTGTATATGGCCTTTGGTGTTTGTGAAAACTTTGGTGTCTAGTTGTGTGCCTGTAAAGATAATTTTCCATTGTTAGTATAAAATAGGATTTTGGTCAGTTTTTGTAGGATAAAATGTCCAGTTCTTGCAGTTCTATAATAGTCCTTATTTGCTTGGCCAGCCTCTGAAATTCATTAACCCCAGAACATAAATTAATCAGCAGAAACTCCTTATGTTAGTCCAAAATTATATAGGACTCTGTCATATTATCTGCGAATTGTTCGAGCTTTAATCTACCTAAGTGAGATCATCTCTAACATACATGTTGGAAACACTTGTAAGTTCTCTTTTTATGGGCCCGCCCGGTGATTCTCCCTCTCATCAATTTTGGGCTATACTTAGTCTCTTTTTAGAGGACTTATCTTGCTATTCAATCTTAGTACTTAGTCTCTTGTTAGAAGACTAATCTTGCAATTCAATTTTAGTAATTAGTCTCTTTCGTAGAAGACTTATCTTACTATTCAATCTTAGTACTTAGTCTCTTTTTAGAAGTGGTGTCACCTAGATTTCACCCTGAAATCTGCAACTACCCTATCCAAATTTTTTTGTACTTTTAAAATAATGGGTCGTTTTGTGTTTTTATTGCCTGAAAGTTCTTGTATTGCGTCAAGATATTCCCAAAGAGCCATATTAGCCTTTTTCGCCAAATACCCAGATGCCCAAAATTGTTATATTCGTCAGTCGGGATTTGTCTGCGGAAAATTTGTATTTAATTATTTTGAGCCCCGTATGAGGCTATTTGCGCTCCGTTTTAACTCTGTTATGATCGAACATGTCATTATTCCTATGTACCAGAAGGGTTTTAACTTGGAATAAGTTTTGGGCTTTATTTGTGACTTTTGACAATTTTTCGTGTTTTTGTGTTGTCCCGTTTCGTTTTCTGTGAAATTTCTCTAGAACAATTCCTTTTTGCCGGTAAGCCCGATTTTTGGCCTGGAGCAGCTGGAAAACATATACGCACATTATGCCCGGAGGAAGTCACCATCGGAGGTCTGGATCACTGGGAAAAAGCGAAGTCGTGCACGAGAAAAGCCCCTGCGGGGTTGGGCGCATTTTTGGAAAACAAAGGATTTAAGCTGCAATGGGAAAAATACAAGCAATAGGCAAGGTGAGAATTTTGTACCTGCCTAGCAGGGTACTTTTTCCCGTGTTATAAAATTCACTTAAGCTGCAGTGGGAAAGTTAGAGGTCGAGGCAGGTGGGAATTTATTGCCTGCCTTGCAGGGTAAAAATTCCCATGATAAAATAAAAGGAAAGTGACTTAAGTGAAATCATGGGATTTTAGTGCCTGCCTTGCAGGGTAAATAATCCCATTGTCAAAGTCAAATCACTTAAGTGGATCATGGGATTTTGGTGCCTGCCTTGCAGGTAAAGAATCCCATTGTGGAAAATTCTTAAAAATAGAATTATATGTGCAAAAAAGTGCGCCCCCTTTGGTGAGATGATGGCAGCCTTTAAGTGATTATTTTAATTAATCTATTCTTCTAAAAAGTGCGCCCAAGCTTGGAAGAAGTCAACAAGTCAAAAGGGGAATAAAAGAAATGGACTAAAAGCATTAAATTTAATTTATTTAATGGCTGCCCCCTCTCTTTCAAAAAGTGCGCCCCATTTGGGAGTTATTTAATGATTTTTAAGGCATTAAATCATTAAATTAATTTCTATTTTCAGTGGCTATAGTCAAGGCACACTGTGAAACTTAAGTGAAGTGATGTGTGAAGGATTAAATTGGATTAATTTAATTTATTGGATGGCTGTCCTTAAACATGCTATTTTTAAAAGAGAAGAGCATGATTTTTAATTAATTAATTGCCTTTAATTGTTAGGGCAATTATTAATTATAGAATTGTGAAGGTTATATAAGCATGGGCAGCCATATGGGTGAATTATTTGATTCACAGGTAAAGAATTGCATCTAAGAGGAAAAGTGCGCTCCCATTTGAAGAAGGATTTTGCTCGAGTGCAAGGTGGCAACAAGGTTAAAAGCTTCCAGATTTGGCGCATGCTTTGAAGGAGGTGGATCTTTGTCTGCATAATTGTTTGCATAAGTGTTACAGGTGCTCAGGTGTTGTTGAAAGGATTCATGCTCTCTTTATGTGCAAATTAAACACCAATTTTGGGGCAGCAGGCTTGAAAAGTGCAGATTTTTACAATTAAAATTCACTATTCATGCTCCGTTGGCCATTTTTGTCTGAATAAATTGTAAGAATTCATTATAGGTGCTTTACAAAAGAAAATGAGCTTTTATCAATGTCCAATACATTGCATATATCCTCCGAATCTGAAGAATTGTCCAGATCTGCACCAGTATTGAAGAAATCCGGCCAAGTAAGAAGAAAAAGAATTATCCAGACAAAGATAGACAAAGCCATGGCGAAAAGAGATGAACTTAGAAGAGCATGACTTGCAGCTACTCCAAAATCTGAGCGGAAGAGACAGAAGGCCTAAAGTTGCTAAAGCAACTTCTAGGTTGATCATCGAGGATTCGGGAGAGAAGTTTGTTGAGATATCAATTCCAGCAGAAGGAAAGATAGAGGAGGAGCTCACGGCAGAAGATGTGATAGTGACCAAAGTACCCCTCGGTCAAGCCACCACTGAAGGATGAAGCAGGACATGCGCAGACATTGATGGATGCTTTATTCCTTAGGCTTGACCGGTGAAAAGGCGGAGAAAGAAGAGTTGCGAAGCAAGTATCTCAATTGTGTGAGATCATAGCCAAGGTCTTAAACCTTCCATTCAAACCATTTCAGAAAGCGGGTGAGTGATCATCTTATGCAGAAATGGAGGATGCAAGCAATCAAGTAAAGACTATTGACGAATGGAAGGATTTGATCATTCGTCGACTAGCTTCGTACAACTTGGAGAAGTGCCACCACCGCCTAAAGGTTATGGATGATGCAAAGCAAATCAGAAAGCAATCGATGGCGAACAAAGAAGGCATGAATACAGTTGCAGAGAGTAACCTGAGTATTTTGGCCGAGATCAACAAGCTGCCGGGAGATGTATTGATTGCGGAACAGATTGTACCGGATGGATCAGTTGAGAAGGGGAAGCAGCTAGAATTTGCAGTATCTTTCCGTTTGGAAATCTGCAGAGTTTTGCTGAAGAGGATGCAGGCACTTGAGAGTAGGACATCAGACTTACCAGACAGTGTCATTTCTTTCACTGAGGAGAGAGTGGACGGGAATGTTACTTCATACGTGCGGATCGTCTCAACTAAGGTGCCTAATTCCCTGGAAGGTTCTCTTCTGATGGTACAAAAGAGAATTGATAAAGCTACCAAGCCTTTCACGATGAATTCTATCAGACCGGGCGGTGGCGCTGCAGCGGACATCGCGTAAGGTTTGGGCCGAGCTTGGAAGATGTGGAAGTGTGCATCAAAGTGTTGAATGAAGGGTTGCGCAGTTCAGATGAGAAAGAAGCAAAGATGGCTAAAACAGATGGAAGGATGAATGGTATGTTCGACAAGTATATCCGATATCGTAACAAGAAGAAGACATAAATGTTACAATTGTGGCATGACTTCTTCTATTCTTTTTCTTCTATTTTCTATGTTCCCGGATGAAATTGTAAAACTTCTAAGTTATTGGTTTTGCAACCATTACTTAAAGTCATGTGGAACCATTCTATTAGTTAAGTGATACATGTGTCACTTAGGGAGAAGTTAGTGGAGGATGATTGCCAAATGTCAGCTTTACTTATTTATGTTTCAGTTCAGTTAGACTTCCCATTTGTACTTTCCCTCCTACATTCTATAAGTAGGAGAACCTCCGGGTTAAGGATCGATCAGAATTTGTAAGAAGCAATCTTGTGTTCTAGACTTTGTGTTGAACCCTTGAGAGCAACTTGGAGCAAAGGAATACAAAGGAGCAGGTTTTCGAAGAACTTTGTGTCACGGTGTACTGTGTTTTTTGCTTTTAATCTTAGATCTCTTAATAAACTTTGTGTTATTTAAGATCGGATCTAGAGCTTCCTTGTTTTATAATTTTGTGTGTTCATATCTATTAAGTTTCTTTCTATGTGCATTAATTAACTGCTATCTACTAATTGGGATGCACATCTTCCCTATTTCTTCTCTCTGTATTTCCTTTATTTCCTTCTTCTATAAAATACTTCCTTTCTTCGAATTGCTTACTTGCTGCGCAAAACTTCTTAGTTATGGTTCATGAACTAAGTGGTTAAAGTAAAACCCCTGATAGATAATAACACATTTTTATTGACAAATCTGACACGGGAGCCTCACCGGTTAAATGAGGGAGATTTATCTCATGACTGCCTAGGTTTGATGCTATGCAGAAAATCTAGCCAACAGTTTTTGGCGACTCGCTGGGGAACAACTATCTTTGCAGATCAAGGTTTATCTATTGAAGATCAGAGTGTTTTCCATACAAATCTCAACTTGGCTGAACGTCCATTCACCCGATCCGTGAAGGCGCAAGGAAGGACTGATCATTTCTTTAGACTGCAGGAGCAATTCAATTTCAATCATCCTCCTCAAGTTAGAAGCCGCAGATCTAGTCTCTCACCAGGAAGGAGAGTGCACACCCATCCAGATCCGGATTGTCTTCAGCATAATCCGGCGGCTGGAATTATCCATCAAGTCTACACAAGGAGGAGACGTGCTCAAGTCAACATGGGGCATCAGCTAGTACCTGTTCCATGGGGGCGCTTTTGGGCCACTGAACTTGGCTCCACCTATGCACGAGCTGCCAAAGGGATCTAGAAAGAATTTTCCAAAATTCTTTGGAGATGGAAAGCAAAACCCGGATGATCATTTGGCGGCCTTCTTCATATCTTGTGGTGTGCTTGTAGTAGAGCATGAAGATGTCTCAGTCAGACTCTTCATTGAAACTCTACATGACTTGGCTGGAGAATGGTTCTATTGGCTAGCTCCTAGCACCATAACCAACTGGGCGACTATGCGTGAGCAATTTCTGAAAAGATTCAAGCCTGCAGAGGATGCTAGCACGTTGATCACCCAACTGACGCAGTTGAAGAAAGAGCCAAGCGAGAACATGCGAGACTTTATTGCAAGGTTCCAAAGGATTTTATATAAAATCCCCACTTCTGCCGCATTGAGCGTTTACGAAAATCAAAAGATGTTTTTATAAACACTCTATTGCCCGAAGTTGGATATCACCGAGAAGGGCAAGACCACCTGTAAATCTATTGGAAGCACAAAATGCTGCCGTGGAGGTTGAGGATGACTTGATCATGGCTAGGAAACTCCAACAACCATCTCACAAAGGTGATGGCATTTCTTCTAGTACTTCGGATCCTTTATTGCAGAGATTGGTTAATGACATGTCTGCGAGATCAAGAAGCAGATCTCTCAAGCAGGGAATGCAACCCCCTCAAGAATAGCTCCTACCCAGGACCTTCAATGGTCAAAATCAAAATCAAAACCGAGCAGACTTGTCTTGCGCACTGCACACGGTTGGCATAATAGAAGTTGCTCCAAGGAATAACTTGGAAACTAATGAAGAGGATCTCGGCATTGATGAATCATTTGATGATGAAGACTTTATAGATCCCACTGGCGACTCCAATATTGGTTACCTGGACTACGAATCTGACGATGGCTATTATGAATCTTTTGAAGATTCTGATGGTCACACTTTTGCGGTGTTCACAAGGTCTCAGACACGCCAAAATGCCGAAGCATCCACAAGCAGCCGAAGAGAAAGAGAAGATCCTGGCCCGGATGTTACTATCTTGAAAAGAGGTAGCACTCTTCCTTCTTCATTAGCGCCTAAGGATAAATATTCAAATTCTTTCAATTTGCAAAGAAAGAGCCAACGCACATCTTATCTATCCCCCTTCAATTTGTCAATTGGAGGAGATGAAGTGAAGAAGTTTTAACTTGTTTCGCCAAAGTGCATACATTAAATATGTTCACTTGGAAGCTAGGTATCCGGGTATGCTTGTATACAGGCCCAGTGTGTATGGTACATACAGTGTACGGGATGTCCTTGGGTTTGTTGAGGATTTGTACTGGGTACAGCAGGATGTACTGGGTACTTTTGGGTTTGTCCTTCATGTACCTTATGCAAACCCACAACATACCCAACCAAACAACATGTTTTTAATTTTTTTTTTTCAAATTTTTGAATTTAATTATTTTATAATATGTTAGAACAACTCAAAAGGACTTTAAAAAACAAAAAAACATCAAACCCTAAAAGAAACTCCCAAACTGTTTTTAAACAACACATCTACCTCACATTGCATACTCAGATTGCGCATTTTCTCTCTCACCTTAAGATTTGCAGTTGGTTAGGGCTGATACTCCATCCTCTTACAAACAAAAGTCTTGACGAATCCCCTGGAGAGCATTATGATTATGATGAAATATCCCTTATAGAAAAGATCTCTAAAATTCTGGTTATTTCACAAAAACCCTTATACAAACATATAACAGCAATATGATTTTTATTCAAAACCCTTACATAGAAACAACAAACTGAAATCTTCATTTATTCATCAAATACCATCAAACTGGGAAAATCCACAAGGGGCAAAGCCTCTAGAAATACTCTAGGAACATGAATATGTAAGCAAATAATTTTTCCCACCAAAGTCTGAATTTATTTTATTTATTTTTGCAACTGGAAATACAACAGTAAAACAGCTGACTGTATGTTGCTAGAACTGAAGGAAGAAGGGCTGAAGAAGCTGTCCTATGACAGATTAAGACATTAGGCAAGCCCTATCACCGAATGCTTGGCCCAAAACACCTGCAACAGTCCCCACAAGGGGTCGCCACACTCCTCTAGGGGGTCGCTCAGCCCAAAAGGGGCTCCAAAACACTGCTGTGACACTTCCCACTGCTGCTCCCACTGATAGATGGATGCCCTAGCTGGAATAGGATTGAAAATCTATTCTTTGGAGTATGCCCTAGCTGTCCACCGCTGAAACAGCCCTGAAACTGTGCCCTAACTCTGTATGACTGATTTTAAGCTCAAGTATGACCTCTAGATGAGATCACCAATTGAGAAAATGAGGGTTTTCGTCCCCAAATTCTGAATACCAATGAGGGTTTTCGTCCTCACTAGCTGCAATGTTGAAGCACAAGCTTAACACTCAAAAATCTGAAATGATATGATCAAAAGGTGTCCACAATGACCCCCATCGACCCCCTTTTATGCATTTGCAAGGCATGAATCTCAAGAAAGAACTCCTGAAGGGTCAACCCATGCCTAATTGGCTGTTATCTTTCACTTTATGGCTAATCATGTCTATTTTGATGTTGACTTTGGCCTTTTAAAAAGCCACTTTCTATTTTAATGATATAATCATAAGTTGCCTTTATAAAAATAATATAAAGTCACTTTGGCAACTTAAGTCATACCACTAAATTACTCCCCTTGCAACACCCCTTAAGCCCACGGGAAGTCAAACTTGGGCTAAGGGTCTTCTGGCGAACTAGCTTTGAGAAGGGGACATTACATATGAACAGAATGAATACGCTGTTTTTATTTTTAGTTTTGTGTATACATTGTAGCATTTGCACAATGTACTTGTTCTAAGTTTGATCAATGAATATCATGACAATTGGCATTGATTATCAGTATATTTTGTGGTTATGTAGCTTATTTTGTTTACTCTGCCTATTATATGGTTTATTTTTCTTATTTGGCTATATTTTAAAATATTTTATATACTTTTATACGGACATACCCAAAGCCGTACCCAAGCCCCGGGAAAAAATCGCCATACTAGCATACTGGGTCCCTGTAGCCGTATCTGTACCTGTACTGGCTTAGCTTGGAAGCATGACCTTTAAATTGGATGAACTGAATGAAGAAAAGGTTCCTCATTTCAACAAGTCCTACTCCTGGTAAGAGGTCATTTTATTTTCTTATTTGTCTATTCATTTTGTGTTGAAATTCTCAAGTCAGCTCTCTAGGCTGTTACCTTTTGTTCTTGAGACTTCTAACTGTTGTAAACTACTTCACGATTGTCTGTCTTGTTGTCCTTCCTATAGCTGGCTTTGGGAAGTTGGAAGTATCTAAGTGCTGGTTTATGCAATTCTATTTTTGTTGGAGCAGTTCAGAAGTTTATTTGGGAAAAAAATTGTGGAGCATGAACACTTATTCGAACATATTGTATCAACTTGACCATTTTGAAAGCTTCTTTTATCTGTTTTCTTTTTTGGCTAAAGATACCTAAGGTTATGGACCCTAGACCCACAAAAATGTAGTGAAAATATCAGTCACTCACAGCCTATAGCTCCTTTGGGACCTTGAGATTAAGAAGGAATATTATTTTGCATTATTCAATATGGGGGAATAATTTCAGACACTTATCACCTTGAATATTTTTACTTATCTACATTCAGATCAAGTATTAAAGCAAGAGAGCTTTTAATAACCAGAAAAACAAAGAAGAGAAGAAGAAATAAATAAAATATATATCTATGAATGTATATATATGTACATGTGTATATACCCATATATATACCCATATATATTTTACCTGCATAATATATTTTTTTGCTTGAGACCTTCTGTTATAAAATTATATAAACACGAGTATATATATGTATAGACACTTTTGTTTTTAATTTTATGCATTATATATACATTTGTATATATAATTGCCCTTAATGCAGTGTGGGTGTATACACGTGTATTCACCCTTGTCCAGTGTCCTCCTGCAATGCGAATAGAGAAAACAACATACAAAAACAGCAATATAAGAAGCAGTAACATAAGAAACTGTGGGAAGGGTAAGGAGAGAATGATGGACTAAAACAGAAAGCTAAGCTAATATATTTATCCCACAAGGATATGAAAGGAATCCTTATGGGAGCCATAGATCCTAGGATTTTGGATCTTTTGATCCTATGGTGGGGGTTAACCCTCCGCCACCTCATAAGATGCTCTTTAAATTAACTTAAGTGGGTCTAATCATATTAAGTTGGTGTTATTTTCTTTTGCTAACGGTACGCAGGATCACCAGTCTGCACTGGCCGTGGACCTATACAAAATTGGGAATTTAAGCATTTAGATTGCCTTATCATGGTGCGCCCATGAATTGAAACCGCTTTGGCCTGATGCCCCATTAACAGGAAATCCATCGAGTTGTGGGCTGCCTTAACACAATGAGTTTTGAACCTTGGACCTCCTGTTAACAAGAGAGACCAATTTTCATAATACCACTACTTGATGGATGATTAAGTAGGTGTTATCTATTTGAATATATATATGTTTTAAATTAACTCTTTTTTTTGGGGTGGCCTACTATTAAATTCAGGCTAAATTTTATTATAATTAAATTTATAAATGACAGTTGCTTTAATATTTTAGCATGGAACCCTTGTTTAAATTCTCCACATAAGCTCTTAGCTACCCTTGTATGATTAGTTAGCCTTAAATTAAATTGTACCCTAATTGATGTTGTAATGGAGACTCTTCTAAATTAAATGCTAGGGCTGTGGCCACGTTGGGAAAGCAACCTTAGGAAACTTGTTTTCCGAAACTGCTTGTGTAGGGCAAGCAGGGCTGAGTGTCCGGTTATCTGCAGCAACTTATATTCTTTCATTTTTTAATTTATTTAAGCATCTTTTAGCTTTCAATGTGTTTTTTTGGCTAAAGTCTGCTAGGCACTGGATATTTCTGCTTTTGCATGCTACTGCTACTCCGAGATTTGCAGCTAGGTCTGCCACCTTATATACTTTCCCTTTATATGAGTAAATATGACTTTTTCCAACTTCCTTGATCTCATCTCTACTACCTCCTTAGGCCTTCCTTTTGACATTTCCTTTGTTCACAGCATTGATGATAATTTGAGTCTCTTTCTACAATCAAGTCCTTCTGATTCCTGAAGAGGGCAATGTGGACTCCCTTCAAACAAGCTCGGACCTTAGCTATGTTATTTGTGACTTGACCCACATATAGGGCATAGATTAGGACCCAAAATGTCTTGAAACATTCCCCTCCTTCAGTTGGGGTTTTCCTCTAGCTGCTCCATTGAAATTAAGTTTTGAGCGTCCAAGAGGCAGGGAAGTCCATTTGACAGTTGGCTTTATCGATCAAACTGACCACAACACGTTGTCAGGGGGAAATCAAGTGGTTTTCAGTTGAATGAATGACCTATTCTTGTGTATCTCCTTATCTTCCAATTCCACTTCTTCATTGTCTCCAATGCATACATTTATTATTTCTAATATCATTGTTTACGTTTTATCCCACACCCTTTCCAATGGCGAAAGAGTGATTTTGAAGCTTTTGTTATTCTTTTCCAGCTTTATATTCAATATAATTAATACCAGGGCAACTTTCCATAATTGATGTGGAGGATTGCTCTTTATTTTCCTTTTCCATCCTGTCATCATTTCTATGAGTGTGGCATCGTCCACCCTAATCCCCATTAGTTGAAAACACTTCTCCATATTTTCCATGAATACAGGCAATGTAGTTACATATGTGTGATGGTCTCAGCCTCACATTTACAGTAGACATATGGAGGTCTGAGGGACCATGGAATCTGCTTTGCATTAACCTATGGTGGCTTGATTTGCCAGGAGTGTCTAATGCTTCTTAGTTTTTTCTGTCATATCAGTGTTTCGCTAAGTCAGAGTTATCATAGATGCTGCCTTAACAGTAACTCTCCCCATTTTATCACCTTCCTAAACTAACTTATCCTCACCATCTCTAGTTTAAGGTTTCCAGATATGCTCCCTTAACAGTAACTTCCTCTGTTTTATCACCTTCCTAAACTAACTTATCCTCACCATCTCTAGTGGCTGGTGTTTTTCCCTGTTTTATCACCTTCCTAAACTATTGGATCCTCACCATCTCTAGTGGATGGTGGCTTGATTTGCCAAGAGTGTCTTAAGCTCCTTGCTTTTTCTGTCATATCAGTGTTTGGCCAAGTCAGAGTTGTCCAGTGTCAGGATTCTTCATTGTTAATAATATAACCATTCGCTTGTGGCACCCGTTGGCTTATCTCATAGCTATTTCCTTAAAAATCTCTTCCTCAACTAGGGGCGATTCTTGTATACACCAGTCCCTCGAAACACAACTTGAGTTCCTTCTTGAACGGGCCACCTTAGTTAGGGAGATATTAAAGCTCTGCAAATTTTGACAAAATTTTAAATTGTTGATCCCTGTTGTAGGGTGTCTTGAGTGAAGAGGTCTAATCTACTTAAAGTGACCATATACTTGGCTCAGTATATCCTGCTTCATACTCCTGTTTCCTCCTCAATATTCTCCACATAAATTTTAACCCCAGAGCTTTATTCATTAGGCCAAACATTCTAAATCCAAGCCCTCCATATTCCTTTGGTAAGCATGCCTTCTTCCAAGCTACCAAACATATTTTACCTTTTTCCACTGAACCGTTCCATAGAAAGTGTCTTTCAACTTTGAGTAACGATTATTCCTTCGTAATTGGATCTGACATTTTGAAAAATGGCATCATATAGGTGGCTATAACTTGCAGGAGGCCTGCATCAATTGGATCTTTCTTGCAAAGGCAAGACATTTGCCTTTCTAGGTTGATTATTTGGACTGAATTCTGTCAAAAGTAGGTTTCTAAATCTCGGGATGGTTTTTTCCTTCAATGAGGGGCATTCGTAGGTAGGTGTTGAGGAGCTGCCCTTCTTCAAATTCCAATACTTTGTTGATCTTCTATTACACACCCTCTGTGGTTTTAGAAAGTATATATTTGACTTGGATGCTTTAATCTTTTTATGAACTGCCTGTTTATATTTTTTCAGGATCTATTTTATCTTCCTCACTTCTTTTTCTTTTGCCTCATCCAATAAGATTCTATCATCAACAAATTGCAAGTGTGACAATGCAGGCAGATTGGAAGCTATTTGTAATTCGCTTACCTCTTACAGTGTTTCTCATAGTCCTCTCAAGTGCTTCTACCATTATTATAAATAGATGTGGGTAAATTGGATCCTCATGTTGTAGACCTTTTGTAGCCCCAAAATTTTCTATTAGAATCCCATTGACCAGAACTGAAAAGTTCAGGCTGGAGATGCAACTGCTGAATATTTTTGCCAATCTTTTGAGAATTTAAATCTTTCCAGCACTCTCAAGAAGAATTTCCAATTTATCCTATCATATTTTTTATTCATATATAATAAAATGATAACTCCAGTGTTCTTTCTGTGGTTTAGTGAATCAATAGTTTCATGTGTTATGGAAATGCCACTGAAAATTCCCAGCCACAAATCCACTCTTTTCCTCGGAAATAATATTCATGAGGCATGCTTTCAGTTTAAGTCACCAGGTTCGAGTTCGAGTTCAAGTTCAAGTTCGACAAGGATAAAATTTGGTTCAAGTTCGCCCAATGGATAAAGTTTGAAAAAAATTCGCCATTAAGTTCGAATAATAGAAAAACATAAAAACATATGAAATTATGTCAAACCACAATCTTAAACATGTAATATTAAGTTTTTAGACTTCATACTAACCATACTATAGCCTTAAAGGCTACTTGTTACATCAAAAAGTTCCATATCATCAAAGAGTGAACATACTCTATAGCCTTATAGGCTACTTGCTACATCAAAAAGTTCCATATCATAAAAGACCAAACATATTTCATAGGCTACTTGCTACATCAAAAATTTCATATCATAGAAGACCGAAAATACTCTATAGCCTTATAGGCTACTTGCTACATCAAAAAGTTCCATATCATCAAGAGCACTTGGCTCATCAACATTATCATCATCACTAGATTCATCACAAAGGAAGTCAGGATCATCTGCATCCTCCAAGTCTGCTGCAACAAGTTGGGATTGTGAAGAAGAAGATTCTTTTTCCATATTTTTCATGCACATCCGCAAATTGCTACGAACATAAACAAGATCTCCTAACTTTCCTGACAATAACTGTTTCTTTTCTTAGATTGGATGTGATCAAAACAACTCCAATTCCTTTCACATGTTGATGCACTTGCTCCTTGACTCAAAATTCGAAGAGCAAAGCGTTGTAGTTCCTTTGCACTTGATCCATAATATTTCCACCATTTGTATCCCTCAAGAAGTGGCCTATCATCCTTGGCTCCTCGTGTTGAAAATACCCCTTCTTCTACCCGAAATGCCCTTGTTTGGTGCCTAATTATCCTTGCAAGTTCAGGATCTGGAACAAGCTTGTCAATGGCTTCATAAAGCCCACCCATGACTTCAGAATCACTCTCCCTATCTATATGAAAGAGCCTAGGCTCCAGATAACAAGTTCTTTGAATGTAAGGGTGTGTGCATCATTTTCCATCTTACATCAATGACATCCCATATTTCTTTGTAATCTGCCTCCACATCATTGAATGCCTTCTGAATGGATTCCTTACAAGTGGTCCATAGCCTCATAAACCATGCCAAGACAAGGGGTGTCACCATCAACCATGCGAAGCACATCCACAATAGGTTCACAAACTTTTAGAACTTTGTTTGCACTTTCCCAAAATTGCTGTTTAGAATAATTTGTTCTGCATGCTTTCCCTTAGAGCTTGTTGAAAGGGCAAATCTTTCCCACTCATTGCAACAAATCACTGACCTTATTGCTGCTTTCTCTTCAACTACTCTTTTTAAAGTGATATAAAAAGAGGCAAACCTTGTTTCACAAGGCCTCAACAACTCCTTAGATGCATGTTGTCTATAAATGCTCAATGTAAGGCGGTGGTTCCTTATGAAGTTTGCAATTGTCCTCCCCTTTGAATTGCTTCATGAACCCATGGAAATTTGGCCAAGTCTTGAAGTAGCAAATTCAAGCAATGAGCTGCACAAGGGCTCCAATAGATTAGAGGATACTTGTCCATTATCATTTTTCCAGCACCTACACAATTAGTGGCATTATCAGTGACAATCGAACTACATTTTCCTCACCCACTTCTCTGAATTGCTTCATCCAAGATTTTGAAAATAAACTTTGAAGTCTTCTTGTGGTTCATGGTGTCAACAACTTTAAGAAAAGATATTCCTTGAGGGCAATACACCAAGACATTAATCAAGGGTCGTTGACACATATCAGACCAACCATCACTCAATATATTGCAACCTGTTACACTCCAAGAGGCCTTGACACCTACCATATTTCCAGTCACCCTCTCTTTTGACCTTTCCAAAAGAGTAGTTCTAAGGCACTTGGATGTGAATAAAAAGAAATTGACCTGATACAGATGGCTTATGGATTGCCAGCTTCCCTTTTTTGCTGGCACAAAAGGGGGAGAGTATTGAAGCTATGACATTTTATATTTAAGCCCGTGCTAACATTTAGTTTTGTAATGATGTTATTGCTGGATGGCAGAACAGGCATCTACTCGTCTGCATTTTCCATTGTCACTTCAAATGACTCTTCATTATAATATAGATTAGATTGCACTCTATTCTCCTATTTCACGATGATATTGTTTTACTTGCCTCTTCTCCCGAGGGGCTTCAGAGACAACTTGACGCACTTGCTCTATTTTGTGATCTTCGGCATTGACGGTCACTCTTGGTAAGACCAAGGTCATGGTCTTCAATGGGTTCAAGACCTCTCACCTCCATTTCTTTTTCGGGGCAAAGCGGTTGAAATCACCAATACATATACTTATTTGGGTGTCCAGTTCTCAGGACCTAGATTTAGTATGAGGCATGCCCTTCAGCCGCGTGTGAACAAAGGTTATGGGTCTCTTGCCATTCTTGAGCGACAATGTTTTCGGCACCACTTTCAAGACATTTCCTCTAAGATGTCTCTCATGATCTCTCTCATCCAACCCACTGCTCTCTACGGGTCTGTTGTTTGGGGGCCCTCCCTTTTAGCTACGGATTGGGCGTCGATCGAGAGTGCAGACTCTCCTCCTTCGTCGTCTCATCAGATGCAAGCAGACGGTTCCTCAGTTGATTATTCTAGCCGAATTCGGCGCCAGACCTTTCCGTCTGGAGACCGTTTTTGACATTTCGGCCTTCATCCACCGCGTCAGGAGGTTTGGGGATTTCTCCGATGAGCGGAATAGGTACCCGTATCTCGCTTATTGTTCCTCTATGAGTATTGCTCAGGATAGAGGACGTTGTTGGTTCTCCAATACTTCGGCTTTGTTGGGTTCTGTTGGTATTCAAATGGATCATCTTCCCCCTTTCATTATTCCCTGAATGCTCCCAGTCACCTTCTACCCACCAAGCAGGTGTTGAATAGGTCCATCAGAGAGGATATTTACAGGTGTTTTATTCAGACTACTTGGGTGAACCCCCATGGCGGCTTGCGTCCTAAGATGGCCTTTTATGCAGAGCATTTTCTTGAGATCAGCGACGGACTCATCATCCGCCCCAATACACCTTTTGCCATTGGATGCATGCCCTCCGCATACCCCTGGGTCAGTTTCGGGTGGGCTCCCACAGATTGCGTTGTGAGACGGATCATCATATTGACCACGGTGACAGACTTTGCAGGCTCTGTAGCCTCCAAGAGGTTGAGACTGAGGACCATTTCATCTTCCGCTGCCCCATATACTATGAGATCAGGGGACGATTTCATTGCCTCTTCAGAGGGGTTCAGACCCTCCGATTTTCTTCAGATATATTGACCAGCGGTGCCTTGCCCTCTATATCCGTGAGTCTCTGGAGCTCCGGGACCAGATTCTTCACCCACCTCCGAGAGTCATTTCCACGAGACGGATTACATCTTTCTTTCCGGTTCTACCCGCAGTGGGTGGTACCAAACGGTAGAGCCACTCTGATCCTATTACAGGGCATAGATCAGTTCGTTCCTGGCTAGACCTTCACAGCTCCCCAGTGGCCACCAGCCGGCTCGGCAGCGTACACGTCTCAGAGGGCAATCCAGATCTACTCGCCTCCCTGGCGGTCGTTCTAATCTTAGTTCTCTGCGGGGGAGGGGGCCCTCGCCCCCCTCTTCGAGGAGTCATTCCATCAGTAGCTACTTCTTATCAGCTTTGAATGTTAGGAGGGATGGGACTACCATTTCTGAGTAGACAACTCCTGATCAGCCCCCTCCTTCATTCTCTTCTCCGCTTTCCTTCCCCCCTCTGACTCATTATCCCCGTCTTTGGGGTTTTTTTCTTGTTCTTCTCTTATTCTCTCTCTTCTGTTCTCGGGAACTCGTTTTGAGTCTTCCCCACTTGCACTTTGTATATTGTTTGGACTGCAGTCCCATTGACCTACTTTTGTGGTCATTCATTGGACATTAATATATTTATCTTTATCTTTATCTTTATCTATTTTTATGTTTTATATTTAAAAAACATGGCTCAATAAAATGTTTAGGTTGATCATTTAGCTTCTAATGAAAGCTCCCCTCCTAGTATATTTTTCAAGTTTATCAAGTTTATTCCGATATCAAGGTTAAATTTGAACATTGATCCTAGTATATTTTTCAAGTTTTGTTTGTATTCATGTTGACATGATATTCGTATATCATATGTATGGCAGCCACATGATCAATTAAAATGTAAAGTCTTAAGTATATTGAATGTTTTTAACATTGATTCAAGTTTTGTATTACTATTTCAGTTTTTATGGACTAAAAAAATGAGTATATGTATATGTATATATATTCTATATATAATTAATTTTTTAATATATATGTACGGATGTATCCAAGACGTATCGTACCCAAGGGTTTTTAAAATTGACGTATCCACGTATCAAACCTCGTATCCGCACTGCACTCCGTATCCGTTCCAAAGCACTGCACTGCAGTACCCGTATCCGTATCCGTATCCGTATCCGGCAAAATAGCAAGTAAAAACTTAAAAATAATATATTTTTAAATATTAAATTTGAAAAAATAGATTAATAAATTATAAATTATTAAATTTAAATATACTCAATTACAAAATTAGAAATTGTTAATTTTAAAATGATGATTTTTAAAAATAAAATGTACTATAAAATCTTAAATCACATTAAAAATATTAAACTAAAAAATAAATATAATATTTAAAATTTAAATTAATCAATATATAAAATGAAATAGAAAATAAAAAACATTTATGAAAAGGTAAAAATGTTATTAAAAATATATATAGAAAATAAAATTACATTTGAAAAATATAATAGAAAATTTAAATTTTAAAAATTAAATTAAAATTAAACAACAATTTAAAAAAATCATGATCAAGTTTAAAATGTTATAAAAAATATAAAAATAAAATTAAGTTTTAAAAATGTAATTATAAAATTTACTTGAAAATTAAAATCAAATAAAATGAAAAACAAACATTATTTTTAAATTACAAAAATGTATATAGAAGACTTAAATTTAGTTTTTTAAAAATACAATAAAAAAATTAATTATTAAATTTAAATCAAAGTTTAAATCAATTAAAATTAAAAAAACAAACATTATTAAAACAAATGCTTTAGTTATAAAAATTTATAACTTTCCATCTACGTAGGTTTAAAAATTAAAAAATAATAATAAAAATATAAAACCACACATAAGCTTAAAGTTTATTAAAAATTTATAAAATTAAAAAGAAATAATAAAAACACCATGTAAAAGTTTACAAGTTTAAAAAGTTAATAAAAATATAAAAAGAAATAATAAAAATTAAAAACAAAGTTTATGAAAAAACTAAAGCTACGAACCCTAATAAAAATCCATAACAAAGTTACAAAGCATCGAACTTACCTCTCGGCTTGGGCAACACTCTGTAGGGTTTGGCGGTGGCAATGGTGGAGAAATGCGGGGACTTTGAGAGCACACTCCCACAACACAACTATACCATTTACCAGAGATACACCACTGGTCACGTGCAAGCTCTTGAGCCCTAGCGTCTATGGAAGCTACCTCTGTTCACGTGCTAGCTCTTGCCCTAGCGACTACTAAAACTCCAGTGATAGTCACGACTGTAAATAGAAACCAGGAAGCGACTAGCAAAAGAAGTGGATGTATTGTGCAAAGCAAATGCAGGGTTTATAAAGACTCGTGAGGGCATTTCCCCTATTTTTTCCGTTGATTTTCTGCATTTTTTCGAGGCGAACAACATGAACTTCAACGAATTTTCAGGGTCACCTGAAAAGTACGGCGAATTCTGATCTTTAAGCCAAAAATTCGGCGAACCTTGCGACTTAGCTTTCAATATAGAAGCCATAGCCTTTGTAACTATTTTGTGTGTTGTGTTGCATAATTCTATGCATTTGAAAACATCAAAATGTTCTGCATTTTTCTTTTTGGAATGAGTGCTAAGAAAGTGGAGTTCCATTCTTGTAATACTAATTTCTTCCTTCTGTGTTTATAACAATGTTTGTCACAACTTTTCGAAGCGTGTGCCAGAATTTTTGAAAGAAGCCTACCTAGAAATCAATTGGGCCCAGAGCTTTTATTGCTTTGAAATCTAAGACCGCTTTTCAAACCTTCTCTTCTTTTATTGGAGCCATTCGTGCTTTGTTTTCTGCTTCAGTGAGTAGTTGTGGGATATTCCTTAAAAGTTCCTCTTGCACTTCTATTTTATCCTTCTCTTCTTCCCATAGGAGATTTCTTTTTGTTTTTGAATAAATGCTTCATATATTGACAGAAAATATTTACAAGAACCAGATGGTTTCCCAAAGGGTTTCCCATAGGAGATTTGTGTGAAAGGTTTCAGCTTTGTGTTTGATCATTATCATTATTTGTTATTACTTTTCTCATAGGCAATTTTAACCTTTCCATTTTGTTGTGTTTCACCATTTCACTTTGTAGATAGCCGTTAGAACTTAATGTTCCTAACCCCTTTCTTGATTTTTTTTTCTCCAATACACTTCTTTCATCGTTATAACTTGTTGGAGGCCAGCCATTAACTGTTTCTCCTTTTCAATTGATTCCTAATTTAGGTCTTGCTTTCACGTAATTCTCGTTTGAATCTCCATAATTCTTTTTGATGTTGTATGTTTTTGTTTTCGAGATAGGTCTCCAAAGTGTTTCTTGTTTCGATAATGATTATCCGGATTCTAGAAGTGTCCGGGGTGTAATGTCCCCTTTTTTCGAATTAATCCAAAATAAAGGATTCCTTGCCTTTCCCCTTTCCGAAGGCAAGCAATGGATGAGCAAGGGAAGATCGTGGGTTATATTTCCATTTTCCTCATTCATGTTTATGTTTTTATCTTTATAAATTCCCATTATAAGGGGTCAGTTGGGTTTGGTGCTTTTTAAAGGGAGATTAAACGATTAAACTTTATATGGGTTGGCCTTGCCTTTTTGGCCTTTGGCGCCAAGATGAGGATATAAAAGGAGATTAAGGACTTCATTTGGGAACATGGATTTTGGCAAATTTTATTTACACTTGTTCTTTGGGCTGATTGCTCTTAGTTCATTCCACTTTTGGGCGAAAATCCAATTGTGTGGTTCTTTCCAAGAAGGATGAAAACCCTTCTTGTGGTTGGTTGGAGGACGGAAACCCTCCATCCTTGGTGCAAACAAAGATATTTTGAAAACCTCATGCAGATTTGAACTCTAGAAGATCAAGAAAGACATCTACAAGGGTTTGTATGAATTTTAGAACCCTTCCTAGTTGGAGCGCCTAGGGTTTCAGGGTATTTGGGTGCCTTCTAGGGCACAAGTAGCAAATTTGATTTCATATTTTGATTCGGCATAATTTATAAGGCCGGAATCTTCATTTTGGTGAATTTTGGTAAAGATTTACTATTTTTCCTAGCCCTCGATTTTGGCTAGGTTGCTGCTGTTATAAATAATTAATTCCAGTTGTGTAATCAAATATTCCTTCAATCTTTTGATGTATTTGTGATTTATAAATATTGTCATGGCTAGATTAATTGTTTCGTGGCATTCTTCATTGATTTGCATAGTGAAAAGTGGACTCGAATCCCATAGACAGTTTGCTGCCCTAGGAGACTACTGATTTTAGATTGGTTTTCAGTTATTATCAGTTTGTTGTGTGTATAATTAAAGGTGTTTTCAGATCAGATTTGTTTAGGACAGCCGGTTAACCCCTTTTCTCCATTTTTAGTCCCAAAAGGGACATTACAGTGGTATCAGAGCTTCGGTCTTCCCAGCCTGAGGGTTTGAAGATCAAAAGGGATGGATAGAGTTTTCAGTGATGCTAGGATTGAAAGGCTTGCCCTAGGGAAAGAAAGATTGGCCAACACAATGGCCCGACTGATCCATACCGTTCAAGGCTCGAATGGTGGAAGGATCTCTTCAAAGGAAGTCATGAATTCTCTGTCATCCAAAGGAAGCAACATCGGTACATGGTATGAAGAATATAGAGCTCTTCCGGAAAAGATCTGTGATGCCCTACCTTTTGCAGAGTTCGTGAAGTTGGAGACAGAAAGAGTGGGGATTGGCACGGGGTCAAAACCCCAAGCAACAAGGAAGGGGTCAACCCTCCCTAGGGACCCCACACTCATGAGTATGGATGCCATGCAACTTGAAGGTAGAGGGTTCTCAAGTCCTCATGACAAAATTGGGAGCTCCAACAGTCACCCGCATGCCGGGGAAAAATCAGATCTGCACTTTGAGAGAAATGGAGCCATGAAGGATGGAGATTCAGTCCTTACTTCCATTATTATTCGGATAGTCATCATGATGAGGTAATTATTGATCATTGTTTTGCTAATACTAATAATATTTCAGCATGTGTGGATTCTAGGATTGGAAGGGAGGATGATGAACAAGTAGGGGAAGTGAAAGGGATGATTGGAAACCATCTTTCCAAGAGACATGACAACAATCAACTTGCTGGTCTGTTTAGGACAACAGCTCCTAAGAGTCAAGTTGAAGGTGTTCGTGGCTTGGGAAAGGACCACAAAGAGACTCCATGCATGTGCCAACAAGGCATGAACGAAATCAAGATGGAAAAAGAAGATGGGCATGCCTACTTCCCTAAGGATAAGATGGAGGAAGATAGATTGCAGCAGCTGGTTACTAAGAGGGAGCAGCCCTTGGGAGTCTTAGAACCCCCAACCCTCTTGCCGAATTGGATTCCTCGACTGATTTTCAGAACAACTTGAAGACATCAAAGTTTGATGAAAATAGGGATCATGAGCCTAGAAAGGAAAGAGAAATCATGAAGCACGAGTTGGAAGGTATAAATCCTTTGATATTTCATAATGATTCTATGATTTCTAATGATGACACATTACAGGAGAATAAAGAAGAAAAATCTGATTTACAAGATGATGAAGAGAAGTTGAAGGTTGAAACCCAATTGCCAAAAGACAACCGGAGGTACGAAAATAATTCAGATTTGTTGCTTTCTACCATGTCATTTCAGATTTATGGTCATGGGAAATTTGTTGAAAGGGATGACCTTGGGGCAAATGTGATGCTCCAAAGAAAAACACGGCAAATGGGAAGTCTTCATGATGATATGGGTGGTGACAAATCAGATTTGCATAGGGTCCATGGACCAAGACTTTTGGGTGACCTTGTTGGGGGTCATGGGAATGAAGAGGGTGTTTTTTTGGGTGACTACAATCACTTTCAGTTCGCTGGAATTTTCAGAACAACAGTCAATAAGAGGCAAATTGATGGTGTATATGACTCCGACAAGAACCATGAAGATGTCCGTGCAAGTATCAACAAAATATTGTTGAAGCCAAGGCAAAAAGAGCCTCATTTGTTGAACCTAAGATGAAGAAGAAGGCTGATCCTAGTTCAGAAATTCTGAGTCACACGGTCAGGAGTGTGGAGGATATCCCAACCATCCCTCATCCGGCAAGGATTGGAGAACATGTTGAGGGCAGCCCAAGGTATGATCAGATTTCATATTTGTTAACTTTCCCTATGTCGCTGCAATATGTTTATTGTCTTGAGCAGCATGTTGAAATCAATATGAAGAACTTGTGGGATAGCTTTTGGCACTTAGACCCTTCCTTGCAAGGTTATGTGGGCATAAAGGTTTGGGTTCCGGTTGACCTCTTGTATTGTAAGGAGGAAGTCTTTGATATTGTTACTCCATGCACATGGTTAAATTTAATGGAGGATTGTTTTGAAATCATTATGTGTTCTAACAAAGTTGTGAAGGACTCTACCCTTCATGGACAAGGCTTCATGGTCAAGGCAACAAATGGCCACTCCATGCCATGCACACACGAAGGTGCTCCCAACTCATTTCCACATTAGGAGAGCATGAGGTATGTGATGATCTTTATATGATTGGCATAGCTGGTATCTATCTTGTGTTTAGAGTCCAATGGTTACATTTATAGTATGCAAACTCGGCAAGAACTCGCCGAGTTGGCAAGTACTGTCGAATAAAAAGAAAACAAATAATTGTTGAAAAAACTTGCTAAACTTGACTACCGAATATTGACAAAGATTTGCCGAGAATATTCGCCAATATTCGGCGAGTCCGTGCTTTGTATATTCACCATACACATGAGACAATACGCGAAACACACAAAAATGCTGAAAATACACTTTTTTTTTTTTTCTTTTTAAGGCACCAAAGCACTTATTTTTCATTCACACAGCCATTGAGCTTGCATTGCATGAGTTGAATGGATTTTTGAGCGAATTCGAAGAGAAAATTTAGATAATTGCATTTAGAGGTAAGCTTGTTTTTTTTAAAATTCTTTCAAGTTTTTACAAATTCGGTCTATATTATTTAAGTTTTATATATTGATATTGTAATTTTAAATACATCTAATTTAATAGCGAATGATTTTAAATTTTTAATAGTCATTTGGAGGAGGTAAGTTTTTGTTAATTCCTTCGCTAATTCATTCTAAATTATTTAAATTTTATATATTTGTATTGTATTCGATTCTTCGAATATGTTTTGTAATTTTAAATGCATTCAATTTAATTGCGAATCATTTTAAATTTTTAATAGTCATTTGGAACCGGAGGTATGTTTTTTTTATTAAATTACGGTTAAATAGGGTTATACAGACACGCTTTTTTAAATTTTAATTAAGTTTACATTTTTTTAATTTTTTAAATGTGCATTGTGTTGCAGATTAGAGCTTACCAATGGCATCGGGTTTGACATTTGGGTAAGCATTACCAACAAGAATTGTTCCAAGTTAACGCCGTACCATTGCTTGGAAGTATGGTGTACGTGAAGTAGTTAAGTGAATAGTGGTTTGCAATTTTTGTGGTAAAACATTTTCTGGAGGAATCAATCGCCTGACGTATTATCTTGCATATATTGTTTTTCGGGACGCTGTGGCATGCCCCAATGTTACGCTGAAGAGACAAAGCGAGAGATGAAAGCAAAGTCGACAGAGCTAGAGGAGAAGAAACTAAAGAGGGAAAGGGTGCATGCAGCCATATCGTGAAGCTATTAGACACAGAATTTGGAATGACAGGGATTCGAGAGGATGATGCGACAACAATTGTGGGTTCTACTCATCCATGCACATGAACCATAAGAGGCACATCTGCTTCATCGAGTTCGAGAAAAGGCATACATAGTCTTTTTGTACCAAAGAACATACCGAGCACAACCTTTCTTTGCAGTGCAACTGGAATAAAGATATGCACAAGGAAGTGGATAAAACATGTGAAAATTTTTGACACGCAACCTTCCATTTATTGTGTTTCGCATCTTGGGAGTATTCAGAGACATTGATAGTTATAGGAAAGGGTACAAGGCACCCTCTCCAAAAGACTTGAGTGGGAAATTGCTCAAGGGTGCGAGCTTGTAGAGATGACTACAATTTTAGAATATCAAAAGAAACAATGACAAAAATTGTAATGTCCCTTTTTCCCACCTAAGAGCTGATATTTGGTCTTCTTGCCATTCCTTCTCCATGGCAAAGAAGCAAAAATGAAGGAGAAGACCCTTGAGCATCTTTATAATATATTTTATCTAATATTTTTATATTTCCTTTAGTGTTTTCTTGCATTATACAGGTCAACCTTTTCTAATTGAGCATTGGCGCCAAAAAGGAGGATATAAAAGGAGATTAGAGGCATCATTTGTATCTAGACTTGGCGCATTTTATTCTACTTGGGCATTGTGAGCTTGTTGCTCCTTGTTCATCCACTTGAGGATGAAAACCCTCTTGTGAGGTTTCATTGAGGGACGAAAAATCTTCATGTGGCTTGGGTGAAGGGACGAAATCATTGTTTGGTCTTGAAGTGAAGAGCTGATTTGAATATCTATTTGTAATTTCTAGCTAGTAATTGAATTATTTAGGGGAGCGACCTACCTTGGGTAGGGTTTGGAGCTATTGGTAAAGAATTTGAGAAATTTGGTTTCATAATCTGATTTGTAATATTTTTAAAGGTCGGAATATGAAGTTTGATGAATTTAGAGGGTTTCTAGACCCATATTTCATATTTTTCTTGTGGCTGCAATTTCAGTTCATATTTAATTTCCAGCAGTGTATTCTTCAACATTTCTTTGTGATTTTGGCTTCTAATATTCCATAAAATATTGGCGAGTTGGTTTGTGGTGTTTTGTGGTGATTTTTGGCATTTTTGGTGATAGTTCAAGTCGCTGATTTTACTCTTTCAGTCTGCTGCAATTTAAATTTCAGATCTGCATTTGGTGTGTTTGGTTGAAACCCTCAAAAGGGTTATTATAGTGGTATCAGAGCATGGATCTTCAAAGGACCTAGGGTTTCAATGGAAGAATTCAAGTTTGAAGAATTGATGGCACGGATGAACCATAACCCACAGATCCGAGGAATCAACAACGGTGCATGGAAGGGTAAGATCTCTATTTTTGATGGTACTAACAAATCTTCAGTGAGATCATGGTTGTCAGAATTGGAGGCATACTTGCAAACAAACCCTATGTGTGTGGAGGATGCCCTCGAATTCATCCCTTGTCATTTGGAAGGGATAACAAGAGATTGGTGGTACCATGTGTTAGAAACCCAAGGAGAAGAATCGGTTTGCTTCTTTGACGATTTTAGTCAAAGGATCATAGAACGGTTCAATGTGCAAGCTTGCAAGGATGAACAATGTTAGGAAATAAGGGATAAAATATGCGAATAATCCACAAGTAATCGTGCAATAAGTAGAAACTAATATGCAAAGAAAGATATTACAAATTTGAAATAAAAGTGCGTAGGAAAATAAAAGAACACAACATAGAGACAATATTTAACGTGGTTCACCCAATTTGGGCTACGTCCACCAAGAATCACTTGCTCAGATTTTATTACAAGCCACCTCTTTCTCTCAATACAATATTTTATTCGACTTTTGTTTAAAGGAGCTATACTCAACAAAATCTCCGAATTCACACTCGAACTCACACACACCTACAATAATTATGTCTCACCTATCAAAAGTACATCAATAGCAATTGGCGGTGGAAGCAATTTTACAATACGGTGGGTACCAAAACCATGGGCCAAAACCGCCCCATAAACCTATGGGTCAAAAATCCCGCCTATATGAGAAGAGCACGTTTCTCGAGATATTGGGCACATTTTTCAAGGCCAAGGTTTTTTTCTCAGGGGGCTGCTTATCAGTTTTGGAACAACATTGCTAGCAGCTTGTGGATCAATTTGGGGAGACGCTCTAGGGCAGAAGCCACCCCCACACCCCGCTCGGGGTTTGCCTAGTCCTAAACAACCCCCAAGAAAATTATGGAGAGTGTATAGTACTTTTAGTGTACAGTCTTCAACACTTCCCACACATGAAAATAGACTCCACAACATAAAAAGCAAGGTAAGAATTTTTCATTTGTGGAAGATGTTCATATTTCTTCTAATGATTGCTCACATGATAGTGAAGTAACAAGTGATGGAGTCATAGAATTTGAACCAAAGGAAATCAAAAAAATCAGATAAGGGCAGCATAGGTAGGAAACCTTTGTCCTAATAGATGTGAGGACAACAAGCTTGCTGGAATTTTTATAACAGCAGGTCATCTCAGCCCTATAAAAGCTCAAGAACATGGAAAAATTGTCAAGCAAGCATCAAGCAAAGAAGAAGGTAAAAGGCTCTTGGTTGTTCATGATATCCCTTTGCTTTTTAATAGTTACATGGGGCAAGATACAAAAGGATTTTGGAGGCATAAGCAAGAGGATGTTGAAAGGGTTTCATGCATAAGTACCATTGCTAGCGTGAAGAGGCTAAAAGATATAGTGAAGGTAAGCAGCCCGGGATCTAGAAACAACTCAGATTTATTGTCTAGCATGATACTACACCAAAATGATGGACCTATTTTGCAAAGGAGCCTCAAGAAGGACACCCGGAAAGCGAAAAATCATGAAGGTAAGGTGTTTTTGAATGCTGATTTAAACTCAGAATTTCTGAGTGTTATGGGCAGCCCCGGCATGAAGGTATTTCAGTTTTTGCCTATGCATCATTTCAGATTTTCTACCATGGTTGGATGGTTAGGAGTACTCATGTTTCATATATGTTGTATCCTCTTTTGTCACCAATGATTGAACACCTTTGTGCACATCATACTTCATGGGGTAAGGAGCCTCATAGGTGGTTAACCCATGATCCCATAATAATGGGAAAGCTAGAAAGAATGGAGTGGATGGGCAACATTCTTAATATAAAATATGGCACACATCACCCACCCTGGGTGAAGAGTCTTCTTCATGACCAAAGGGACACCATGCTTATAGAAAATGGCAATATGCATCAGTTTATTGGAGAAGAATTGGCAAGAAGGATGGAGCCAAACAAAGCTGGTTTCGAAGGCTTCACGGTCACCATAACTTATGGAGCATATACTCTTTACACAAGGAAGATACCACAGCTCGCTATTCCCATGAAAAGGTATGAGTTTTGCATTGACTTCCTTGTTTTAAGTTCAGCTAAGGAACCTATTGTTGTTGGGGTTCAAGAGCTCCAAACTTTGGGGGAATTAACCCTCAAAATCCACAAGAAAGGATTGAAGTGCCACTCACAAAATGAAGAAGTCAGAATTTTTGAAATCAGCCATGGAAATGGTAGTCATGTTAAGCAAGGAAAATCTGATTTTATTTCATTACCAGCAGTAGAGAGGGGACTGATTTTAGCTAAGAATACAAAGAGGAATGTTGCAAACAACATCATGAGGAGGATAAAGAATGAAGGGAAAATGAAACATAGTCATTGGAGCAATCACATCCATACATGTGCAAAGAAAGATGGTACACTTCTCACATATTTTAGAATGGATGTAACAGCTGATTGCATATTTTCAGTTCCTCTAGAGCAATTTTCAGTTTCTACCACCTACCAATCATATGTGGACCTCATATTTGGTAAGTACTTAAAGGAATTTGTGCTTGTTTCTTTTGATGATGTCTTGAGATATAGCAAAGCATGGGTGAAACATCTACAACACCTTAACATAATGATGAGTGCTTTAGGACAACAGTCCTTGCAAAGAAATTTAAATATGGATTTGGTTGGAGCAAAATGTGGGACCAAGGGTATATCATGGAGCCTCAAGGGGTACATGTGGAGCAACAAAGGATACATGCCACACTTGGTTGGCCTCCTCCCATCTCCATTTCACAACTCAGAAGGTTCCTTGGGTCTAAGAAGGGTTTTTCACACATTGTTGCCCCTCTAACTGATTTAACTAAGAGGGAGGTACTCCGCTGGTCACTTCTAGCTCAAGAAACATATGATCAACTCAAGAAGGTAATGTATTTGTATCAAGTGTTTGTTGTACTTGATTCTTCTTTTACATTTATGGTGGAATTCGGTGCATCCTGTGAAGGGATAGGGGTTGTTCTAATGCAAAATCAGCATCTTGTTGCATTGGAAAACAAAGAACTCAAGAGACATGAGCTGAATCTTCACAATTATGATGGGAAGGTGATGGCCATTATGCATGGATCAGCAATATACAAGCCTTTGGTTCTTGACATTAGACATGTCAAGAGGAAAAACATTGTAGCAGCGGATGTCTTATCTTGGAAACCAGCTCCTCATATGAATCCGGAAGGGTCTTCACAAGGAGTCGAGGACTTGGAGCAGCTAAGTTTGTATGGGGTTTCAGCTGAAGTTAGTGAGTTTGTGGTACTTTGTAATGTCCCAAACCCGGGATCAATGGGAAATATGCAAACAACCAACTCTTCAACACTCCAATCAAGTGCAAATATCAAAAGTCAGTCAAACACTATTCAAACCAATCAAATAGATGACTCAATAAACCCAATAAAGGGGTTTAATGGCCTCTAACGAGTGGCTCACTCACAGCTGAAACTGTACCCCTCAGAAACCAGACTTCTTTGACCAATGAGTTCATGCAAACATACTCTAAAATCAGCCCTTCAAATAACACAGGAACATACTACTACCTGCTGCCAATGTGAGGATGTTTCAGTCATGCAATCAGCTATGAATCTCTCCCAAAATCATACTTCAAACTCAACTTAAGTTACTTGTACAATTCGCTGCTGAAAGGAGATTCAAAACACACTACTAACACTTAATAATTGCTCTCAAAGAGTCGCTGGTAATTAATGAATAAAACACACAGCATGCTGATTGTATATGGCTTTAATATGCAAGAAAACCCTTGATACTTCACCGCTGGTAATAAGACTGAGAATGCTCCATTGATTTGCTCCTAAAATGCTCCAAAACAAGTCGTTGTTGAAGGGAATTAAGGCAGATTACACTAATCAAAACCCAAACCTTATTGATAAGTTTTACCTTGCCAATGTTTGCCCAGAACAGATCGCATACATTCCCAGATTGGTTGCTGTTTTTAGAGAGGGAGAACAGCTCAAACAATTAATCAATATGACCCTCTAGATGAGGTCGCTGGGCAAGGAATGATCAGATTATTAAGCATGAAATCCACTGCCAACTTATCCAACAAATCGCTGCATTAGAGAAGACAAAAATCTTGCACTAATTCCACCGATTCACAACAGTAAATACATCTAAATCAGATCACAATACCATGAAGGGAAAATCGCTGCAATATATAACATGAAGATATGCAAAGGCTGGATATTCCACACTCAGAAATATATGCAAAACAGTCCACAATAAAACCAATGGAAATCGCTAGGGTTTGGAGGAATTATTCACCAAAAATCAATTTGCAAAACACTCACAAAACCAGCTGCTACAGTGACGACGCTACAGTGATTCGCTACAGTACAAATGCAGATTTTCACTTGCAAGTTTGACCAGATATTTGCCAAAGCCAAAAACATGGATCTCTCATATAACTCCTTCAATTTAATCTTCAATAACCAGTCACAATAGATCTCCAAAGCAATTTGTATCAAAAATGGGCATGCATCCCAACTCCAAGCATGGAGCATAAAATAAATATCATCATAACATGAAAATAATAATGATCCTAGCACTCCTTTTATAAGCAAGGAGGCACAAAATTCGAAATCCCTAGGAGAGGGAAATTATTAAATAAAAGCAATTTATTTCCCTAGGTGTGGCATCCTTTTCAAATGGTGATTTTATCATAAAAGCCACCTAAATATTTATTTAATTAATTCCCCATTTAATTTTTATAATTTGGGAATTAAATTAAATAATCTTCATAATTAAATAATTATTGCTCCAGGCAATAATATTTAATTATTTAATAAAAATGTTCCCCTTGCAACATCCCAAAGCCCACGGGGAAATATAGGCTAAGGGTCTTTAGAAATGGGGACATTACATGCTTGTTTGGGTACCTAATACTTCTACATCTATCATATTACTAAAGCTCACATGGATTTGCCATATTTGCATCATTTTTATGCTGCTGATCACAATAATTTCAGTCAGGAACAACGGTGTCCATGTGCAATTTAAGAAGGTTTCCTTGCATGACAAGGATAGTGGTGAAGCTCCACTAGTAAGGACACACTCCCAAGCCACCCTAGTGCTAAATTTGATGGAATACGAGGTGACTTACTACTGTTATGATTTATTTTTAGCCTACATGCAAGCTATGTTGAATGATGTTTTCATGATCCGGATAGAAGGCTCCATTGAGGGAGAACATGTGGGTATAGGTGATGGAATGAGTAGACTCCAAGCATGGGATTTTGATATTGGGTATGTGAAGGGAAAGCATAATGTGGTTGCGGATACTCTATCAAGGATGCCACCTTCACCATTGGAGGATGAAGATCTTCAAAAAAGAAGAAGAAGTTGGGGCAGCGAATGTAATGGGTTTGCAATTGCTTGGGGACAAACAATTTTGGGAAGGGAGGACTGTAATGTCCCTTTTTCCCACCTAAGAGCTGATATTTGGTCTTCTTGCCATTCCTTTTCCATGGCAAAGAAGCAAAAATGAAGGAGAAGACCCTTGAGCATCTTTATAATATATTTTATCTAATATTTTTATATTTCCTTTAGTGTTTTCTTGCATTATACAGGTCGGCCTTTTCTAATTGAGCATTGGCGCCAAAAAGGAGGATATAAAAGGAGATTAGAGGCATCATTTGTATCTAGACTTGGCGCATTTTATTCTACTTGGGCATTGTGAGCTTGTTGCTCCTTGTTCATCCACTTGAGGACGAAAACCCTCTTGTGAGGCTTCATTGAAGGACGAAAACCCTTCATGTGGCTTGGGTGAAGGACGAAAACCCTTCATCATTGTTTGGTCTTGAAGTGAAGAGTTGATTTGAAGATCTATTTGTAATTTCCAGCTAGTAATTGAATTATTTAGGGTGGAGCGACCTACCTTGGGTAGGGTTTGGAACTATTGGTGAAGAATTTGAGAAATTTGGTTTCATAATCTGATTTGTAATATTTTTAAAGGTCGGAATCTGAAGTTTGATGAATTTAGAGGGTTTCTAGACCCATATTTCATATTTTTCTTGTGGCTGCAATTTCCAGTTCATATTTAATTTCCAACAGTGTATTCTTCAACATTTCTTTGTGATTTTGGCTTCTAATATTCCATAATATATATAAAATATTGGTGAGTTGGTTTGTGGTGTTTTGTGGTGATTTTTGGCATTTTTGGTGATAGTTCAAGTCGCTGATTTTACTCTTTTAGTCTGCTGCAATTTAAATTTCAGATCTACAATTGGTGTGTTTGATTGAAACCCTCAAAGGGTCATTAGAAAATACGGATGCACCATTCTTTCAGATGGGTGGACGGATGGAAGGAACCACACCCTCATTAATTTTTTAGCGGCTTCAAATGGTGAGATGGTGTTTTTGAAGTCTATTGATGCCTTTAACATAGTAAAAATGCAGAGAATTTGAGTCTTATGTTGGAGAAGGTCAGTATTAGAGGTGGGTATCTAGAATGTTGTGCAAGTTGTCACAAACAATGCAATAACATATGTGGCGACCAGTTGGGAGACTACTACAGGAGAGGCATCCATCACTCTTTTGGACTCCTTGTGCGGCTCATTGCCTTGACCTTCTTTTGGAGGACATAGGCAAAATTGATTGGGTGAGGTCGGTTACAGAAGATGTAAGAAACATAACCAAGTACATATATAATCATCTTTGGGTTCTTAGCTTGTTGAGAGAGCACAAAGAGGAAAGAGTTTGTGTGAGCTAGTGTCACAAAGTTTTGCAACTAACTTCTTGACATTATATAGTATTTTTAGTTTGTTGATATCATTGAAAGAAATGTTTTTGAGTCAAGCATGGCTAGACTCACAATATTCAAACAAAGTTGATGGAGAGAGGACTTCAAAGATAATTTTGATGTTATGTTTGCAAAGAGAGCTATAGAGATCATCAAGGTAATTTCAAACTTTGATTTATATTTCAAGTTGATTCCTTTATTTTAATTTGTTAAATTATAAATATATTGTTTACTTTTTTACTTTATTTGTAAGTTTGTAACCTTACATTTTAATTTGTGTGTAGGTGTCAGAGCCGTTGGTGAGGGTTTTGCGTTTGGTTGATGGGGAACAAAACCTATGGGGTACATTTATGAGGCCATGGATAGGGCCAAAGAGGCTATCTAAAACTATTATAGGGGGATATCGCCAGATATGGTCCCTTTTGGGAGATAATTGATCGGAGGTGGAACAATCAACTCCACCAACCTATTCATGCAAAGTGGGGTACTACCTCAACTCCAAGTTTTTCTTCTCCGACGGCTTCATAGATGTGAACGAAGAGGTTATGGAGGGCCTTTCAACATGTATTGAGAGGATGATACCAGAGGTTGAGACGAGGGACCTCATTATTTTAGAGCTGCAAAATTACAAACATGTTAGGGGGAGACTCTTTTCTTTAGGGTTAGCTATCCGAGGGAGAACCACGCAATACCGTGTACAAAAATTAGGAATTTAGAATGTTTACTAAGTTACTTATATGTGTTACACGCTACAGATTTGATTTTATTAATTATTTATAAACTTTCGATTATCTTGTTTGTAGGTTCTTGGTGGGAGGATTGGGGAGTAAATACCCCGCATCTTCAAAAGCTAGCCCTCAGAATTTTATCTCAACCTTGTAGTGCTTCATAGTGCTTCGGATGTGAATGCAACTAGAGTTTGTTTGAGGCCATTCACACAAAGAAGTGCAACAAGTTGAGTAAAAAATGGATCAATGACCTTGTTTTTGTGCAATACAATCTCAGGCTTCGCATAAGAAAAGTGGAGGCCACATTGGAGGAACTTATTGATTTGGATGAGATAGATCCATACGAGTGGATTGGGCAAGAAGAGGAAATCCTTGCGTTCACAAAGGATGAAATTGCTTCTTTCGAGAGGGAAGCTATGGAGGGAGAAGCACTAGCAGGAGATATTGGATTAGATGACATCTTTGGAGGTGATTTCCTATATGCAACAAAGGAGCCACCGCCATCTACTACTAGGTTCGAGCCGAAGTCGTTGCCTCGCTGCCTTCTAAGAGTGAGGAGACACAACCGAGTGTGGGGACTAGTAGAGGCAATAGACTCTCCCCAATATTTCTCTAGAATGGGGAAGAGGAAAATGTAAATTATCAGTATCATTGTAACTTGCATAGATATGAAATTTATGATGATAATTTTCAATGACAACCATCATAAATTCATTGCATTTATCACCGGATGTTGTATGTGCATGATGTTGCGGTTTTATATTATATTTGTATTCAAATCTAATAGAAAACACTTCTCCAACATTTTATAGACACATTAGATACATTTTGTAGCTATATTTTGCATAATTTTTTTGTTTTTTAAAGAAATTTGAGTATTTTTTAAGTTGTCGAATATTCCCGAATATTCGCCGAGTCTTGTCGAGTTTTTACAGAGTCAATTTTTTTTGGGTTTTTCGAATATTTGTCGAATACGAGTATGCGAACCATGGTTACATTCATTGGGAAAGTTCACTCTCAATCCCCAAAGTATGAAGTTGAGCTTCATGGATAAAGGCAAAAAGGTGATATTTCAAGCTGAGTATGAGTTTGCCAATGTTGTTTTTGAGGAAGAGACAGTGGGTGAAGGTAAAGATTTCAGTTTTTCTCTTTGCTTATGGAAGGGAAGGAATTTGATGAAGGAGAATGCTAGCATGACATGTTTAAGGCAACATAAGCTTAATGGGAATTCTGATTTTCTTTTCTATGAATTGCTAACCCATGGTTCCATGAATGAACCAAAAGAAATATGGGAAAGGGGAAGCAATTATGATGAACTTGCAGCTGCACACATGACAGTCAAAGAGGAGAATGATGGTTCTATTTTTCAGTTTTATGGCCCCATGATGAGGTATGAATTTTGTTTTGACTACCTTGTTTTCAGTTCAGCTGAGTCACACAATGTTTGTGGGTATCAAGAGCTCCAAATTTTAGAAGAACTTACCCTCAAAATTCACAAGGAGTTGGGGTTCCACTTGAAAAATGATGAAATCAAAATTCATAGGAATGTTAAGAAGGCTGATTTTCTCAAGTTTAAGGCCAAGATGTCTGCTGATTTCAATTATAGGCCTGCTGTTCCTAGTTTTTCAACATATGTAAATCAAATTTCAGTCCCTACATTACTCATGGAGTTGCCTTTCTTCGTGAGATTTCAGTTTGGTAGTTGTTATGCCATGGTTATAGGGTTGAGTTTGCAAAAATCAGATTTGGGGCTGCCACTAGCAGCCATGAACAACAATGTGTTTTCATTTTTGAAGAGCATTCCATCATGGAATGATGAGGAAAGAAGATCTCAGCTGAAAGGAGGGAATAAATCAGATTATGATGTGTTGTTTTCAGACTTGAACATTCTAATTTTTGAAAGAAAAATGCATGATTACAGCTGTTTTTGGGACAACATTACTAAAGTGTTGGGAAGCCATCATTTGGATGGAAATTATGAGATGGTGTCAAGCAACGGAAGAGAGCTAGCTATCATGTCCCTAAGGCATGATAAGGAGAGTTTAAAAGTGTTGTTAAACACTCTTGTTTTCTTTGATATGTTTGCTTCATGTGTAGGTACATCAAAGAAGAAGCAGTTGAGATTCATTTGGGATCCGGTACTTACAATTGCTTGAGGTCAAGCAATTTCGGAAGGAGGACTGTAATGTCCCCTTTTTCGAATTAATCCAAAATAAAGGATTCCTTGCCTTTCCTCTTTCCGAAGGCAAGCAATGGATGAGCAAGGGAAGATCGTGGGTTATATTTCCATTTTCCTCATTCATGTTTATGTTTTTATCTTTGTAATTCCCATTATAAGGGGTCGGCTAGGTTTGGTGCATTTTAAAAGCAAATTAAAAGATTAAATATGCTTTATATGGGTCGGCCTTGCCTTTTTGGCGCCAAGATGAGGATATAAAAGGAGATTAAGGACTTCATTTGGGAACATGGATTTTGACAAAGTTTATCTACACTTGTTCTTTGGGCTGATTGCTCTTAGTTCATTCCACTTTTGGGCGAAAATCCAATTGTGTGGTTCTTTCCAAGAAGGACGAAAACCCTTCTTGTGGCTGGTTGGAGGACGGAAACCCTCCATCCTTGGTTGAAGTGAAGATATCTTGAAGACCTCATGCAGATTTGGACTCTAGAAGATCAAGGAAGACATCTACAAGGGTTTGCATGAATTTTAGAACCCTTCCTAGTTGGAGCGACTAGGGTTTGAGGGTATTTGGGTGCCTTCTAGTTCTAGGGCACAAGTTGCAAATTTGATTTCATATTCTGATTCGGCATAATTTATAAGGCCGAAATCTTCATTTTGGTGAATATTGGTAAAGATTTACTATTTTTCCTAGCCCTCGGTTTTGGCTAGGTTGCTGCTATTATAAATAATTAATTCCAGTTGTGTTATCAAATATTTCTGCAATCTTTTGATGTATTTGTGATTTATAAATATTTTTGTGGCTAGATTAATTGTTTCGTGGCATTCTTCATTGATTTGCATAGTGAAAAGTGGACTCGAATCCCATAGAGAGTTTTCTGCCCTAGGCGACTGCTGATTTTAGATTGGTTTTCAGTTATTATCAGTTTGTTGTGTGTATAATTAAAGGTGTTTTCAGATCAGATCTGTTCAGGACAGCTGGTTAACCCCTTTTCTCCATTTTCAGTCCCAAAAGGAACATTACACTGTTACAGGGGACAACATTCTAAAAGAGGGTTTACGTGGGTTGTATGCGTATGTGGATGTAATATTGAATAAGATGGCGACCAGAGAAACTAATAGAACTGGACAGAAAATTATATTAATGTGTGTATTCTGTATGGCATACTCTTGGGAAAGTTATAGAGTTGCCTCCTTTACTTCTATCTGCCTGCCATCTAATGCTGCAGATATGTATACATATATTACAAAACCATGAAGGCATAAAGAATAATAAGAACTTGAACTGCTTGAACTGCTTGGGCTTCCGTGTGTGACTTTTCATCTTTAATTTTTTTAGATAATAAGAATCTCTTGGAACCTTTCTATGATGTTTTCCACCACTGTTTGAGTTTTTTCTTCAAACATTGGATCCTGGGCACCATGTGAATTCCATCTTAAATGTCATTCCTTTTTTTTTTGAGTCATTTTCCAATATTCAGGAAACTGGCTAATAATTTGACCCTGCAAACATACATTTTTCTGATTGGTATTTTCATTTTGTGCTTTTAGTCCCCATTTTGGGCTTCTAAAATCTTATCCAGCCTATGTTACTAGTTCGAAATCTATTAATCCATAGTTTGTGCAAAAGGCACTAAAGTGTAGTATAGTTTGGGAAATCTGAGTGATTCCCCCTCTTACCCATAGCCCTTAGTATGGCATTGAAATCCCGCCAATGACCCATTCCTTTTGGTGAATAGCTCTCCTAAACTTCTCCGAATCCATGAACCTTTGCGAAAATGAAGACCGGACTGTTTATTAAATCATGTATTACAACCAAGGGTACCCGGGGACAGGTCCCCTGCCCTTTCGACCATGTACCTGCACCGGGGACATTCTGGGGACTTGGGGGCTCCTTGGAAATGCTCCCTGCCCGTCACCTAATGTGTATTCTAGCTCAGGGATGTCCCGGAAACTCCTATGGTACGGCAAAGAAAAGAGGGGACTGATGGACATTCCCTGTCCAGAAAAGCACAAACCACATTAAAAAAATGCCAAAACATTAAAAAATATGCATAATCATGTCAGCTGCCGCCCCATGCATTTAAGCCCTAAAAGAACATGAAATACCCTATTTCTATTCTCCAAAACAGATTATTATCATTTCACTTTCAAAGTTTCAGCCAAAAGGAGAACTCAGATTGCAGCGGAAGGCTTGGAGTTTGGAGGAAAAAAATTAATTCTGTTTGGCATGTTTGCAGATAGGGTATCAGCAGGGCACAGCAGCTGTAGATTGTAGATTTTGTCATTTGTTACTTGTAGATTTATGGTAATATGAATTTGCACATTGGTAATGACCATTGAAAACTCAAATTGAAATGATTAGACATTGACAGGTTGTTAATTAAAATCCTGAAAATTACACAAATTTTTCCACTGCGAAAAACACCTGTGTAAAATTTGTGTGTTGACTCATGGGAATTCTCAATTCAACTATTATGTTGTATTATATGGTTCTATAATGTATATGAATGAATGCCTTATAGTTTATATGAATTACTGAAAATTTCTATATTTTTTAAATGCTCCCTATTTTTTAATTGCCGTCCCCTAAAAAAAAGGCCTCCCATCCCATACTGTCCCAAAAACACATCCCCTGTTTCCTGCTGTCCCGTTCCCATTCCCGTTCCCTTCCTAGAAACTTGGTGTAATATAGAACCATAGATTACAACATTCACAAATGAGGGGAATCGGAGAGTACAATACCTTTGCATGCTTTTTTGGGTTCTAGATGATGGCCAGACCACCAACACTTCCATCCGCATCTACGAATCTCCATTAAAAAATTTTCATATCTTCTTTACCATGGTGCCAAAATTGTCAAGATTGAGCTTTGTTTCCTAAAGGAAAAAAATATCTGATTTCTGTTCTACGATTAGTTGTCTGACCACGTGACCTTTATTGGAGACATATAAGCCTTTGACATTCCAACTTAGGATTTTCATGATGCTTTGGTGGAAGGCTTTCCTCCCACCTGAAATGAATGTTGATAGTTTTTGTTGTCCTTTCTCTGCATCAACTTGGGATTCCTTTTATATCTTGAAGGCAATTGTCCTTCTCCATCTTACACCACAGCTCCCTGCATATGGTTGGGTCTTATTTTTTATTATAGTTACAGTCTCTCATAGTCCCATTTGAGCTTTGCATTGGGCAATTGGTAGTTATCCCTTACATTCTAGTATTTGGTGTTGGATTGGTATTTCTCCTCCCATCCCTGGTCGTGACTGCAGCAGGGTTCTAAATTCTTCTTGATTTTTAATATCCTATTGTGTAGGAGGTTAAGGTTGGTTTCTCAATCCTTCCCGTACTTCTTGACTGGAACTTGCTAAGTTTGTTCTATTGGCTTCATTATCCTCCTGTCCTGCATCATTTCTTTCTGGTCCTTCCATCTCATTGGTTAAGGTACAAAGATCCAAATTTTGTTTCATCTTCTTCTAGACCTAGATTAAAACTAGGATTGCATGTTTCTGGACTTGGGCCATCCTTTGGGCTTTTGATATGAGTTTCTTCTTATGTAGGTCTTGTTGTAGTGGGTTACTTTTGCAGTTTGGCCTTGGGGGTCTCAAATTTTTATCATAAGTACATTTGAAGGATTTTATCTGTTCCTCTGTGGATTGCTTTGAGCTGCATTATAATCTTATTTTTGGCTTCTTGATTTCCTTGTTCTTTATCTATCTTTTTCAGGGATTTTGAGCAATCCTTCACTTAGCGTTCACTATTCCTGCATTTGTGGCATCTATATATCAGACTTTCATAGTCTACCTCTTGTCTCCAAAAATATTGTTGAACATATCCGGATGGCCCATGATATTGGTTTTGAGAGATTGACTTTGACACAAAGGCTTTCATACGTTAATAATTCTTTGAAATTTGTTACATCTGTCTGGCATACAAATTCCCTGATTTGCTTTGTGTTACTATCTAGATTCTCCTCATCCCAAAATTTCAGAGGGAGTTTATACAACCGGATCCATAATGGTACCTTTGTGAAAATTCCTCTACAGGATTAAATAATGGAGACCATGATCTTAAATACATACCTGCATTGTTGTGAAATCAGGGTCCGCAAATAGAAGATTTCATCTCTGTTCTCAACTCTTTGGAAAGTTACATGAAAGAACCATTTTGCTATAAATCTTATTTCTGGCCTTGGTTAGGTTCTCCACTTTCAGCCCATCCAAATTTTGAGGGGCCCCAGTCCAGGTCATGCCCCGCTAAATTTATAGATTAGGGCTCTCTAATAACCCTTGTTACCCTGTCTAAGATTCTTTTCTCAATCTGAATGCTTGGAATTTTAGTTGCCTCTTGAATTGAAAGCTCTCCACACTGCAATTTTTTCCTTCAGTTACCTATTTCATTGTTCTCCAATCTTGCTGATAGATTGACTACTTGTTCCTCTCTTCTGGATGTGCTGATTTCAGCCTGCCCCAGTCACTTTCCGGGTTTTTTGCCATTGCTTCACGATTCCTTGATCGCCTTCCATCATTTGCAGTGCATTCTTCTTTGTTTGGGGCCTGTACTTAAGTGATTTCCGTTCTCCCCATGGATTGACTGCAAATTTCCTTGGGTGTGGTGTGAATACCTACAACCGTAATCTCCTTTGTATCAATCATCTCTACTGCTTTCCAACCCTAATCTCCTTTGTATCGATCATCTTTACTGCTTTCCTAGTTTCTTTGCTGCTATTCTTGTGTTGTTCCCTTTTTGATTCTTTGCTTCTTTTTGCATCTATTTCCATTTCCACCCTTGCCTCGGTTCCGCTTTTATGCTCTTCTGCTCGTCACACGCTCCTTCCATGCAAATCTGCTTTAATCTTAAACGATAACAAAAATTAAAATAATTTAACAATCTCATCTTACAAGCACATGTACTTTCTCATGCCTTATGTAAGCAAATTTTGTTACTATTTTATGTGCAAAAATCTCAAAGTAGGATAATACTTTGGGGTCATTTTCCTTTAATAATTTGTAGAAATGTTAGATTGGATATTGGTATATAATTAATAGGAGTCGCAAGGCAGTCTCATTCATATCCAAAATTTGTTTGACTCATTTTATTTTCAAAAAGAAAAAGAAAAAGACATGAAAATATAGAGAATTCCTGTGATATAAGGTAACCATAAAATCTTGACCAATGTCCTGCTGCTTGCATTGAGTTAAAAGACCATTAGGTCTATAACCCAAATGCCATCTTTGGCATCAGAGATCCACCTTTGATAGGATGCCACATCCTGCCACTTCCTTTCAACCACGTTACAAAATCTTGGAACCAACCAGGCCTTGACGTCCACTTCTTTTCTTATTTGATTTTTTCCTTCATTATTGTATGGATTAGTTCTTACGAAATCTGTGGAATACAAAATCAGTTTTCAGTTGTTATTTATGTCAATGTTGTTTGTAGTTAGCTTCATATCTCAAATAGTTTTTGAGTAATAAATTTATTTTTAGTTAATTATAATTCATTCAGCTGATTTGGTTTCCTTGTTAGTCACTTTCATTTGAGGAGCTTCTTGGGAATAATTTGAGTGGTTTCAATAATGCTCTAAATTTGGCGATGGCCTATTTGATATATCAGGGCAATGGTCCAAACTCATTGGCATCTAGCCTTTAGGTGCATTGTGATTGCCTATTTGGTAGTTACAAGATAACTTATTCAGAGAATCCCTTTGGTAAACCATATTTGAACATATCCATTAGTCAAAGAGAAACCTAAATAGATTAGCGTAGGGTTAATATTTCAAGATTATTTAGTTTATGTTTTTGTTCTCATTTATGTTTTAGTTGCTTTGTCTTAATCAGATTTTTTTGATACGTAAATAACTAGAGTGCTTGAAACGCCAAATACCCCCGTACCAGGCCTGATACGTAATGGGTATGGGTACGGTTATGGTTTGGGTACGTTGTGAGGCGTGCACCCACAGGCTATGGGTACGCCCCGGTACAGAAATGTACCAGTCCTGATATGTACCGGGTATGGGTACTGTTCGAAGTGTACGATGTGGGTACGTACCCACAGCATACCCACACGGTTTTTTTTATAAGTGCAAAAAAATAAATAAAACTTGAGGGCTTTGACTGGAATTGAATCTTGGAAAGTTCATGTGAGATTCAATATTGCCAAAAGGTTCGAAGGGTCAAGAGAGATGAAAAGGACTTCATTTGGTTGACTTACTATTTGGGTGCTTTCTTGTTGCTCCTCATGGGTCCTTTATTCTTCAGTCAATTTGGAAGGCATGGGAACAAGTGAAGCACTTGGTGGTTGGGCAGCCTATCTTCTCTTCCTTTGACACTAGGTGCCAAGCCTACAAATCGATTTTGTCGAATCTGAAATATAATGACAAGATCCTTGCCTTGACAAGAGGCTGCTCTGCCCTCCTTTGGTTTGAGAAAGGAATTAAAATATTTCATGACTTGTACAGATTTGGGAAGTGGATGGAATGGACAGACCTTAAAGCTTTCTATAAGCTTCCTCAATCTCAGTTCAGAATGTATACAATGCTCAGAAATGCTTTCACAGCTCCCTCTACTGGACTAATTATGGAGGATGAGAATGACTTTTGGGATACTATGAGGTGGCTCAAAGGGCCCCTTCTCCAAGAGGCTACCTCCAAACAACTCTATGAAAAGATTGCCTTCTCCCCAAACCTTTCCCTAGGCCTTAACAATAAGTGGAATGTTTGTGAGCCCATTAGTAGATGGACTCATAGATTTAATGTTTTGTGGTCTTCTTGTATTCAGTCAAAGAAATCTTGCTTTAGATGGCTTCTGATTCATAATAAGCTTGTTGTTGGCTTCTAATATTTTATAGGTTGCTGAGACTATAAGCTTGTTTTCTTTAAATTTTTATATATATTTATATTTTTACTATTAAAAATATATTGTACGAACGTACCCACAGCGTACTGTACCCGAGGGTTTTAAAAAAATTCTGTTTCAGCGTACCATACTCGTACCTGTACCGAAACAGTCTAGGTAAATAACGGTTGACGGGTCCCTTTTCCGTTTCTATAATCCGAAAAAATAGTTTTACATTCAGCTTAGATAGCTGACGACTATACGGGTCATAGACTAAGGAGCAAAAGCCCACCAGAATTCTAGGCTATCAGTGCCAAACCCAAAAATATTACATATAGGCCATACTAGCCTGACCACAATGACAAAAGAACTAAGCATTCAAGCGATAACATAGAATGATTTTTACAAAAACATAGTGACACACTGTCAAAAACTGTCAAAAAAACAGACCTTAAACATGTTCTAAACCAACAAAGAAGAAGAAGCCCTCCCAACACCATCCGCCGCATCAGGAGCACCATCTGTCAAGTCCACCATTGCCTTCTTTCCCATAAAATATTTGTCGTCAATCCCAACTCCTGCACATTGAGCCAGAATGGCATGAGCCTTTTCCGCCTTGTGCATAAGAGTGAGAATCCGAGGCTCAACTTGAAGAATAGGCCTGCGCGGAGAGTCTAACTCCAAATCTGGGAGAGTGATTCTCACTGACGAATCATCCCGACAATGCACAATGATTTGCTCCACAAAGGAAGCAACCTGTCCAAATCCCTTCTCTAAATCCTGAAAGGCTTCTAGAGGGACCATGTTTGTAGCATCCAAAACTGCCATTGGAAGAGGGGTAGCTAGAAAAATCCGAGACATCGCCCCATCTAGGCCTCTACGATGGGGGCCTTAACATAGAAAACAATAATGGCATGAACAACAAATTTGTCAGGAACAACATGAAGTAAATTATCGACGAACAGAGAAGCAGCCTCCGAATTGACTCTATAATGGGAAGATAGAACTAAGTATTCCTCCTCCAAAACTGCTTTAATGGCCACCATAACCACCTTTGATTGTATGTGGAAAATTTGATGAAGGCGTTGATTTGAGATAGGAGAGCAGAAGGCCATTTGTCATGACAGATTGGTGAGGCAAATCCTTGGTTGCAGCACAACTGCCACAGTAGAAAGTTGAGGTCCAGAAGCCAAAGCACACTATTTAATATTTACAATAGATTAAGCCAACAACCGAAAAAATAAACAAGATCTCGCACGTTTTGGAAGAGCCTAGAGCCACTCCATCTGCTGCCACCCTTACAAATCATTGAATAGCCATTTTTCCCAATGATGCCATATAACCCACATAAGTGACTTGGAAGTAATATCCAACCACCGATGCAGCCCACCAAAAGGATTGAGAGGGATGAGTGGAAAAGAGGCATGTGTGGGAGAAAGCCTTGGAGGAAGGTAGATTGGGCAGATCTTTGGAAAGGAGCACCTGCAACCCATGCCACGAGATATGTTCATTATCCTCCCAACCGCATCAACACGTTGACTGGATCAACAAGTTGATCAGCCCCAAGGTTCGCTAATAAGTCGGCTACCATATTGGCCTCCCTAAAGCAATGTTCAATATTTCAATCATCAAACTCCATCAAGAGATGACGAGCCTGACAAAGAATATTATTGATTTTCCATGATTTGGAGTTTTCTGCAGCAATGACCTGAACAATAACCATGGAATCACCTTCAATAGAAAGCTTCTTAATTCTGCAACGCCTAGCCAATTGAAGCCCAGGAACCAATGCTGAAGCTTCCGCAGGATCACAAGAAGCAGGAGGGAGATGGAAGGATCCAACTTTGATCAATGATCCCGAACAATCCCTTATATTTACAACCTGCACCAAAGATTCCCGGATTCCACAAGAAGCTCCGTCAAAGTTTAGCTTAAAAAAGCCAGGTGCAGGAGGGATCCATTTTGAATTTTGCTTCTGAAGTGCATTCTTATCAAGAACGGATACACTTGACCCATTAATGAAAAAATTAATTAGATTTTATTTAATGTATTGATTTTCCTGCAATTAGCTTAGATTTTGTTTTCTACCATTATAGATTTAAGTTTTGGGTTTCAGTGGGCACCAAAGAGTGTACAACGACTCCAAATCAAGTGGCCTATCACCTTTCGAGTGAGGCAAAAGGTGTGGTGGAACTAGTTAGTTGATTAAAGTGTGGTGTGGTTGATCCTTACATCAGGGGTGATCAAAGGGGGCAATTGTGAGTGGAAATGGTTCATACTGTTGCTGTTGATCAATAATTGGCGTACCATGATAGAAAGAGTGAACATTAACACTTATTAAGGAAACCACACAACAACATATGAGCTGTTATGATAGATCATAATAGTTCACAAATCTACAAGCTCTGTACAAAATCTGATAAAACAGTATGATAAATTTAGAATTAGGGACCTAACCTCATCAAATAACTATAGTCATATTTATAATTTCAGAGGCATGAACATGGGGCTGGATGGATACAAGATGAACAACCGTTCGGCTTCAGTTGTTTGTCTTTTAGGCATTGCTATTTTCCTGCAGCAAAGTGGAATGAGTGACCTAGACTCTACTAGCGCTTTTGGCACACAACATCAAGTAGGATTAGGAATAATGACATGTAGTATGGTCCATGCATAGCTGTGAATGTGATGAATCCATGCTGATTGGCGCACATTATTTTGTGAAATCAGGGGTTGGTGTGCCACGATTGGATTGCCTGATACTTCTGGATTAGTCACCCCTTCTTGAAAAGTCATGGATCCCATTGCATCAAGTTGAGAAAGTGGGGAAAATGTTTTGTGACTTATACTCTAGTGTACCATATCTCTTGATGAGGTATGTGAACAAGTTTGACAATGTTGTAGTTGCATTTAGTTGTTTCCTTGTATGTTTAACTCACACATCTATGATTTTATCTGCTTTTTCTGACATCCTGTAATCATGATCCATCTCTGTGGGCTGTAGCTCTTTATGCATTGGCGTGTGCAACCAAGGTGGAAAGTGAAACACGAGTTCTGCATTGAAAGCTGGATGTAGATCAAGATAGCTGGAAAATTCAATTGGAAAATTATATTCAAATGCATTATTTAAAAATTTACTAGTGATGACGCATGGGTGATACCAAAGAAGTTTGATCTTGCAGTGAGTTCATGTGATTTTGTCCTTCAAACGAAGCCATACTCGATCACCAACCTTTAATTGGTGCAGTACCATATGTTTATCATGCTCCTGACTTGGAATGTGTCTTTAGTAAGATCGTTTGCACTTGCTGTTGAATCAACTGTATATGTTACATGAACTTACTTTACTTTTCAGCTTCTTTCTCAGCTGAAGAAGTTTATGTAGTTAGCGGCATAGGATAAATTTATAATATACTTCTATGGGTTCTAATAGTTGGAAACCCAAACACACTTGAAAAGGTTTGTTCTGTAGAGTTGCAAAGAGCTCTGTTCTATGAAAGATAGGATTTAAAAGCGAGTTTGACGACACTCAAAATTGTGCACCCTGAGAAGGTGCAGAGTCACCTTATTCACCACTCCAGTTTGTCCATTAATCTGAGGATAGAATATGGTAGACTTAGTCAGTTTTCTGACTACCAAGTACCAAAGTGCTTTCCAGAAGTTACTTGGAAACCAGCTGTCGATATGAAATACTATGGTAGATAGTATCTCAAAATGAACCCACACATGTTTGAAGAATAGTTTAGTTGTATCTTGAGTTGAGATAGCCTTTTGATTTGGCACAAGCATTGCCATATTGCAAAATCGATCCACTACTACATAAACATGATCATTATCATGTCTAGTAGTAGGTAAACCTAATAGGAAATTAATGAAAATTGATTGCCAAGCTCTACTCAATATTGACAAAAGAAAATACATTCCTTGCTTCTTGTTGACTGGCATGGCTATAGCACATCATGTACAAGATACAATGTATTTTACAACATTTGATCTGATGTGTGGCCAAAAGAAATTAATTAATATTGCCAATGACTTTTCAGCTCCAAAGTGTTCAGCAACCTTGCTAAAATGACTCTACCAAATCAACTTTTGATGCTTTGCTTCAGATAGTACACACGTGTGTCCCAAGTGATACAAGATTCCATCTTGTAAGTAGTAATTTAGAATTTATTTATCAATGCTTAATGCTTGGTAGATCTTTGAAAAGTTTTTAGTTTGGTGTGATTTTGGCCAAGAGCTTGTTTAATGTCTACATGTGTCAAGCACAATGAGGAGAGCTTTGACTAGAGACTGATTCAAACATATTGGATTGGCACTCCCTTTCTTATTTGTGATGTTCAATTGGAGTGTGGAAGGTTTGATAATCAGTTTTGATGTTCCCTTGCTTCAACTTGTATTGTATTTGCAAGGACTGCAATGGTTTATGACGTGTTGTTGATGGCTTTTTTCTCCAAACTATGCTTACATGCTTGGAGAATGGCATAGAACTCAGTCATATGTGGGATACTTTCTACTGCGACAGTTAATGTTCTTTAGGTAATCAGATGCTTGAATTGAGTGATGATCTCTCCAAGTGCATTACTCGGATGAGTTAGTCTCCACTCAAATGGTGGTTGTAGATTTGGCAAGACTATGGCAAAGAACAAAGTGCATTTCAACTTTTTGAATAATTTTTGTTGTGTGTTTGACCAACTAAATGTTTTCATGTACGGAAGAAAATCGACACACGACCTTGACCGCATTCAACTCTCGAGTCGTGCAAGGCAGCCGATGTGGAAATGTGTCAATGGCTAGTGATAGCGAAATATGATGTGGACAAAAGTGTGTGTAAATGGGATGGGCAAGTTGTCAAGGCAAAACAATGTCCGCGACTCACGATAACGAGATCTCGCTCGTCAAGTGCAAGGAAAGCCCTTCTAACTTGACTTGATTTGATAGATGGATCGAAAGAATAGCCACACGGAGACTCCAATCAATATCAAGCTCCATGAGAGATTCTCTTTAACAGTTGTGGTATGCGTGGAAAACCAACGGGCGCCTCGTAATGATTTCTAGACAAGGTCATGGAATATGTGAGGGAGGTGTAGATTCCAATAGCTCTATGGTCGATTGGCTGGAGTGGTCCAAAATGTGAGGGCTGGATGAGCTTCCTCGTCTAGAGTGCTTAATTGTCGAATGATGTGCGGTGGTAGTGGCGACGACCTAAAATTAATGAGCGTAATCCTGTGTCAAGGTCTAACTGGTCTTTGGGCCCTTGCGGTTGGGGAACCTGCGGATCACAACCGTAAACTCTTGGCGGTTGCGGTCCTTGTATGGTCATGTACGTTTAAACTCTATTGCTAGGGCGATCCTAGTATTCGTAGGCTTGTCCACCGCGATGTTCATAACGTTTAATTGTTCAATCTTCTCGGCGTATTGTCTTTGGTGTTTTGAGGACAAGAAGACAGAGTCCCACATCTCTGTTTGTAATTAATTCATGCCCGTTCGGTTGCGGGACTAATGGATCACTGGCGTATGTGCGTTCTTGTTGAGGACCGTTGATGGTCATGTATTTGCAATGATTTAATTTAATTTAAGTAAATAACAACTAATTTAATTGAATTGAAACTATTCTATGTTTTTGGTATTTTCAAGATATAAATGAAATAAAACAAATCAACTACTCTAGTAAAATAAATGTTTTTGTTCTTTTCTGGAATTTAAAGAAGAAATGAGGAAATAAAAGCTTCTACTCTAATTAATAAATCCTAAAACAAATAAACAACTGGATGTAGTTGTTTATCTGTGTAGAAGAAATCTATTCTATTTTAAATAATGAAAGCTTCACTAAACTATGGATGCAAATCTAACCCTTTGTTCTTTCCTCGAAGCATGGGAAGAAATAAGAGCTTCTCAGAAGCTTTTCTTCCCTGCAACTTCCCGATAAGAGTAAAGAAGATTTCTATGGAGGATTTCCTATATGAATTGATCTACTGTAACTATTGAATGATTGCAACAATGGAAATGCTTCTTTTCTACTCTATTTGATATATATGTGTGCAATTTAAGAACAAAATGTGAAGAAATTAAGAAAACTAACATCAACCCCAACTTGGAAATATAGAGTAATGGCAAATCTAGTTGTGTTGTGCTTTGTCCCCTCAGCTTGTCTTTTTCAATCTCCTATGTTCACGTGAGTCCAAGGGATTGGGAATGCAGTAGAAGTAAAGTGATGAGAAGGTCTTTGGAGCAATGACAACTTGAATGGAAGTCTGGTAACAATGCAGGTGGAAGAGAGATAACACAAGTGAATAGAGCTTGGTTATGCAATTTCCAGCAAGAATGAGGCAGCTCAACAATGCAAGAATACACAAAATGATTTCCGGCCTTTTGCTTGAGAATAAGTGATGAATGTATAGAAGGTTGGCTGGGCTGTGCACTATCACACTTGGCAGCCATGGGGTCCCACATCAACAATGAAGGGCAGTTTGAACAGTCAACTACAAATAAAAGTGAAAGAGGAGATTGCCACAAGGCAATCAAGCTTGAAATCAACTAAAACGGTTCACAAACATGCACTCAAAGTGAACTGGAGTGGAGCAACATGTGTCTTAAATCACATTGGAAGGTTTTGGAAATTTTGCACAGGACCGCCGCCGCCTGCACGGGCGGGGTTACAGATCTGCCGCTTTGCACAGGCGCAATTTTGTAACTAAAGGCCAAAACTAAGGCAAAACATATCGGGAAGCTGTAGAAAAACAAGAAATGGCTAAGGAAGGCAAACTAGGCTACAAATATAAGCTGCAAAGAGGTTTAGGAGCTCGAACACCTTTGGAAAAGACATGAATCATCATTGGGGACCTTTTATACCCATTTTTTGACAATGTAGCACGTGCAATTTTGGGTGTGTATAGTTTCCTTTACACCACACCTTGGTAACGACTCAAAGGCCAAGATATTTTGTGAGAAACCAAGTAAAAATTTCCAAAAGAAATTTGCTAAGCTCGAAGCTATGCAAAATTCTGCGGTCTTTAGTGCGGTCATTCTTAAAAGGTTGTTTAGGCCATGACCATGCTAGATGCCAATTTGGTGTTTGACTCCCAAACTTACCACACCTAAGTTTAGATCTCATGACCAAACTTGGGAGTAGATTGAACCTTGTCCACAATCCACCTACACTCGGACTACATCCGCTTACATCCTCGGTAATGAATACTTGTAATGTCCCCTTTCCCTCGCCACAGGTCTGAGGGCCAGTACGGGTCCTAACCCTAGTCATGCCCAAGGGGTTACGGACGCTATGAGCTATTGGGTATGAATATCTAGTCCAGGTTATAATTTTCCATTGACAGGGTTATAAAGTGCTTTCGAAGGGACTAGATGTTATGTTTTATCATTGGAAGGGGCCACTTAACTCCTAATGTTCTAATTTTGCGTTGGGGTCACCTTTTTGGACCATGGCGACTTGAAAAGGAAAAAGTAACTTTAAGTTACTTTATTATTTTGGTCTTCCCTAGGGGAAAATGCGACTTGGGCTTTTTAGGGTTCTTTGGCATGGGAAGAGTTATAAAAGGAGAAGAGGGTGAAAGGAAGATCATTCATGCATACACTTATATTTTCTTTCATGTGCAACTGTTGTTTGCAAATATCCAGCTTGTGGAGTAAGATCCCACGGGAACCCTAGCTTCGGTGGTGAAAGATCCATCCCTAGCTAGTAGGGCACTCTTCGGTGGTGAAAGATCCACTCTAGTTTGTCATTTTGGAGCTGAAATCGGGCTGTTCTTGAGAGATATTTTCGAGAGGGTTTGGTGAAGGGTTTTGGAGGTTTTGGGCATTTTTGGAGGAGAGATTTATGGGTTTTTCAGGGAAGATCTACGGCATCCTCTTTGGCAAGGTCTAACATCAGTTTGAAGGCCTTTGCAAGGGTTTCCAGCCATCTCCCAGGTGGGGCGACTTGTTTTGAAGATTGCAGGTCTGTTTTGGAGGGTTTCCACTTTCTCAAATTCTGATTTGAAGTTTGGGATATCATCTCCTATATTTATAGATAATATTTCCAAGGTTTCATAGTTTTTGCATCTATATTCCGGAAGATATTAATTTTTGAAGTTTTCAGTTGTTTAGGGCACTGTAATTTTCTGGCAGCATTCTGTTATTCAAAAAATTCAAAAACAGTTCTATAATATCTATTATTGTATTAGCAAGCTCCATTTAAAATTTCAAGAGATTTGAGCAAGTATTTTTGGAGTTATCCATTATTTTCTGTTCGCTGCCCTAGATTTAATTTTCTACAAAAACCAGATTTTGTTTGACTGCAATTTATCGTATTTTGCATATTTTAAAGTATTATCCTACAAGGGATATTTCAGTGGTATCAGAGTTGTTGTTTCTCCAGACTGTTGGGGTTGAAAGATGGGAGGAGAGAGAGACAAACGGTGAAGAGATGGGAGTAGATCTGATGAAACAATTGTTCACCAATATGGTGAAGCAACAGGAGACTACCAATCTCTATTTGAGCCAGCTCACTAAGAGGTTAGCACAGGGCAGGATTGAGGCTCATACGGAGAAAGGAGAAGCTAGCAATATGGGACAACATGGTAATAGAGGTGAGAGTGGACATTCAGGACAAGGGTCCCCTCATGCTTCTACCAGGCCCTTGGGACTCCACGAGCCTTCTTTTTTGAAGGATCCGGAAGTTTCGCAAACACGATAGCCCGCAGACATTGTGGATGAGGAATCTTGTTGGGAGAAGTACCGGACATTGAGTGAGGGTTTCCGGGACAACATGCCATTTCAGGAGTATTGTAAAATGAAGATTGGTAGCAGGCCCAGGAGAGATTACGGACACAGTACACTGAGTTTGAGAGGAGATTGGGACAAATTTCTATTCCACACTTCGATGGCTCGAAAAGAAGTGTACGCTTGTGATCTTGGATTCAGAAGTTGAAGACTTACTTCGACTTGAATCCCATGCGCGAAGAGGATGCAATTAAGTTTGCTATCCTACACCTTGAGGGAGATGCTCATTGGTGGCATCATGGATTGATCACACATGGGCACATGCATATCATTACTTATACAGATTTTACGAGAGGTTGATGAGCGGAGTTCGGCAGGAGGGACCCAGAGAGGCACTTCAGAGAGTTGACTCACTTGGCGAGACAGTTCTCTAGATCAGTACATTGCAGATTTTCAGAGGTTATCAGTTATGGTATCTGATGTTTCAGAGATGAGGTTGACTTCACTCTTCATGGCAGGGTTGATTGACGCTTTAGCAGGATTTGTGAAGGCATTTGAGCCTTCCTCCTTACATGAGGCTATTAGGAGAGCACGTGATTTGGAGTTGTCCACTCCAAAATCGAGGTTTCCCCCTCGAATTCAGCCTAAGGTATTTCCTTCGAGAGCTGATGGTTCACAGCCGAAGGGCCCCCACCTAGGTAGGATACAGCAAGGAGACCATTTGTATCGAGAGAGGACAGAGAGGAGTTGAGGCGAAAGAAACTATGTTTCGATTGCCGCACACCATGGGTTCCAGGACATGATTGTAGAGGAAAAGGGAAGGCCCAATTCATAGAGGTCTTCGAGAGAGAGAGCGAGGAGGAGCGGGATGCTCAAGAGTTGGAGGATGAAGATGGAGAGACATTGGATAGTGCAGGGGTTGAACAGAGGAGGAGACTTTTCCCCATGAGACTATTGCTACCTTGTCGAGTACCTCGAGAGTCAAGGCATTCGGGGTTCAGGGGGAGTATTACAGGGTCAGAGAGTAGTAGTACTCATTGATAGTGGGGCAACCCACAACTTCATTGATGCATCTTTGGTAGAGAAGCGGGGATTACAGGCAAAAGACTTTGAGGGCTTCAATGTAGTGGTAGCCAATGGTGAGTCCATGAGATGCATGCAATGAGTTCCGTAGTTGAGTATCACCATGGGTAACCATACAGTTACCGATGACTTCTATGTGGTTGGTATTGGAGAGACCAACCTTGTGCTCGGTGTACAGTGGCTCCATTCTCTTGGAGAATTTCGGACTAACTTTCAGACGATGGAACTCAAGTTCAAGTCCGAGGGGAAGAATGTAACCTTGAGGGGTTTATCTTCAGATGCACCCAGGGTTGTTTCAGCAAAGAGGATCGAGAGGATTCACAGGCACAATGGGGTTGATTGGGCAGTACAGTGCTTGGTTTCTACCAAGAAATCAGAGGATGGACAACCAAAGTATCATGTGGATATACAGGGGCTATTGGATAAGCACAGTGCAGTTTTTAGTGACATACCACCTGGTGTACCTCCAGATAGGGGATTTGAGCATGTGATTGAGCTTGAGGACACTAGACCAGTAGTTACTACTCCTTACCATCACCCCAAACGGTTTAAGGATGAGATTGAGAGGACTATCCATGAGCTTATTGACATGGGACACATTAGGCCAAGTTCCAGTCCTTTTGCTTCTTCGGTGGTATTGGTGAAGAAGAAGGATGGGACCATGCGGATGTGCATCGACTACCGGGCATTGAACAAGAAGACAATCAAGAACAAATATCCAGTGCCATGTATTGATGAGTTGTTAGATGAGCTATAGGGGGCAATCTATTTTTCTAAAATAGATTTGCGATCTGGATATCACCAGATCAAGGTTAGGGAGCAGGATGTGCATAAGACCGCTTTCAGATGCCATTATGGACATTTTGAGTTTCTAGTGATGCCATTCGGATTTGCATCAATGCACAGCTACATTCCAGTCTTGCATGAACCACGTGTTCAACCGCCATTTGCGGAAGTTTGTATTGGTTTTCTTTGATGATATATTGGTCTATAGCAGGACTTGGGAGAGCCATATCCGCCACCTTGATGAGATATTGGGAATATTAGAAGCTAATTTGCTATATGCAAAAGCTTCTAAATGTGAGTTTGGCATGACAGAGTTGTTATATTTGGGATATGTGATTGGTGGAGGGGAGTAAAGGTGGACAGAGAGAAAATACAGGCAATTTTGGATTGGCCGCCACCCAGGACATTGACACATCTGAGGGGATTCTTGGGAGTGTGCACTTATTACGGGAGGTTCTTAAAGAACTTCTCACGGTTATTGCCCCATTGTGATTTGACAAAGAAGGAGCTTTCGCTTGGTGAAGCGAAGACAATGATTTTTATCATCTCAAGGAGGTGATGAGTTCATATCCCGTCCTCACATTACCAAATTTTTCTCGGCGATTTGTTCTAGAGTGTGATGCATCAGGTGAGGGGGTTGGATCGATGCTTATGCAGGATAGGCATCCCATTGCTTATGAGAGTCGGAAATTGAGCCCAGTGGAGAGAGGGTATTCAATTTACAACAAGGAGATGTTGGCCATCATGCATGCCTTGGCCAAATTCGACGATACCTTGTGGGCGGCAGAGATTATGATACGTACGAGATCACAATAGTTTGAGGTTCTTTTTGGGGTAGAAGGATCTCAACGACTGCCAGCAGAGATAGGTGAACAAGGTACAAACGTATGCCTTTGACATAGAATACACTAAAGGTAAGAATAATGTTGTTGTTGATGCTTTATTTAGGAGGCCTTACCTTACTACTATCTTTGAGTTCTATGTCCGAGATTTCAGCAGCAGATTGGAAGGCTCACATACTTGTTGAGTACTCAAGAATCGGTTGCATGCGAGATCATGGATGGTATTATCAAGGATGACCGATACTGAGGTGGTAGATAATCTCATTTTCTCGAGGATCGGATTTTCCTTGTCTTTGGGGTCTAAGATGAAGGACAAGATCCTTCGTGCGATTACATGATACGCCATTAGCTGGACATCCCGGATATTTCAAAACATACAGGTACATCGAGAGAGATTCACTTGGAAGGGGATGAAGGACGATGTCCTTAATCACGTCAGAGAGTGTATGGTTTGCCAACAAACCAAATCGGAGCATTCTTTTCTGAGGTTACTCGGCCTCTTCCCATCCCCGAGCGAAGTGGGAGAGCATATCGATGGATTTCATCACAGGACTCCCTATGGTGCATGGGCACAATTGCATTTATGTGGTAGTTGATCGATTGACCAAGTATGCGCATTTCTTTTCTCTACCTAAGAAGCATGAGGCAGCTGACATGGCTCAGGTATTTTATACAGGGATTTTTAGGCTTCATGGTTTGCCTAAAAATATTATCAGTGACAAGGATAAGATCTTCATGAGCACCTTTTGGCAGGAGATATTCAAGACTTGTCGGTACCGAGTTGACTCTAGCATGAGCTACCACCCTCAGACTGACGGGAAAACAAAGATTGTTAACAAATGGATAGAGGGCTATTTGTGGAGTTATGTGACCGGACATCAGCAGGCATGGATCAAATGGTTGCATATGGGTGAGTATTGCTACAATACCACATATCAGATGAGCATCGGCATGACTCCTTTCAGAGCTTTGTATGGATATGATGCCATGTCATTTGCTGATTTGGTATTATTAGATAGTCGGGCTCCCAAAGCTCGAGATTGGTTACAGGAGAACCAGGATATCCTGCGAGCTCTTGAGGAGAACCTCCAAAAGGCGCAGAATCAGCAGAAGGTTTATGCGGATCGACACAGGATAGAGAGGTCCTTCGAGGTAGGAGATTTGGTGTTCCTACATCTGCAGCCATACAGACAGTCGTCACTCAAGCAGAAGGGGGTAGAAAAGCTGAAACCACGGTTTTATGGTCCATACAGGGTAGTCGGCGAGTGGGTGCAGTTGCATATGAGTTGGATCTTCCAGAGCACAGTAAGATACATAATGTCTTCCATGTGTCATGCCTTAAGAAGGCACTAGGATAGCATATTGTACCTTCTACAGAGTTGCCACCATTGGACGAGGAGGGGAAGTTGGTTTTAGAACCAGACTCTATTATTGAGGTCAGACAGAGGAAGCTCAAGAGCAGAGATATTACAGAATACTTGGTATGATGGAAGGGTTTGCCTCTTGAGGATGCTACTTGGGAAGGAGAGTAGATTCTACAGCATCCTAGTTTGCATTTACTTGGGGACAAACAAATTTTGGGAAGGGAGGACTGTAATGTCCCCTTTCCCTCGCCACAGGCTTGAGGGCCAGTACGGGTCCTAACCCTAGTCATGCCCAAGGGGTTACGGATGCTATGAGCTATTAGGTATGAATATCTAGTCCAGTTACAATTTTCCATTGAGGGGGTTATAAAGTGTTTTTGAAAGGAAAGATGTTATGTTTTATCGTTGGAAGAGGCCACTTAACTCCTAATGTTCTAATTTTGCGTTGGGGTCACCTTTTTGGACCATGGCGACTTGAAAAGGAAAAAGTAACTTCAAGTTACTTTATTCTTTTGGTCTTCCCTAGGGGAAAATGCGACTTGGGCTTTTTAGGGTTCCTTGGCATGGGAAAAGTTATAAAAGGAGAAGAGGGGTGAAAGGAAGATCATTCATGCATACACTTATATTTTCTTTCATGTGCAACTGCTGTTTGCAAATATCCAGCTTGTGGAGTAAGATCCCACGGGAACCCTAGCTTCGGTGGTGAAAGATCCATCCCTAGCTAGTAGGGCACTCTTCGGTGGTGAAAGATCCACCCTAGTTTGTCATTTTGGAGCTGAAATCAGGGCTGTTCTTTAGAGATATTTTCAGAGGGTTTCAGTGAAGGGTTTTGGAGGTTTTTGGGCATTTTTGGAGGAGAGATTTCTGGGTTTTTCAGGGCAGATCTACGGCATCCTCTTTGGCAAGGTCTAGCATCAGTTTGAAGGCCTTTGCAAGGGTTTCCAGCCATCTCCTAGGTGGGGCGACTTGTTTTGAAGATTGCAGGTCTGTTTTGGAGGGTTTCCACTTCCTCAAATTCTGATTTGAAGGTTGGGATATCATCTCCTATATTTATAGATAATATTTCCAAGGTTTCATAGTTTTTGCATCTATATTCGGAAGATATTAATTTTAGAAGTTTTCAGCTATTTAGGGCACGTTGTAATTTTCTGGCAGCATTCTGTTATTCAAAAAATTCCAAAAACAGTTCTATAATATCTGTTATTGTATTAGCAAGCTCCATTTAAAATTTCAAGAGATTTGAGCAAGTATTTTTGGAGTTATCCATTATTTTCTGTTCGCTGCCCTAGATTTAATTTTCTGCAAAAATCAGATTTCTGTTTGGCTGCAATTTGTCTGTATTTTGCATATTTTAAAGTATTATCCTACAAGGGATATTTCAATACTCTATGCTCATCAACTATATGTACGATAATTGTTGCATTTCTTTCATGTAAAATGAATGCCGAGGTTAGCAGACAACATGTGTGACTGCAATGCTGAAAACTTGCTAAAGGTGATCTAGATGTTCTATCCATGTTTTGCTAAAGACAAGTATGTCATCCAAGTAGACAACCAAAAATGAATTTGTGAAGGGGCACGGCATATCTTTAATCATTCTCATGAATGCAATTGAAGCTTGGTTAATTGGAAGGGCATGACCAACAATTCAAACAAGGCTTCTTTTGATTTTAACACAATTTTCCATAAATGAAGGTTCAATGTGAACTTAATGAAATCTTGACTCGAAGTGCTGTCTCGGTGAAGGACTTAGCCTTTGCAAAGCTGGTCAAGTCTTCTATCCTTGGAAGTTATGGAGGAGGTTCTTCACAACCTTTATGTGCCATCCTTTTTCAATGGGGCAGTATTTTGTAATCTTGGAAGTTTATGGAGCACAACTTTTTTATGTGCCATGCCATCCTTTGGCACAAGCACAATGGGGGCAGTGGCAAGGCTATGGGATGAGCTTGACGTCCTTTATTCACCAATTCTTGATTCATCCGCTTGATTTCTTCATTCTTTGGGAATGAATGGTTGTAGAATGAAACATCAAGCAGAGGTACTCCTGGAATTAATTCAGTAGTTTCTGCCATCGAATAATGCGTTGGAGCCCTAGTTGGTGGCTGGTAGAGATCCTTGTATTCTTCCAATACTTGATTCACCTAGTTTTTCTCTATTGAAGGATGGAGTGTATTGGCATGTATTGTAACTATATTCTTCTCCCTTTCAATTCAAACCATCAAAAACACAAATTTCCTTCTATGGCTTAACCAATTTCTTGCATTGCTTGAAGCTAATGAGTGAAAGCTTAGGAATAAGTCATAGTATGTGGTATGTATCTCACCAATCTCTATGAGAACATTTTGGGATTTGCCTCAAATGACATGGTGTTGGTATAGGTATGGTTTCCCAAGTTGAACATCATATATCTCTATTGGCACGATATCACAAAAGACTTTATTGTGAAAAGTCTTAATTTTGTACAAGTGTCACTGATGAGTGATGCATTTCAACTTCCAACTCAACTTTCTCAAACCTGAATTGTTTTGCTGACTACCATTGTCAACAATGAAGCATGCAGGTTGTCCATAAACCATGCTTGAGAATGATACCATTTTTTTTTTTTTTGTGGATCTTAATCAAAAGACTATTTCAGTGTTTGCCAACATGTACCAGGCTCAAAATCTATGATTTGTTGAAGAATTGGTATACTATTGGACAAATTGATCATGACTTTGGTGCAATTCTTGCAATTTAAAAATTGATCTTCATGATTAATAAGAATCCTTCAAGGTATCAACAAAATTGGACAAGGTATTTACAAAGATAATATCATGCATGTGGATAGTGCAGTAGCTTTTTGACCTGTATTTCAAAGAGGAAATTATGCCGAGGGCAAATGTAATATATAAGAAATTTACACCTAAGTACAGACCTACTTGATTAGGCCAGTTATCAAAATCATCATCATCTTTCTCTCTTTCAAGGTCTATTTGTACCTTTTATAGTATTTGGCATCTGAATGGTATCTTGGATCATGTATATGATTGTTTGTGAGGAGAGTACTACCCTCATTGGTGGAGTCTTGTGAAGTTATCATCTTCTTGGCGTGTTTTGCAAAATTGTCTCTTTGTTGATCCTTGGTACCATGTCAGGTTTATAATATCATGTGTCGATTTGTTTTTAATCTGCTGGGATTGTGGGGAAAGGACGGTAAGACGAAGAATCACGTGTTTGAAGTCCAAGCTTTGTTTAACTAGCGGTTCAATTTCATGCAATCAATGCGAAAATGTGTGTAAAATCAAGGATGATGGATTTTCTGAGCAGGAAACTGAAATTATGATGTCAATGCTTGTTTTGAATTTAGGAAAACACTGATTATTAATTATGTTCAAATATATCCATTTGATTCTCAAGCTGCAATTTGCAAAATGGAAAGAGAAAACATTGATAACTATGGCAAGTGAGAGTGAAATCTTGATCGGCAGGTTTTTACAAGCATGCAGAGTGAAGAGAAACAGTATAATAATAATGAGAGTTAGAATTTCTTATTGCCTTGTTTAACAGAAAACATTTCAAATTGCACAAAGAATTATATTCTTTTACTTTTTCCTGGTCCATTTTACAATCTAGATTGGAGATTTCATATTCTAGCTTCTTGCAAAGTGGATCTTCTTGATCAAAGCCTTGTATTCTTTCTTTTGTCCTCCTCTGTCTGGCCCTAGTTTTGGATTTTGGTCATTACTAGTAATAAGGCTCTGATATCTATTCTTCAAATAGTTTTCTGGATACACCTATTGGTAAAAGGCTGTTTGCAGTCTCTGGCATATCAGATTTTCTTAACTTCTCTTTATAGTTACAATTAGATGAATGTTTTCACCATATGAATTCAGACATTTTAGTGTATTAATCTGAAAATGCATATTTAGTTTTGAATCAGGTATTTTCATATCTTTTGGCATCAATTCACATTTGTGAAGGGACAAGTCTTGAGCTGAGTTTGGTTTTTCAGACCTTTTTTGACTGAATGTGACTAGTTTGTTGATATCAATATTTTTGCTTTACATTTGGAAATGTGTATGATACATCCGTTGAATAAACTCAGACATATACGTGCCTTTTGTCAGCAATTCTTTTCATTTTGTTTCGTTGCAGGCTATGACATACAAACACGTTCTTGATGGACAAAGTTGTATAGTTGCTGAGCAAAGTGGTTCTGGAAAGACTCTAGCATATGTTGTGCCTCTGGTACAGCGTTTAAGAGAGGAAGAACTTAAAGGCAAAAGTAAATCCTTTTCCAAGAGCCCACGTGCCCTGATCTTGGTACCAACTGCTGAGTTGGCTGCTCAGGTTAGTTATTTTGTGATTTCTTGTTTATGTTGTTTTTGTGGGCTCTAAATTTTTCCATTCATTGTTTCCGTTTATAATTTCATCCATTTTACTCGTTCTAATATTGCACTGCTTGTATGAATATTTGGTAGTAGTGTCATATATAGTTCATTATATAATGCTTAAGTCCATGTTGTTTGAATCCCTTGCGTTTTGAAAATTGTTTTCTTGAATTTTCCTGGATTACCCCTGTAACAATTTTGGTTATTCGTTTTCTTGTGCCAAGTAAGATTTTATCCATTTGCAATATTTTACTGGCCTAATATGCTTCCAACATCATTTGAATGCTTTGTTGGTTGAATTTATCCTTCTAAAACGAGAGTCATAAGACAATTTCATCTGCATCTTCAACATGTAACTTGCATGAGGGACACATGGCTAATGGAAAGGAAAAAATTAGTTTAGCTTTGGACATCCTAATTTTACGAGAGCTTGCTGTCTCAAACAAATGCTAGATTAGGCATAAAATGACGAATTTTAAGCACTAGCAGATCACCATAGGTCCTATATGTTGAGCACATCTCTGAAAAATGGGTGATTGATTTGAGGTAGGGCCTTGTGTCGTGCTACTTCATCCATTGATTTCTTCTTTGTACTTTTTATATAAAATTAGTGGGGCATGAGAATTTCCCCTTGGGTCCAAATTAACATACAAACACACGTGTCTGGAAAAGTGTGCACTGCTTTCCTTTACTGGACATTTGGCAGTTAAGTAGAATAGAAATGAATCAATTGAGAGTTGATATAAGCCAACAACGGTGAATTATATGATCTTGTGGCATATAGCGGATTATCGTAAGTAGTTAAATATTTAGATAATGCAAGTCAGCATGCAGGACACTGCAAAGTGTCATATAGGCCAATGGTATGGTTATGACGGGAAGTTAGTCCATGTGATATTAACATACAGTTGCCCCCATATTGGCTATAAAAAGGGGTTGAAAGAGTGATTTATGATTGTAGGTGAGTTTATAAATATTTTTGTGGAAAACTAGAGTTTTATATTAAACAAAAAGGTGATAGTTTAAAAAAACTGGGCACCATAGTTGGTGTAATTCCTTCCCGAACAAGAAGGGAATGTGTTTCTGATTGATCTCTTTCATCAAAGTCTCTAATCTACTTCTCAGTACAAACTTGAGTAGCCATGTCATTTTAATGCTCTGTTGAAATTCCATGCTATAAATGTTTTCAATGGGGCTTTTGTCACACCTCACCTTTGAGATTAAAGAAAGAACAGTTAACCAAATAACATACCATACCAATGCACGTTGCCTACAAATCTGAGGTTTGCCAAAAATGGCTTCCCTAGATGGATAGGTCTACAAAAGGTACGTTGAAAAATATTTAGCCAAAATGCCTGGGATCCTCTTGTTTACAATGCTGCGTGCACAAGTCTGTGGAGATCATTTTTAGCTACTCTCTGAGATTGAATTATAGCTACTCTCTGTTTATTGGGAAGGCCCCATACAAATACCTGCTATCTAACAAGCTTAAACGTACAGGGTATGGACCATATGGTGTAAGCTCGCCCCCTCCACCATTTCTTCATTATTTGTAGCCCTGCAGCTGGAGTCCAACTTCTCAACAGTATAATATATTGGACCTCGGTTTAGTGGTACTAAGCATGTTAATCATAGCATAAGATGTTCACCGTTCAGCTAGACACCATCTTTCTGCTTATGCTCAACCTTTTGAAGGTCTTATTAAAAGGAAACGTGGGTTCTTTGTGGGTTTTCCTAATCTAGCGCACCTTCTGGATCCGGCTTCCTAGGTTTTCGGAGGTACTGAAAGCATCATTCCCTTCAGAAAAGTTCTGAAAAAAGTAGTAATATTAAAAACAGGTTTAATAAAAGCAGGTTTACCATGAAGACATAAATTTAACATCACATTGAAATCACAAGAAAACATAATTGTAGCTGTAAGAATATAGTTCGTAGAGATGCAATAAAAAAATCCCCAGGCGTTGTCTATAGCAGAAAGAGTGTGTGGAGTCATCAACCATCGTGCGGTTGCCAAAATATTATTTGATAATGTCATCAGGAGAGTTGCCTGGGCTGATAGGATTTGGAGGGGCTTTCCTCGGGGTAACAAACTACTCAGTTATTCTTGTAACACTCAAAAGTCAATGTGTCTTGGAAGAGATCACCAACTTGGTGAGATACGTGCTTGGTTGTGAGGTCTGGACCGAAAGCCAGGAGTGTGAGCAGCCATTGTGTCTCGTCTATTCAAGTATAGCCATGTGAGCAAGTCTCAGAATAGTGAGGGAGATATAAGAGTCAGAGCAGCTATCCTTGGAGATACCAAACTAACAAAGTATGTGTTGTTCTTAATAACTTCCAAAGTCGTCAATCTCTTGGAATTTCAACCAGAAGAGATCACAAAACTGGTCATACAGGCCTGGGCATGAGGTCTGGACTGAATGCAAGGACTGTGAGCAGCCACTGTGTGTTGACTTTTTGGGTCTAAACATGTGAGCAAGCATCATAATAGTGTGGGAGATACACTGCTTGACTGATCTTTTGTTACCCACATTGACCAGAAGTCTAATCACTCAAGGACTGCAGCCTATGAAGGTACAGAATGATATCAAAGATTCGCTCAAGATGTGGATACAATTGGTAAATGGATTTTATGTTTCAGCATTATGGTTTGGATTCTAAGGTAGACCTTCAAACCTCTGAACCATAAGGAAAAGTAGTTTTTTCAAAGAGATTATTTTTGATGAGATATCCTGGAAATGGAGCTAGAAGTATTGGCACTCTGATACCCAAAAAAGCACATCCATTCCATAACTGTGAGTAAACAAAGGCTAGTAACCAAACACCTTATATAAGCTGTAGTAGTCTTATATTTCTCTTTACTTATCAAGGTCTTGAAAAATGCTCCCCAAGGAAACATGCTGAGCTGTTCTACATTGTACAAGTTGTGTGATGTAGAGAGTTGAGACCCATTTCCTAGATAAAAATCTGGTGTTCGTTCTTGGAAGAGAGCCGAGAAAAGCTAGTATCAGTTTTGAAGTACCAAATGTTACTGTTACCCAAATATTTCCTGTCTAAATAGTAAATCTCTGCAAATGTCAACTGAGATGCGGAGATGACCTGTCATCCATTGTCAAATTCTTTTCAAAAATGAAGAATGCTTGAATTTTGAAATCAAGAGCATTGCAAAGAAAATTAAAGAATGAAAAGAGGCCACTGAGGCCAAATGTGTTCTTGGCTGATAGCATGTAATGCATGATCAGATTCTGCAAAACCACGTCACTTGGAATGGCTCTACTAATACACTTAGCTGCCCACACCAGTCCTTTTCTTTTCATGTCAAGCACCAAGGTTTCCTTTTTCTTTGTCCAGTTGGCATATTTCCCATGAAAAAACAAACCGAATTGTGTTAATGTTGACAAATGACTAAAGCATGTCAATGGACCTCAATTATAAATCAAGTTACAATAGCAAGGTAGGAGGGTAAGACGAACCTAGAAAATGAAAAAGTAACTAAACTCTTAAATAGTGAAAAACACAACTAGAGGGGGTGAACTCAAAGAAGTAAACTGAAATCAAACAAATCCAAAATACAAAATGTATATGGTTCAACACACAAATAGAAATAGTTGTGTGAGAGGCAGGCTCCATGATAAAAACATAAAGCCAAAATTGACATGTCTATATCATGGTTCAAGCAAGAGCTAACATCACCATCCACCACCACAATGGGCCAAAACAAGTCTGATAATGTCCATGGTAGAGTGACCAAGGTTAAAAAGAGAAATTATAGTAATGTCCACAAATGACCCAAGTGGGTGAATGTGACTTGAAAGTACAACTAGTTACAATAGAAAATTACTAGGGTAAAATGCTTCCTAGCTTAAGAAAATTAAAAAAAAAAAACATTATGAACTAAAGTAAAGAAAACTAGGGTAAAACCTAATTTGTCAAATCCCAAATCATAAGAGTTAATAGGATATGGTTGGGAAATCCCAAGGGTAAGCAAGCTACCCCTCCAAACCTTTCCCAACTTTAGTGTTACATGGGGAGACGTCCCCCATCTTTGTGTTGTCTTGAATGTAAGGGAAATTTCAAGGATAAAGGAACGGGAAGGTAATGTCCTCCCCATGCGCAAGTTGCAAAATAAAAGATGTAGGCATTGTCTGAATTATAGGGATGTTTCAGAGACATCCCCAAGGTTTTCTTTTTAATTTTTAAAAATTATTTGTATTTTAAATAGTAATAAATTTTTTAATAGCCATCCCTTGTCATCCCCAAAATCATGAATTTTTTTTGAGGTCCTAGAAACCCTAGATTTATTTTTCCGTCCCAGAAATTCCATCTCTCTATCCCTAATAACTATGATATTTATCTTGTAGTCAACTACTTCAAACTCAACACTATCTCAAGTCATTTAATTCCATGTGTATGTGGTCATACACTCGCAAAAATTAAGTATCCAAAGGCTTGAGAGAGGGCTTTCTATTAGAAAATTGGTAGCCATGGGATATTTTGGCCTTGGTTATTTTGAAGCAACTTATAATCAAGTAGCCATTGAGCTTTCCCAATTAAGCCATAATTAAATGGTATTTAGGGGTTTTCTATGGAGGAAACAAGGTAAATTACATTGTAATAATGCCATTGGAGAACAAAATATAGACTACTAGTATATAAACTAATAGCATAAATCTTAGCTTTGCCACTTGGGATTTCTATTTTTGATTAGTATCTTATGCCCTACCATAGAACATGTTAGTTTGCCTTTGATACACTGTTTTTAAATCAAGGTAAAAAAGTCTTTTGTGCTTGCTCAAAGTCCAATCTCATAAATTTCAACATTAAAAAAATATATATTCTTTTTGTTTTTTGAGCTTAAGAGCTTTCGAATCTGATGCAACTTAGTGAAGGCAGTGATTTGAAAGTTGTGCCTGTTGAGTTATTTTTTCAATTCCATCCGTGCATTGTGGATTTACTAACTTTAAGGTTGTCTTCATTTTGTGATGATCATTTTTGTGTCCTCAAGAATAACGGTTAAGGGAAGTTGCAAGTGGGTCAGATGATGACAAATACAATGTATATGACTGCTAATTAAGATGGTGCACGATGCATCAGCAGAAAATTTAGAACATCCTACTCTGAGAAAAATACTTTATTTTATCAAAAAAGGAAGAGAATGGTGTGTGCAATGTGGAACAAGCATATGGGAACAGTCAATTTGTATATCCTTGTTTACTTATAATGATAGCTTATCTGGAAATTATTGTAGGTCCTCAATGTTTGCAGGGCTATTTCCAGGGCAGGAATGCCTTTCAGATCCATGGTTGTAACAGGAGGTTTTAAATGGAAAACCCAGCGGGAAAATCTAGAGAAGGGTACAGACATTCTTATAGCAACACCCGGTCGTTTTTGTTTTCTTTTGCAAGAAGAAGAAATGCAACTGAGCAATCTTTTTAGGTAAGAATCCATAACTACATGCATTCTGAGTTTATTTTTAGGGCTCACAAGAGGCCTTCATAGGTTTCCTTAGTGTTTTAGATTTAAAAAGCTAGCAATCTTTGGCTAACTAAATGTTTTTCCGCTATGGGTAACTGCTTAACCAATAAGTATCTGGAGTTCCTTTTAACTGAAAAAAACTTCTTGAAAATGAAAAAGTTTCTTACATGTCATTTATTGAATCAGATCTTTAGATTAATGCAGGCTTGTCTGTTCTCCAGTTGGCGGTGGTTCTTATTAGGAAGTTGCTGTTATTTTAATGTTAATTGCAACCAATAATTGCTTATTGAATTTATTTATTTTTGAAACAAGAAGTTTGAAGTCATTCAGCATTTTCTTTTGTATTGGAATGATTACAATTCACTGGAATTTTGGATTGAATTTTCCATTCCTAGATATCAACTCAGAAGTATTTCCTATCATAGGTTGCATACTCAAGTAGTACGCCAAATAAAATTTGAACCGAATACTCACTGTGAAAACTCACCAAGAATTGACGAATATTTGTTGAGAATATTCGGGAATATTTGCTGAGAATATTCGCCAATACTCATAGAACTTGCCAGACTTGGGCTGTACGCGGAACATGCCAAAAATGCTGCAAAAACTTTTTTTTTCTTTTAAGGCACCAAAGCACTTCATTTTCATTCACACAACCATTTGAGCTTGCATTGCATGAGTTGAACAGATTTTTGAGCGAATTCGAAGAGGAAATTTGGAGAATTGCATTTGGAGGTAAGTTTTTTAAAAAATAAATTCTTTCAAGTTTTTGCAAATTCGGTCTATATTATTTAAGTTTTATATATTCATATTGTAATTTTAAATACATTTAATTTAAAAGTGAATGATTTTAAATTTTTAATAGTCATTTGGAGCCGGAGGTATGTTTTTTTTTTTACGCAAATTCATTCTAAATTATTTAAATTCTATATTTGTATTGTATTCGATTGTTCGAATATGTTTTGTAATTTTAAATGCATTCATTTTAATTGCGAATCATTTTAAATGTTTAATTGTCATTTGGCTCATTACGTTTTTTATATTTTTAAATGTGCATTGTGTTGCATATTAGAGCTTACAATGGCATCGGAGCTCAACATCGTGTTCGACATCCGAGTTAGCATCACTAGTAGGAACCGTTCCTACGAACGCCGTACCACTATTGGAAGTATGGTGTACGTGGTGCGGTTCGAAGCAGTGGTTTGCAATTTCTGCGACAAAACATTTTCTAGAGGCATCAATCGCCTGAAGTATCACCTTTGCATGTATTGTTTGCTGGATGTTGTGGCATGCCCAATGTTACGAAGAGGGAAATCGAGAGATGAAAGCAGAGTTGACAGAGCTAGAGGAGAAGAAACTAGAGAGGGAAAGGGTGCATGCAGCCATAGCAAAAGCTATTAGACCTGAGGCTGGAATGAGAAAGGATTCGGATGATGTGGCAACAATTGTGGTCTCTACGCATGATCCACGCATAGAACCGGAAGAGGCATATCTGATTCATCGAGTTCGAGAAAAGGCATACATAGCTTTTTTGTACCAAGGAACATACTTGGAGCACAACCTTCATTGCAAGGTACAACCTGGAACAAAGATATGAACGAGGAAGCGGATAAAGTGTGTGCGAATTTCTAGTACTACAACCACTTTCCATTTAATGTGGCAAAGAGCTCGTATTGGGAGTACTTAGTGACAACATTGACAGGTGCAGGGAAAGGGTACAAGACACCCTCTCCAAAAGACTTGAGTGGGAAATTGCTCAAGGGTGTAGTTGCAGATGCAACTACAATTCTACAAGATCAAAAGAAACAATGACAAAAATACGGATGCACCGTTCTTTCAGATGGGTGGACGGATGGAAGGAACCACACCGTCATTAATTTTTTAGTGGCTTCAAATGGCGAGATGGTGTTTTTGAAGTCTATTGATGCCTCTGCATAGTAAAAAATGCAAAGATTTTGAGTTTTATGTTGGAGAGAGTTTTATAGTTGTATTAGAGTTGAGTATACAGAATGTTGTGCAAGTTGTCACAGACAATACAACATATGTGGCGGCTGGGAGACTACTATAGGAAAGACATCCATCACTCTTTTGGACTCCTTGTGCGGCTCATTGCCTTGACCTTCTTTTGGAGGACATAGGCAAAATTGATTAGGTGAGGTCGGTTGTAGAAGATGCAAGAAACATAACCAAGTACATATATAGTCATCTTTGGGTTCTTAGCTTGTTGAGAGAACACACAAATGTTTCGCAACTAACTTCTTGATGTTGCAAAGTATTTCTAGTTTGTTGACATCATTGAAGCAAATGTTTATGAGTCAAGCATGGCTAGACTCACAATATTCAAAGAAAGTTGATGGAGAGAGGACTGCAAAGATAATTTTTGATGATATCTTTGCAAAGAGAGCTATAGAGATCATCAAGGTAATTTCAAACTTTGATTTATATTTCAAGTTGATTCCTTTATTTTAATTTGTTAAATTATAAATATATTGTTATTTACTTTTTTACTTTATTTGTAAGTTTGTAACCTTACATTTTAATTTGTGTGTAGGTGTCAGAGCCGTTGGTGAGGGTTTTGCGTTTGGTTGATGGGGAGCAAAACCCTATGGGGTACATTTATGAGGCCATGGATAGGGCCAAAGAGGCTATCCAAAACTATTATAGGGGGATATCGTCAGATATGGTCCCTTTTGGGAGATAATTGATCGAAGGTGGAACAATCAACTCCACCGACCTAATCATGCAACGGGGTACTACCTTAACCCCAAGTTTTCCTTCTCCGATGGCTTCATAGATGTGAATGTAGAGGTTATGGAGGGCCTTTCAACATGTATCGAGAGAATGATACCGAGAGGTTGAGACGAGGGGCTTCATTATTTTAGAGCTGCGCAAAATTACAAACATGTTAGGGGAGACTCTTTTCTTTAGGGTTAGCTATCCGAGGAGAACCACGCAGATCACTGTGTACTAAAAATTAGAATGTTCACTAAGTTACTTTTTTATGTGACAAGTTACAAATTTGATTTTATTAATTGCTTATAAAATTTCGATTATTTTGTTTGTAGGTTCTTGGTGGGAGGATTGGGGAGGAAATACCTCACATTTTCAAAAGCAAACCCTCATAAACTTATCTCAACCTTGTAGTGCTTATGGATGTGAACACAACTGGAATTTGTTTGAGGCCATTCACATGAAGAAGCACAACAAGTTGACTAAAAACTGCTCAACGACTATGTTTTTGTGCAATACAATCTCCGGCTTCATACAAGAAAAGTGTAGGTCACATCAAAGGAGCTTATTGATTTGTATGAGATAGATCCATACATCGAGTGGACTGAGCAAGAAGAGGAAATCCCTGCATTCATAGAGGATGAGATTGCTTCTTTGGAGAGGGAAGCTATGGAGGGAGAAGTACTAGAAGGAGATATTGGATTAGATGACATTTTTGGAGGCGATCTCAAACATGCAACAAAGGGGCCACCACCATCTACTACTGTGTTGGAGCCGAGTCATTGCTTTCAGGAGGAGCGAGGAGACGCAACCGAGTGTGGGGGCTAGTAGAGGTAATAGACCCTCTCCCCAATATTTTTCTAGAATGGGGAAGAGGAAAATTTAACTTATTGTATATTGTAACTTGCATATATATGAAATTTATGATGATAATTTTCAATTACAATCATCATAAATTCATAGCACTTATTAGCCGGCTGTTGTATTCGCATGATGATGCGATTTCGCATTGCATTTGTATTCAAATCTAATAAAAAACACTTCTCCAACATTTTATAAACTCACTTGATACATTTTGTAGCTAAGTAGCGTAAACGCGTTTTGGATACGGGAGCAGGTATGGAGTATCCGATACACGGAAACATATTTTTTTCCACATAGGATACGACAATACAAAAACTATATAAAAATTAAAAAATATATAAATTTCAGCCTTCTAAATAGGAATTTAATTATTAACCACATATTATGCATATGAAAGACAAGTTATAAGCTAAATAAGTGAATAACCACAACAAACAAGCTAGGATACCGATAAAACTTAGAAACTTAAAAGCTTAAAAGTTAAATTAAAATACTTAAATCGAACACAATGTGAATGTCATGAATCTCATGATATATTAAATTCAATCATAGATCAATATTCAAAGTTCAAACTATCTTTCATTGTCAATATTCATCATATTCCTCTTCATCAAGAGGATCAAGATCAACTACATCATCATCATTACGTGGTTCATTAGAACCACATGGGCTCGAACCACTTGCACTAGGGCCACTGCTAGTTGCACCCCCTTGTGCATGTAGGTCTCGTGGTGCCACAAAACTCTCCTCATCATCATATGCTCCATGGTGGGAAATGGAAGCATCCAAGTCAACTATCTTTGGATCAATGTCCCAATGTCTTGTTGACCCTTCCTTGTACTACATTTGTTTGTGGGATAAAAAGCGCAAGTTGGAATGTATGTATACTAAATCTTTAGCCCTTTTAGCCCCCAACCTGTTGCGCTTCTGTGAGTGGATGAAACTATATGTACTTCAGTTGCGCTCAGAGGACGATGAACTTGCAACCTATTAAGGCAACCCAAACTTCAAAGTCAATGCAAAGTTCAACTTCAAACTTAAACTCTCAAACTTAAATTTTAAAAAACTAAAAGTTATAACAAAAAAATAAAGAGAATAAAAAAATTAAAAGCTTACCGTGCTAAGACTTTGATTCGCAAGAGGCTGCAAGTAAACCGATGCACGACCATGGAGGTACGACCATATATGAGCATCCATCTTGTATTTGCTCCGAAGAGTGAGAAGGCTATGACCTGTTTCAGCTATGAAATTGCCAAACTCTACCATAACCTGGTCTTGAGCCTCGGGATCGGGAAGAGCCTAGCCGATGCCGCCATATATCCCTCATTGACTTCTCGCATCCTGTATGATGCTACCCTCCTTACCAAGGAAAGAATCTCTGTGCTATATAAAATCTAGGAGTCAATGTAAAAGCCAGTAGATGTAATGTGATGATCATTTTGTTCCACCGCTCAATGAGGATTGACTTCACTTGTTTGAAAAATATTTCCTCGGGATCTTGTTCTTTTGCATTTATGACAGATTTTATCTTCTCAATCATTGAGTCGATGCCATCATATATCTCTCCTAGACATGGTTGATCTATGTCGATAAACCCGATTATGCTCATAATGGGGCTTCGTAAAACTCAATAGATATTCCACTCTATCCCACCAAAGGTCCTCTAAGATCATGTTCTTCCTTTTTGAGCCCGTTGAGTGTTTGATCGCTCTATACAAACCAAAGATTAGAGGTTACCATGGTCATGAGTGCCTCTCGCATTTTCACAAGTCGTCTCAAGACGATTGTGTGTGATGCAAACCGAGTCTCAATAACCTAACAAGAATGAGGAACAAAAATTAAAAATAAAATTGAAAACTAAAAGAATACTAAAAAACTTATATTTAAATTTTAAATTAAAAAAAAGAAAGAAAACTTTTCCTTACCTTCGAGTAGTCAGAATCGCGAGAATGATCTAAAATCGCCTGTGACATGCGGTGTTGGTTGGTGACAAACATTTGGATCTCTTCAGCTTCTGTATACACTTGTTGGATCCACTCTATTTTGCTTGCCATCTTCTTTAGCATTAAATTCAATGAATGCACGACACATGGTGTCCAAAAAATATGCCCATACCGTGCCTCAACTAGCATCCCCGCAGCTTTGCAATTTTTGGCGTTGTCCGTTATGACTTGGACAACATTTTGAAGCCCCATTGCCTCAATGGACTCAAAAAGGATGTTGGCTATGAATTGGGCATCCTTCATTTGCCTCTCACAATCAACCGCTTTCAAAAACATTGCCCCCTTAGGGCATATTGCAATCACATTGATTAAAGGGTGGTTTCTTGCATCTTTCCATCCATCGAAAAGATGGACACACTTGTTTTGGCCCATGAGTTCCTAATTGGTTGCAAGGAGGTTTCCACATATTTTTTTTGTTTATCCAAAAGGGTGGTGCGGATCTTCTCATATCTTGGTGATTTATACCTTTTTGGTGCCTCATTGATGGCTTTCACCATCTCATGCCAATAAGGTGATCTCACAACATTAAAAGAAAGCCCATTAGCATATACACACCTTGCAATGTGTTCATTTGCAATTTCCCTGCTCTCATTCTGAAAGGCCTTTTCCAATGGCCCTCTTGTCTTACTTTTCTTTCGTGCAAGGGAAACATCCTCATCTATGGAGGTAGGAGCCATAAATGGATGTGGCATGGCCACAATTGGGGATCCACTAGGTGATGGGGCAACAAGAGGCCTCGCTGAACGAGATGAACCTCCTCTTTTGGCCAATGGATGACCCGCTCTCATAGCCACATTTGCCTCTGCATCTTCCTACTCTTTGATATATGCCAAAACTTTTGCTTTTGACACCCCAACATTATTCCTCCCCTTGCATACTCTTATACCATTACCCGTTATGGCACACAAGTGGCTTTTCACCCTACTGTAAGAGCCTTTGAATACTCCATCACAATCATTGCATTTCCATTCAAAACAACCACCACCTACAAGTTGTTGAACTATTGTTACATGCCTCCATAATGGTGAATTTGGGTCAAATTCCCTGACCAAAGATTGCCTAGAAGAAGCAGAACTTGTTGCCATTGTAGAAGTACCTACAAGGTTAAAAAAAAAAACAAAGAAAACAATGGCGTGCATTGAAAATTAAAAAATTAAATAAAAAGAGCAAAAAAATGAACATAAGCAAAAAAATGTAATGTGTGAAAGATTAAATAACCAAAAAAAAAAGAGAAACAAGGTTAGAAATTAAAAAAACTTACCTTCACTTAGTAAACCACAAATCCTTCACAAATCTTCCTCCTTTGCAACTCCTCACACTCCTACAAGCTTAGCAATAGCTCCTCAAACCCTAGACAAGCACAATGCAATTTTGGAGAGCCAAAGGTAAGTTTCTTTGCTTTATGTTTTGTTTGTGTTGTTCTTTTGTTTTATTGTTTAGAGTTAGCTTTTAGGGTTTAGATTAGAAGAATATTTAATTTTTTAATGTTATGGGGCTTTAAAAACATGAAAAAAAAACAAATTAAAAAAATTGTATTTCAGCCTTGGGAGCGGCCAGGTTACGGGAAAGACCCTCCATGAAACGCTCTCGGGTACAGTACATAAGCCATACCAGACGCGTTTCCACAGTGGTCTTTCCCGTACTTTGGCCGTTCCCAAGCCGCTCCCGCTCCCACGCCGCTCTTGAAATGTTTCGAGCACCCTGGGGGTGCCGTAGTGGTATCTTAGTTTTGTAGCTATATTTTGCATAAAATTTATGTTTTTAAAATAAATTTGAGTATTTTTAAGTTGCCGAATATTCCTGAATATTTGCCGAGTCTTGTTGAGTTTTTGCGAGTTATTTTTATGGGTTTGCTAAATATTCGCGAATACGAATATGTGGACTATGTTTCCTATAGCTATAGTAGGAGAACAATCTGTTTTGTGCGGACATATATATGTATATAAATGTTTCTGTAATATTATCTGGTAGCATATATTATTATATTTTTAATTTTTCATATGATGTTTTATATTTGATTGGGCCTTTTATGCTTCTTTGCTTCCTGTATATGTATTTGTCATATAGCAGTCTGTTTCATTTACAAATATAAGGTTTTCTCCAAACTCCCAAGCACTACTTTTTGATGGGACACAGTGTCTATCATATGCATGGATTTTTTGCGTTGCCTAAGAGATGCTTTGTTACTGTTTCTATTTGTTGTTATAACCGTGGAACGAATATCATATTTCTAATACCAATTTCTATGCATTATTTGTTATATATGCTCCTTGCATATTCAAATCTTGCAACTAACATTCCTTAAGGCAGATGCCTGTCCCTGTTAACCACTCAAATGATCTGATTTATTTTGCATGGCTAAATATGGTTTTTTTGTGTGTTCAAAAGAAAAACCTTTTATACACTATGGTGCATCTGATTACAATTATATGTACAATGCAAATTTTTAGTAGAAAGGAGTGGGGTCTCCAGAAGATACTGATTTGTTGCTGTATTTGATATGTTGCAATATTCCAGTATAGTGTTGGATGAAGTGGACATCTTATTTGATGACGAAGATTTCTCATTGGCATTGGATAAGCTCATGAGTTCTGCGCCCTTGGTTGCACAGTATCTTTTGTTACTGCCACATTGCCACTGGATGTTCACAATAAGCTACTTGAAAAATTCCCTGATTGTAAGGCTATCCTGGGACCGCGCTTGCACCGTACGTGTTCTGGTCTTGAAGAGGTTGATACAAACTCCTTACATTTCTTTTATTGACTTTTGGGTGCTGGTTTTGATTTCCTGGAAAATGTACCTCATGCTTAGTACAAGCCAGAAGTTTAGAACTAACTGTGAGAGTGTAGAAGAATATGTTCTATTCAAAACTTGAAATACGAATTTTAGCTTGTGTACGTAGGTGTGTTTGAACTTGTATTAGCGCTATTATTTGTATTAATTCAAATTACAGCAAGATTAATTGTGTATGCATTTGGTACTTGGTATTTTGATGTTCACATCTTAATTTGAATCACATTGTTTTCTCTTCGTATTTACAGTGTATTTACTTAGTGTTCATATTGTATTTTGATTGGCATGAAAAACATAATATTAGCTGTAAGAATATAATGAATGGATGATAGATTCTAGAATGATTGTATAATTTTGCACCATTAATAATGGAGAAGCATCCAGCAAAGAGGATATCCTGGTCTTGTTGGTACCGAATTGGTTATTTACCTGGATTTATTTTTCTTTCAATCCAAGGATAAATATTATAGAACCTTGATTTCTTTTGTTTTCCTTGTGGATGTTAATACCTCACATTTCATAATTTCCTTGGTTTTCTCAATTTCAAATCCCTTGATTGCACCCCTGTATATGCCCCTACATGTTGCCTGCAACCGGGAATGGAGATGCCAGGGAACTCGGGTGCTTTGTGGGTTTTTCCTAAACTAGTGCACCTTCTGGATCTGGTTTCCTAGGTTTTTGGAGGTATTGAAAGCATCATCTCCTACAGAAAAGTTCTAAAAATAAATAAATATTAAAAGCAGGTTTACCATGAAGATGAAAATTTAATACCGCAATGAAATCACAAGAATACATAATAGTGGCTATATAGTTCTTATGAGATGCAACAAATAAATCCCCAGGCGTTTTCTATAGCAGAAAGAGTGTGTGGAGTCATCAACCATTGTGTGGATGCCAATATATTGTTTGATAATGTCATCAAGAGAGTTGCCTGGGCTGATAGGATTTGGAGGGCTTTCCTCGGGGTAACAAACTACTCAGTTATTCTTGTAACACTCAAAAGTCAATGATGTCTTGGAAAAGATCACCAACTTGGTGAGATACGTGCTTGGTTGTGAGTTCTGGACAGAAAGCCAGGAGTGTTAGCAGCCATTGTGTCCCGTTTATTCGAGTATAGCCATGTGAGCAAGCCTCAGAATAGTGAGGGAGATATAAGAGTCAGAGGAACTATCCTTGGAGATACCAATCTAAAAAAGTATGTGTTGTTCTTAATAACCTCTGAAGTTGTCAATCTTTTGGAACTTCAACCAGAAGAGATCACAAAACAGGTCATACAGGCCTGGGCATGAGGTCTGAACTGAATGCCAGGACTGTGAGCAGCCACTGTGTTGACTATTTGGGTCTAAACACGTGAGCAAGCATCATAATAGTGTGGGAGATATACTGCTTGACTGATCTTTTGTTACCCACATTGACCAGATGTCAAAGCACTCAAGGACCGGAGCCTATGAAGGTACAGAATGATTTCAAAGATTCCCTCAAGATGTGGATACGATTGGTAACTGGATTTTATGTTTCAGCATAATGGTTTGGATTCCAAGGTAGAACTTCAAACCTCTGAACCATAAAGAAAAGTAGGTTTTTCAAAGGGATTATTTGTTGATGAGATATCGTGGAAATGGAGCTAGAAGTATTGGCACTCTGATACCCAAAAAAGCACATCCCTTCCATAACTGTGACTAAACAAAGGCTAGTTAACCAAATACCATATATAAGCTGTAGTAGTCTCAACTGGTTCCCTTCAGAAAGTGAAATGAAGACTGGACCATAAATTTAGTTTGACTAAGATCAGTACAAGCTGGTGATAATAATAAAAATCAAGAGAGTACATTTTCTCTGCAAACTGTCAGGAGAATTTTCAAAGTAACACATTCAGCGAAAAGGAACACAAAGATCAAGATCTGATGCAGTATTCATCTGTTGTTTACGTGTTCTTTCCTGTAGGAGTTGTTCATGCATCTCAATGTAGACCCTAAACATGGCTGAAGAGAGAGAGCACCTTAGTAAATCAGAATGGATAGATTTATTTCCCGTGAAGGACTTATCCATTCAAATATTTCATAATATTTTAAGAAATATCATTTATCTATTTAATATCACAACTTCCAGAGTGGTTGTTTTTTTCCTGCATTCTTCTTATTATAAAATATACTAAAAGAAGGAAAGTGGAGAAGTTTTGATGTACCATTCAATCTTGCAGATCCTTATCGATTGTAGTGGAGAGGGGGAAGAAAAGAATCCGGAGACAGCATTATCAAACAAAAAAACAGCCCTGCTACAAATTGTGGAGCAATTTTCTGTTCAGAAAACCCTTGTCTTCTGCAATAAGGTCTTCATTATATCTGTTTAGTTTTATCTTTTCTCTGCAATAATTCGTAAAATATTTCTTATCATAAATTATGTTTGTGATCTGGCCACAGATTGAAACATGCAGGAAGGTTGAGAATATCCTAAAAAGAACTGATCGAAAAGGCAGGAAAGTCTGTGTCCTCCCATTCCATGCTGCTGTATCACAAGAATCTCGCGCATCAAATATGCAGCATTTCCTTGATTCCCAATCTGAACAATCTTTATTTCTCATTTGCACCGACAGGCATGACTCTTGTTTTTTTATTGTTTGAGCTTTTTCTAATTGGGTGCTATAAATGCAAATTTCATATCTAGATGTTTGTCTGCGTTCTACAGAGCTTCTAGAGGCCTCGACCTTATAAATGTGGACCATGTGGTGCTTTTTGATTTTCCACGTGATCCAAGTGAGTATGTTCGTCGAGTTGGGAGAACAGCTCGTGGAGCAGGTGGCAGAGGAAAGGCTTTTGTCTTTGTTGTAGGAAAGCAAGTTCCGCTTGCCCAGCGAATTATTGACAGAAATGAGAAAGGTCAACCTCTACATGTTTTGCCATGGGTCTTATAGTTGCAAGGGAGTAAGTACCAGATATATATTGATCTAGCCAAAGGAAAGTATTTTTGAGCAACTTGCTTGAGTTTGTCAGGTCAGCATTTCGATTTTGTAACAAGGAAATGCTCAACAGGAGGGAATCTGGTCAGTTAATGTCAGAAGCATGATCTGTAACTGCTCTTATATTTCTCTGAAAAGCTCTTCTGGTGCATAGGTGATAAATAGTGGCATATTACTAGCTACCGTAGGCTGTTGAATGTTTACATAAAGGCACAAGTTTACCATTTTTATTATTATGATCTTTTGTTTAATTAATGTTTTACCCTGGAAAGGTCCATTTGATCGTCATTTCATTGAATCTAATTATTCTTTTTCATTTGTACCCACATCCAGATCTTTGCCTTGTACAGAGTCACATCTATCCATTGAGAATGTATAGTATTTACAAAAGCCCGAATTGTAATTTTTTTAAATTTAAGTCTCAATTAAATACATGGACACTCATCTCCTTGAAGTTGATTTTTTTGTCTTGCACTATGTAGTGTCCTAATTGCATCTGTTATGTGATATGACATAATTGTTCCGTTTATATTTGATTAATTGAATATGTAATGCCTGCTTCAATTACTACTTGAGACCAAGAAACAAACTAGGAAAATTATGGAATAATTTTTTTTTTAAAGAAGGGTCTACAAACAAGTAGCAAGACACTAATTTGAAACTAAATAGGTTCCGAACAGATTCGATTAACTAAACACAAGATTTCCATTTTCATCCTAAAACAAGTTTAAGAGGTTCCAATTTTGAGGTTATAAATTTTACTAAGGTTCAGGGAGAAATTTATCCCCAGGCCTGCTCTCAATCAAGCCCTGAACTTCAACTGGATTTTTCACACACTTAGAGTCATCAAAACTTTCCTAAACTAGGTTCAATGGATAGGAAATTTCCTCACCTTTCCAACCATATAAAGAAGTCCTCCTAACTCCTTGTAAAACTCAAGTTATGGCCGGGCGGAGTTTTAGGGGAAAATTTTCCCTTGGAGGTCCGCAGGGTTAGAGAGAAAATGCCTTCGCGCCCCCGCTGACGACCCCAGATGCCACGTGTCATCATGTGATTGGTTTGGGCCGGCGGGTTGCAGGGGTAAAACATGAACTTTTTCTTAATTTTTCGAAGGAAAATTTTCCTCCGTGCCTTCACGCTTGCCCAAATGGCCACGTGGCGCTTTGTGATTGGTCGCGGGCCGGCGGAGAAAATTTTGATTTTTCTCCCAAGGGGCTAAAAGGTTAAAAGAATTGCGCGGACCTGCGCACCCGTGGGGACACGTGTCAAAACCCTATTGGCTGCGGGGATGCAGGTCGACGGAGGAAAAAGTGAAATTTTTCTAAAAGTGCAAAATGTTAAGTTTTCAATTCTAAATCTGGGGGCCCTCCGCCACGTGTCGGCCACGTGATTGGTGCGGGATGCGGGGTTACGGGAGAAAAGTGAAAATTTTCCAAAGGCAAAAATGGTTAAGTTTTCCGTTTTGATCCGTGCACCGCCCCCCACCCCGCCCCCTACCATGTGTCAAAGACGTGATTGTTTGGGGGCCACGGGGTTGCGGGAAAATTGGGAAAATTTTCCCAAGGCAAAATTTTCAAAATGTTAAGTTTTATTAAGGATCCGCCTCCAAGGTGCCACGTGGCAAATTCTGATAGGATGAGAGGGTGGCGGGGCCACGGAAATTTTTGAGAAATTTTTCTAAAGTTCAAAATTTAAATTTTTCTAAGGTCGAATTATTTCATTTTTGGTTTGGGATGGCCATTTTGAAGTAAAAATTCAAATGGCCATAACTTTTGATAGGAAACTCCATTTTAGGCAAACAAGGACTTTCCGAAAAGCTCTCGGAGTCCTCTTTGCACAGCAATCATCAATTTTAGAATTTGGTGAAGTTTCAAGGGTCAATTTTAAGAAATCGATCTGCAGGGTTTATAATTTAAAAATTGGCAATTTTTCACTTATAAGATTTGATTCAATTTTGATATTTCTTCTTCTGAGCATGTAAATTAAGCATTGAGAAATGGTCTTGGGTGAGGTCCAATTTGGATATTGGGTTGCATTTGGTAAATTTTGGATTTTTTTGAGTAAGTTGAAGTTAAAATTGGATTTGATAGAGTTTTGAGATATTTTCTTAAATATGAAGTTCAATGTGGGTTCAATAGAACATAATACATCTAAAATACTTTGTTTCCTTTCTCAATTTTAACTAAAAATTTGAGGCTGTACATTTTTGATGAAATTCATTGCGTAATTTAAGAAAGAAACATAGATAATTCACTAACAAGTTTATTAACCAATTTGTATATTCCAAATATGGGGAGGCATTTCAAATCTTATCTAAAACATTCAATTGATTCGAACAATTAATTGACAAAGTTCATATGCGAAGTTTAAACTCCAGTTTTGATTTCAAACACAGTACATTTATTGGTAATGTCATTTCTTAATCTCTTTCAAACAGAGTTTTCATTTCACAATAACTCGAATCTAATACAACAATGAAAGTTTGATAAAGGAATGTAATTCTTTATTTGATTTCCAACAATAATTCAACAGTTTATCTCTTTTTTTGAATTTCAAGTTACAATGCACAATACATATTTCTTTCTTTCACATTCTTCTCAAAACACAAGTATGGAATAATAATTCTTTACAATTCACTTATCACTTTCAACCTTTTAATTTCTATACAAGATGTCTTCTCATAACTATTAACAATACAAATCATCCACTTCAAAGTGGGAAGGTTACAATGAACTTGCGCAAAAGGGAATGATTTGTCAAATTGATTTCTCCAAGCTCCAAACAACAACATGTTGATTTCTTCATCCTTTATCTTTTAATCACAACAAGGAAGGGGAAAGACAACGCTTTCCACTCAACCAAGATACCCAATGGGAAAAGAGAAGTCATCTTTTCCCATTGGCCCCCAAGCCCCAACCATATTGAAATGGAGCATGATAATTCAACTCATGGCAACATGGACTTCTTTCATATGCAAACAACACTCATATATCACAAAAATCAATGAAGACACAAATCAAAACAAGGTAGCAGTTCTCAACTGCATTTGAAAACAGATCATACAATCACAAAGGCTTGAGCAAGCAAGCCAAACAAGAGCAAGAACTATGGAGGTCTCCTTATGCCTCCCATGTTGAAATTGGACATCCACCTACAACAACCACCAAGAACATAACCATCCCATAAACCTTATCCGTCATCAACCCCTTCTTATCCCTCCAAATTTATCCCTTATACCTCCCCCAAAGTAAGAAATGCATATATATTCTTTTCCTAGGTAGATTCCAAACCAACACTCCCTCCTCAAGACAAGTGCCAATGGCAAATCCCTTATCCCTCCTCTGATTAACCTCATAGTCTTCTCTCCACACCATGCCCTAAGCATTCTACCCATCCCTCTAAGAATTGCAAACACAAACACATTCAAAAATTCATGCTAAAAGAGGAAAAACAACAATTTTAAAAGAGTGAGAGCCTACCTCTCCATAATGGAGACTTGTTTCCAAAACAACAGTTCTTTTGATGCTCAAAACACAGTCCCAAAACAACAATGTACAAGCATGTGAATCAATCCAAGCTCTTCCACAAAGCAAGCTCCAAAGGCAAGAGAAAAATTTGACCCAAGAGTGCAATAACAAAGTTTCAACAACCCCAAAATGAGGAGGAATTCAAATTTTAAAGGAGAGGGTGGAAGAGGATGATGTGGATTCCAAGTGGGATGCCACATCATTTTTCTTCATTCCCCAAGAGTGCAATCCACATCAACAACAAATCACCATAAAAGAAAAATGACAAAATTACTTACACACACAAAATACCCCATACCCCAAAAGGAATGCATTTAAAATTTGTAAGACAAATGCAATCAATACTTGCCAAATTTATATCAAAATACAATATAATAGATTGATTTTGACTCTAAACCAATAATCATGGTTGGTGGAGATTTTTAGAGGTGTGGGACACGTTTAACTTGTCCCACAAGTCTCTAATTTAAGCTCCTAAGACCAAATCTGAGTTTCAAAGAGGATGAAGTGTTCTACACTCCAAAATCTACTTTACACAATCTATCATTTTATTTACACAACTCTTACATCCTCTTATACATGCATTAATATTTATGACATTTATTTATTACAATCTTTTATAAAGATTTATTTATATACCACATGGTTATTATATATATGTCAATTTTCATTTTCAACTAAGACAATAACATTTAATTTATATTCCACATCTCAATTAATTTAATTGAAATTTAACTATAAGACTCACATTATACTATCACATTAAAATAATTAAAATAAAGAGCACATTACAAATAAAATACATACAACAATAATTTTTAAAAAAGGGACAACAAATAAAGTACACATATACCCCATAGTCACAATAATGGAAATCCTCCCATGGGAAATCCTAACAAAACACAACATACAACTCAAACACCATTGTCATGGTGACCTTGTTGATTTCACACCGAATTCCAATATGGTTAGTCTCCGATCCCCGACATTGTTGTGATTTTTAACCTGCAAAATGTAATATACCCCTTCGGCCTCGTGGCCATATCAGAACATCCAAATGATATAAGCAACATACAATTATTAAATCCAAATCACAACATTATCAAGAATTTAACATTTATCATTTAAATTCAACTGCAACTATATCATCATCCAATAGATCTCTATACTATAGCTATTCATAATATCAATGTCACATGTCTACAATCAAAAGCAATAACCTGTCCATGTCAACCAGTATGTCATCATCCACATAATAATACTAATGTCTCAATGATCATCAAGCAAAATATCTGAATCCAGATCAATATTAATCCAGGATCTAACATCTAACCATCATACTAATCAAAACATAATAATGTCCATAATAATCCCTGATACATCATACTACATCAAAACATAATAATATCCAAAATGTGACCAATAGTGTCAGGATCAGTATCTGAATAGTGTCCAAGGAAAGTGGGCACTACAAAATATTTCATAAGACATTGGTACAAGTAAGCGATACATTGCTAACAAATATTATTTTTAAGAACAAACCACATATATCATATTAGTACTTGTATTCCACCTAGAGAGGCCTTAATTATTAAATATCATTCAATATCCTTTAGTGATGAAGGAGATTGTTATTGTAGGGTCTAATAGGATTGTAAAGGTGATCGATTAGAGGATTCTATGGCAAGAACATGGCCAAGCTTCACAATCAACATCTAAACCATTGGTAAGATGCATATGTGAATTATATAATGCCTCCACATTTAGATAATAAACAAATAAATTCAGCGCTTTTCAATTGAAGGTAACAATAGAACTAGAATGTGAATATTTCTTGGTTGTTATGCAACACCAATAACATTATTGAAACAACTTTCACATAAAATTATGAGAAAATACACAAGAACGGAAAGGTTGTTTCTTATAGTTCTAGATGCCTTGTGGTTGGTCACTTTTGACATGTTATTAGAAGCATAGAATGAATGGAGGAAAATGGGTGAAGCATACAAATGATGTATGCGTCTTCTTTTTATTAATTATAGAAGGTTACAAAGTGGTTAATAACTAATTAGATGGTTACAACCATATCGGCATATTATATATTCAATAGCCCCTTAATTACTAAATGAGAGGCGACCCCCAAGTTTGTCTTGAAATTTTACGAAAAGGGTAAGACTAAAAGGTTTAGTCATTATGTCGTAAGTAGTTTGCTATTGAGTGACACAATAATGGAGACAAACATCTTTATCAAGAACCGTGGTATGTAGTGATGATGAACCTCAACATGTTTTGCTTTGGTGTGGTATATTGGCTGCTTCACCAATTACAAGACACCTTGATTGTCACAATAGAGTGGAGTGGGTATGGTCCGAGTTATATGTAAATCCGGCAAAAATTTATGCAACCATATTGCCTTACTGCAACTTCCACGATTCACGCCTTGTATTACGATACGGTGGAAGACTAACCTTGTGAGAGTTGAATGAAAGTAAGGTGTGGTGCCTCCTAGAGGGAAGCACATTGACCTAGAAGATAGAATCCTAACCCGATAATGAGTTCTATTTGTATTCTAGTGCATTTAGAATGTTCCACAAAGAGATAATAAACAAGTATGGAAATGTCCCTAGGTATGTAAACTAATTAGCTTCTTGGATGGCTAGTGTTGATATGAATGTTAATTGTGTAATGTTGTAGAAGCAAACTAAATCAATTGTTGTCATGTATAAATCTTTATCAAGTACGAACTAATCTTCGTGTGGTCTGCACCTTAAGCAAAGTGTTTAGTAAATTAGATTTTGCAAAGTATGGATAAAATAAAGAATTGTAATCATCTTGGTGATGTGTGTGGTGAATCATATGCGTGGGGCATTGTGAAAGCAAACTTCTTCTTGTTACTTGTGCACTAAATGTGTGGTGTATTCTAATTTTTTTTTACCTTCGTTTTAACCGTGTTTTGGGTTCAAAGATGTGGGCATGACATTGTTGTTGAAGTTTGTTTGTCCATGAAAAGCGCTTGAATTCAAGGCAAAAGTGTGACTAGTAGGTTGATCTCTCGAGGACAAATTAATCGCCCAATCAAAGATTGTAAATCTTGACAACTTGAAATTTTTTTGATTGATACAATATGACAAAGTTAAGTGTTCCTTTGACATATCGAAAAATGTGTATTGTTGTTTGCTAATGAGCTAGCTATAGGTGGTGGCTCGGGACCATCATCCAATGATTCATTCCTATTCTCCCCTCTATAGATAAGATATGGACCCTATCCCCCTACATGGGTCTATTCTCGTCGGAGCGCAAGATCAAGATAGAGGTCTATTTAGACTATTGTATCACATAGAGAATACATATATTATATCCTCTAAGGGAGAGGGAGAGGGCCATCTATCTAGAGGGCCAACTAGATATGGATATAGATAGTCGAGATATAGAGAGAGAGATATGGAGATAGAGAGAGAAGAGACTAAAGACTATATATATATATATATATATATATATAGAGAGAGAGAGAGAGAGAGAGAGAGAGAGGAGAGGGATTTTATTTCGGTCGTTATCAAAGGGTCCGTTCATCATAAAACAATAACTGGAACGAGGAGCAACTCTCTACCAATCGAGCCATCTCCATCTAGGCATAGGGCCGTGGCACCGCCATATTGTTCTAAACCGAACCTAACCTATATAGGGGGGGGGGTCGGGACCCATGCCCATACCTATATAGGGAGAAGGAGAGAGCTACGCCCGTAACCCCTCTTACTCTATTTCGCACGAGGCATAAGTTGTAACATCCTGGATACACTTGAGATCAACAGCAGAAACATCGACATACTCGAGAATAACCGGTGCCAAGTATGTAGTGTCATGAAGAATAGAATCAATTTGTCCTCCCCTTAATGAGAAACCCCTACGTCTTGGGGGTTCTCATTAGAGATCGGGAGGGGGTGGCTCTCGCTTTGTGGGCAACCCCCTACCTCAAGCTCTCGATGAGGCCCCCTTGACTCGGCCCTAGAAAGTTGGCTATTGTGTATGTATATTCTAGATGTAGGTCAGGGGGCATACCTATTTATCTTTGGGAAATGCCCTACAAATATAGATAGGGATGCCCATCCCTCTCTATCTTCTATATCCGGAGGGCCTCCCCCCTCTCTATCTTTGGAGAGCTCCCTCATGGATAGGGAACACCCGCCTCTAATATATAGAAGCCCCCTCTAGATAGATATGGAGAACCAGCCCACACCCCTTCTATATCTAGATCGAGGACCCCCTCATCTAGATATAGAGCCCCACTATCCCTAGATTTTAAGGAAGCGGCCCCCATATATATATATATGAGACCCGCACCCCCCCCCCTCTATATATATATATATATGAGACCCGCGCCCCCCCTCCCCCCGCTCCCCCTCTACTAGAAATAGAGGTAGCCCCCTCCCTGCTCCCCCGCCCCATCACAAGAACCAAGAAAGGTAGCTAATAACAAAACAAAGCTTTGGTCGAGTGGATGTAGGATAGATCAATGATCACAATAATGACTTAGGACCACTACATAAGAGTAATGATTTAGTTTTGGAAAATAATGATTTTATGAGAAACTTTAGACAACAGCGTGAATGTAGTTTAAGAAGCTTTCATGTAGTTTTCCGAGTTCGAAAAGTCTTGACATTGAGCTTTAGCTTGGTGGATGTGTTTTTGGCGAGTCAAGCTTTTGAAAACATATAACAAAAAATCAAAGAAAACCCATAAAAGCTAGCATCAATGATCTCGATAATGACTTGGGACCACTACATATGAGTAATGATTTAGTTTTTGAAAATAATGATTTTCTCGAGAAATTTTAGCACAACATAAATTGCAATTTGAAGCCTTCGATGTAGTTTCCAAGTTGGCTAAGTCTCGACATTGAGCTTTAGCTTGGTGGATGTGTTTTTGGTGAGTCAAGCTTTTGAAAACATAAAAAGAAAATCGGAGAAATCCCATAAAAATTAGTCCCCTAGGCTAACTTTAATTCTTCTTCTTGCAGATCTCTTATTCTTAGTAGTTGTCCTATTTGAATGACTATGCTTGTTGAATGGAACTTTTGTTGGCTTTATCTAACTTTAAAATAATTTATTATTATTAATATTTTTACCTATAAGACAAGGGTTAACCCTATTGTAATCTAGAGTGGATCTTGATATTTATTTCCTAGAGATTGCTTTCTTTTAATAAACTCTTATTATCTTGTAATAAATTTGTGATTATTTCTTTGCAAATATGTCAATATAGTGTAGAAGAGTTGGGCTTTATTATAACACACTAATCCCTATAAGCTGGTGTGGTGTCCCTGAATTTAGTCTCAATTTTGAATTTGTGCTATTAGAGCAAACTAGATTCTATGTCCCTTCAAACAAGGACGAGCTATTAGAAGTTTGGCTTGGAGATGAGATCCATCGACTATTCTCACTATGAAGCACTTTGTCACGCAACACATTGTTACTAGGAAATGAAAACATCACAACACTATCGTGATTCACAAAACATTCCCTTCACACAAGGTGGTATTACGAAGGAATTTCATGTCGAATTCATAGGAAAGATAAATTACTCACATCGGGAAACACATCAACATCATAACAAGACCACACCAAGTGGTAAGCACAATAGGTGCATTCACATAATCACAAGTACCACGTTTGTCACATCACAACATAATAACACATTACTCCTCCAACTCCTCCACCATCATGCATAATCCATCCCAACACCAAAATGTCCTAGAGGTTCGAGAGTATGAACCTTCGCTTTGATACCAACTGTAGTGCCCACCAATGTGGGACCCAAACACAAGACCACACATAATAGGATATATATTTTTTTGACTTTCATATTACTTGATACAACCAGACGACACCAAAAGACTCACAAGAGTTTTCATCACACCACATGTAACGTTACACCAACATGTAGAATACGCAAATGCCAATATGACAAAATGTGCAACCAACATCACACTTGGATAAATGAGCAATATGAGACTACGACACAAGCACAACAAAAACATCATGAATTGAAACCCACACTCACTTTTTCATGGTTCAATCTTTGTCGTGTTCATAGCGTAATTCAAGCCTTTAAGGTTTAAAAAGTTTATAGCATGAGAAACATTCATTTTCCTTTTTCTCTAGATTGCATTTCACTTACTTCGTTTAACACTTAATTTGAGTTGATTTCCTCTTCACTACCATTTACATTCCCTTATTTAACCTTATAGGTATCGAATCCATTAATCATGAGAACATGTAGTTTCATTCACGAGGAAACACATTATTTTTTCATCTCGTGTTTAACTTATAACAAGTACACGTAATCACACGAAAGAGTTAACATTGGTTTAAAGAGCATTAACATGTAAGGTATGAATCCCCTCTTCTCAAAACTTCATAACTCTATTACACATCGTGAAAGTCTTATAATAAGAGTACACTAATTGGTTCACATTTTAATTGCCATTAATTTGCAAAATTCAATGTTAGTTATAAACATTTTGAACACATATACGTCACCCAACACTCCTTGGACTATGGGTTTGTTTCTTAAAGAGCATGGTTACTCATCATTTTACTTAGTTTTCATTGCGAGGGAAAAGATCTCATGATGATAAGAGGAGAATCTTAAGCTAATCTTATGCTTGTGGTACATATTTGAAGATAGAGATGATTGGGAGAATTTATAAGATACAAAAGAGTCACTTGTGGTTAGTGTTCAAGTCAAAAGTTAATGTTCTAGAATATCATGTTCTCGAAGGAGACATCTCATTTTATCTTTAATGTCATAAAAATGGAGACTGGCAAGGAGTTAAGGAACAAGTCACAATTCTCACCTTTCTAATGGGTCAACATCCTACCGATAACAATCCCATCTGTTAAGGTTTAGATATAAAATTATGTCCACATATTAACCTCAAAAAGTTCTAGGATTAGTTTTAAATTTATTCCCATTTACCCCAAGGGATCTCTACCCTACCACATGCCCAAGCTAGTGTTCAACAACTTAATCCCCAAGACCTTTGAAACTCAAAGGTGATTCTATAATCAAAATCTAAGGAAAACACTTCCATTCCTAAGGCATAGTGATGTCCCAAGTGGTGTTTGGTTCCACTATAGAAACAAGGCACGAGGTTAAGCTCAAAGGGGACCATTCCATACCACAAGGGTTGATATTTCAAACTATAAGTTTGGTTGACGCTTTCTACCAAAAATGGAAACACACACATGCAAGTTATATTTTTCTTTGAAGGCTAAGAGATTTCCTAGGTCAATACATCACTAAGCAGATAGATGAATTATGCCATTACCAGATTACTACCATCAATTTTATTGGTACAATCACATCCAAAATTATGATGGTACAAACAATTTTAAATAAGATGATTTCAATTTCATTCTCCGATGATGATTTGGATATAATAAAAGGGATCCTCTTACATTGTTTTCCAATGCAACATGATACAATCAACTTCATTTACCTAACCAAATATATTGGAATATGACTAAGTGTGGAATTAGTCAAACATGCAAAAGTACAACTACGTAAGAAAATAGTACATTTCATCAATATGCAACAATATGGTATACATCATGGGAATAATGAAATAATGCATTCCATTCATAACAATATCATTGATATAATCTATACAATTACATTGCTTTTAGATATCATGTTAATAAGAAGACACAAGTATCGTTGAACTTCTTCTTGTCCAAGTACCTGCAACCACACACACATGGTCAACACTACAATTGGCATGGCATCTACCTCTAAACTAACACGATCCACGATTTTAAATATTTCTGAGAATAATAAAGACAATAATTAATATACTTCTAAGGAGGGTAAGAAATGTAAATGCCATTTCAATTCATTTTCAACGCTATCAAGAGAGAGAAAGAGAGAGGAGAGAGATAACATTATTTTTCCACAATCAAATTATTTTTAAAACAAGCATCAAAATAAATTTTCTGCAGTCATATGGTAGTGTATGGAAAGTTTCCCAATCAATAGTTTGCTTCAGCAAGGTCATACGACCGTTTTCCCTTTTGATTACAAGTTCCAAAAAATGATAAATTTAGGCAAGTTGCTAAAAAATTAGTGTTTAAAAACCATCTTCGAGACTAAAAAAACTACGGAAACAAATTCATACCCATTCCCCTATATACAAGGAAACACTCAACGCCGATGGAACCCCAAACTGGCAAACAAGATTCAAATGACATTCGTCTTTCCGAAGTTATCGATCATATCTGCGCTCAAGCAACCTTGTTGCCCAACGACCTAAGGCCTACAAAACATATCAGGAAAACTAGCTTGCGGGATGTTTTCTCTCAATTGAGGGGTTTGTAGCTATTGTATCATAGAAATATTAGAGGTATGCAGAAGCCAAATTTTGTTTCAACACCCAGGGCTAAAATGACGGGTCAAAACCAAACTGTATTTTTCACTTTCAACAATTGTTTGAAGTTGCAAACTAGCCCGTTGGGCTCCTAAACGCGATACAAAAAAAGTTCAAACAAACTTCCAAGGGGCAACTCAGAGTTCAGTTGGGCACTCCACATGACAAGATACATGGCTTAAATTTTCTTTTCACAAATTGGGGTTTATAGGGATATTTTGCGCCTCCAAGAAAATAATTTTTATATAACATTGCACAAGGTCATCTAGAAGTAGTTTTCACTAAGTTTCCCATTTATCACACCAACCACATGGTTTCCAAGACCAAAACTAGTGTACAAGTTGTCTAAATATCTCATAAGGTAGATTGAGATTAGAGTTTGCATTCCATATTTACTATTCTAGATGCGTTCAAAAAACAAGGATAAATTTGCTATAAGCCACTACGTCTCATTTAGATCACCAATAATTTAATCTACTTTAGTTTGATTTTCTACCACATTAAAATAAGAAAACTAAAATCATTAAAATCGTGCAAGAAGGGTAAGATGACCATGCCTGACAATCAAACTGGCGAGGGACAAGGGTCAATCAGAACTCAATTCGCGGCCGTCCAAGCATTCCGTCAAACAGTTTGCGGCCTTGAGCAAGCTTCCACATTTTCAACTCTCCACATGAAATAAAAACATACCCAGCCAAGGCCATCCACTACCTAACTTAGTCACTTAACATTCTAATCCTTTTTCAACAAATCCCAATGGTGCATATCCTGCAATCAATGTTGTCCATTGGCTGCACTTCTCCCAGACATTTTATCAAACAGTTCACAAGAAAAGCGCAGGGCGAAGCTATCTTCTCTACATCGTTCCAATTATTTAAAAAACAATGTCCTAGATGCCTTGCTTAGGCTTTCACATTTTGCAGGGCAATCACAACTAAGCGATTGACAAAAAAATCAATTTCAATTATTCTTTGGATCTCAATACCCTGTTGTAAAGCTCTTATTTTGGTACAAGCTGACAGGATGGTCACAAAGGTAAACTCATCAGGTTGGACATCTATTTTCTGTTTTTTCTTTAAAATATCCAAGACTTTTTCAACAAAATGATTTTGTGCACATCCAACGATCAATGCATTCCATGAGACTACTTTTTGTTGAGCTATTTTGTCCATGAGACTACATTTTGTTTGAGGCATTTCAACAAATAATTACATACCTTTTGTAATTTTCTCCATTTTGCATACATGGCTACGATGGTATTTGCTTTACAATAATAACATCTGACAATAATCCACTTTAGAGTATTCTTTGATGGGTTTCCATACCCTGTTCCCAAGCTCCCATTTCGTACATGCTGGGAGTATGCTGGCAAAGGTTGCTGAGTTCGGCCTTACTGTTGCCAAGTTCATTTGCTTAAAATTTTCCGCGGCTATTTCAACAAACCCAGCTCGTGCAAGGTAAATCCTTGCTTCCACCCTGCACATTAATCTATCATTGTTGTCCACGAGCCCACGTCCCTGACTGCTTCTCCTGCCAAACGCACACCTTAAAAGCAGCCCGAGGAATTGTTTGATGTAACTATTCTGTACATACCTTGCCACACATGAAAATTTGTGTTCTAAGAGGTATGTTTTCTGTGGAATTCTGATAAAATCCACACCCATGATAAAAGACAAGAAACAAATAAAAAGAGATAAAATCCCTCCCCTTTACACACGAATCAAACAAAGCAGGTCCGGGAGGCCACATTTCATTGTGGCAAATCGTCAACCCACCAGGGGTCAAGTTTAAGCTCCCAATTTGACAAAGGTAGGGAGAATGATGAAAAAGGTCCTGGAATTTGGCTTCCCAACTGGCAATTTCATTTTCTTGAAATTCTCCAAGCCACCTCAACAAAACTAATTTGTGCACAACTTGCAACCGGGGCAGTCTTTTGGTGAACTTCACTCCGTGTTATCTGATTTTACCCCTTAGGCGAAGCACAGAGAAAATAGGAGGATCAAGTCAACCATGAGAGCTCACATTTTGGGCTTGCGTTGAGTAAGTTGAAGTGGGCTGAGCACATTGCAAAGGAGCTTAAGAGTTTGAGCTAGTTCGGGAGTGAAGGAGCTCCGAAGTTTGAAATTCGGACTTTAGAGGTAGGCTGAGGTGAAATTTGGGAACTTGGTGGAAAGAAGCGCAAAAAGGGGAAAAAAACGTCCAAACCCGAACTCGAATTTCGGAGATTCGGAGGTTTTAGGAACCCAGGTAGGTGAACAGTGCCACGAGCTCAAAAACACAAAGGTCCAAACCCAAGTCTCGAATTTGGACTTTGGAGTTTTGGCATTTCGAACATTTTGACTCGTAGTCGGATGAACAGATTGTCGAAACACTGAAACCCAAACCCCGAAACCCCAAAACACAAAGGTCGAAACCCAAGTCCGAATTTCGGACTTGGGGTTTTGGCATTTTAGAACATTCGAGCCATTTCATCGCTAGATGAATAGTGACAATGACCTCCAAAGTACAGATACTCAAGCTCCGAATCCCAAAATTCTGAAATTTTAGATTTCGAGAGGGTGCGATGCAGGGTCAAAGCTCGAAAAGGCTAGATCAACCACTCATATTTATTGCAATATGGAACCCTCATCTTCAGATGGCCATAACTTTTGACTAGGAGCTCGATTTGCACAAAATAGGACTTTTTGGAAAGCTCTCAGTGTCCTCTACACAACAACGAGTGGTTTTCTTAATTTTAGTAAGACTAAGTATTTCAAAATGAAGAAATACAATTTGCCATTTTAGAGGAATGTTTCCATATTTCTCACCTACCAAAATGATGAAGGTATGGGCTTCCTTTCTTCCCAACAAGGCAAAGTACATGGAGGTATGGGTTTTGCAGTGGCACCCATCATTGTTGTAGGTGATTTTAATGCATTTTAGGGTGGTTGAAGCAAGATTTCGAATTCCTTCTCTCTCCCTTTCTCTCATTCTTCCTATATATTGTAAGGAGGGGCTCATTTCAAAAGGTTGGACACCTTGTATATGCCCTCCCTTCTTTCTTGTCTGTAAGAGATTTGTGGAGATTTCAAACCTCCCTACTAGACATTGTAATGCAAAATTTGTGCCTTTGGCCCTAAATGTGATGTATTGTATCAACTTTGAGAGCAATAAAATCAGATCTATGGATGTTTCACACCCTCTTTTATGTTCTATTGCATCTTTCTGATCTTTCATTGCATGCAAGGTTATTGTGTATTGTTGTTATTTTCATTGCAGGGTTCTGGTAGTGCTATGTTTATTGTGCAAGTTGTTCAACATCCTTCTTAGTGCATCACCTTCCCTTAGAGTAGGTTTTATTTTCATGCATTTTTTCTATCTTTGTCTCCTTGGAAATATTAGATTAGGGTTAGATCTAGAGTAGTTGGCACTAGGATAGGACAAGAAATCGGCCTTCTCCAGAGGGTTATCCCAATTTCAATGTCCCACACTTTGGGATAACTCTATGTTTGACAAATCACACCGATGTGCATCAACTGTCACTTGCGAGAAATCGGGGGTGCTTTGTGATTTCGCCATAATACTACCCCTGTTCCAGATCTCCAACATGGCACACTTAGAGAGGATAAAGGTAGGGATTTAAAACTAAAAGCAACAACCTGTTCAAGAATTGCAAAAGACAATCTTTGCTCTCATACTAGGAAAATTATAAAACAAAACTAAAGAGTTTTCCAAAACCATCCTCTGCCCAAAATCCTTCTTCATTCATCCACACACAGACCAAAATTTCTCTCACAGATGAAATCTCCCAATAACCAAAACAAATTATTGATTATTTCTTGGTATAAGGTTGGCACATGTTCCAACAATTTTGAGGGATTTAAGAATATTTGATCATTTAATTATTTTCATTTTTGCTTTGTTAACATTTTAAATTTCAAATGATTTAACTCATTCAATTTTCTCAACCATTTAAAATAACTTATTGCCATGATTATTTTATTAATTTTTTTAAAATTCACTTTAACCAAAACCTCACCCGCTCCCATTAAAGCACTCATCTATCACGCAAGGGTCCTTATTTGAAAATTATGCAGATTAGATTAGTTTTATCGTTACTCACATTATAAATTGCTTAGATCGAATTTAACGTTAAAACCAAATATACATAAATATGTTGCGAACTTCAAGATTCACAATTGCTCTCGAGTCGGAAGGATCGTAAGAATAACGATGTCACCAAATGAGCCAAAGGCATGAAGGCACTTCAAGGGTTCCAAAGGTTCGTCCGTGAAAGGACAACTCCAGAATCGCCCTTAATATTTTATCATCGCAATTGTAAAGTTTATTTCATTGTCAATTTTATTTGCGATCACTTTGTTGATGGTAAAAAAAGACAACCCGACACGAGCCCAACATTCTACGACCATCCCACAGTCCTTGGGAAAGGGTTTTAAATGCATTTATTTGACAACCGGGATAAAGTTATCCCGATCCCCACGACACACGAGGACCGATGACAACACAAGACAAAGCAGGGGGCACTATAAATACTCATAGGAATCCTCCTTATTTGCTCTTTTACATTCAACAAGAGGTGTAGGAAGAGATCATAAGAGTGTGAGAAGGTTTTGGAGAAGAAATATACACATTTGGAGAGCTTGTGCATTCTCATGCAATTTCCCAACCCCACTACTACATCCCCACACTACGCATATAAATTTCTAGAAAGTTTTACATTTTTTTGCACTAGGCAAGGAGGAGTACCTCGACACTTCCTCCCGCACTGGGAGTTTTCTGCATTTTGGAAAATTAAAAAAATATACTGAGGAATTTTTTTCCCAATAGAGGGGTTTCCTCTAAATTTAGAGGCAATTTTATCTATAGCTAAATTTAGGGGCAATTTTATCTATAGGAAGTTTAAATGTCTATGCTTATTGTAGTTAGAGGAATGAGTTGCATTTGGGTGCATTGCGGGTTGGGAAAGTTAATTGGCGAGTCGGATTGCATTACGAGTTGGGTGAGTTGATGTTTTCTCGGCCGAGCTAGATGATCTCATGCAGCGGGCCAAGTTGAACCGGACTGAGATGTTTCATGTATCGATTGAGCCGAGCTTGTTCTCCCCGCACTCATGCCAAGTCAACATTTCCATCTCGGATTGTCAAAGTAAGTTGATTGAACAATATCCACATTTGTTCCAAGGTCAAGACAAATCCTCGGTCCTCCATCACTCGGGCATCATCCTATGGATCAAGATCCTCGCAAACATAAAAAAGGTGACCAAGCACAAAACATTAAACCATCTACCTTGTGTGATGATGGATCGTGCAATAAGCTAACACAAAATAATGCAAAACAACCTTTGCCCAACGATAAGGCGAGTTAAAAATGAAGGAGCGGTTTTCTAGGAAAACCTAAAACCATTGTGTCTTACACTTAGCCACGTGGCACTCTAGGCCATCGCCACATTTTTTAAAGGTTAGTCTATTTTGCAAGTTGCTTAAATATAATTTCTTGCATTATATATCCCATGTGCTATAAACACTTATGTGGCTAGTTGAAATTTGTTAAGTCATTTATCACTAAGAGGTCACGGGGTTGACTCACCTCCCACATTCCTTTTTAAAATTTGGAGTAAAATTTAGAAAAACCGCCATCTTTAGCAATGGAAACCTCATCAACTCAAGTAACCATCACCAAATCCACCCTAAACTTAGAGGAGAAAACACTATTGGGGCCAAATTTGTTTTCTCCCATTTTCTCTAAAAATTGATTTTGAGCATCTTTTGTAAAAGGAGGGTGCCGAAAGGGTCATTTCTAGTATTTTTTACGTTTTTCACATTTTGAGCACCTGGAGGCCACCCCGCCCCAATAATTTTTTTTTTTACTGCCATTCATTTTTTCCACACAAATAGTTACAATCAAATATTTTGAGTGTATTATTAAATTGTATTGTGTTAATGTGCCCTCTAGTCGGGAAAATTCTAACAAGCCACTATGGTAAACAATGCTCCCAAGTTCTTTTACTACGACTCATAGTTGTTCCATGACAATAATTATGCTGCGTGGAAGACAAAAATTCAAACTCAACTCGAGTTTGAAGAAATTTGGCCGGTTTTAAATAGTTCTCGCAACTGGATCACCGGATGATGTAACACAACAACGTCATTTGATAGGGTGAAATAGAAGGCCAAATCGATTATCTTGTTCATAGTGTCTAATGACATGCAAGCCCACATTCGAGATGCCAAAATAGATAAAGAAGCGTAGGACAAGCTGAGCACAATGTACAAGGCCAAAACCAAGAACACAATATCGAAGTTACAAATTCAATTGCATACGGTGAAATAAGCTAGATGAGCAACTTGAGGATTTTTTTGCATAGAGTTGTAGCATTGATGGCTTCACTTCTAAAGATGGGAGAGAAAGTATCAAATACTAGTCTCGTGCCCATTGTTTTGAGAGAACTTCCTCCCTCATGCAAATTTTTGTGACGAAAATCAACTTTCCAGATCGGACCATTAGTTTTGAGAGGTGGTGAATTTTCTGCAACAAGAAGATTCAATATAAAACAAGGATGAAGAAGAAGATAAGGAACTATATTCTCATCATAAAGGGAAGAAAAATTCAAAATATTCCAAAAAGTCCCAAAAACAACATCAAGGGGACAAGAAAAAGAAGAAATGTCCTATTTGCAAAAGAGGGCATGAGTTGAAAAGATTATTGGTACACCATGTACAAGAAAGGGTCATTGAGAAATTATGGACCTAACAATCAACAATCAAAACAAGGACAATCATACTAGAAGCAAGGGAAGCAGAAGGGGAATTAGAGAAAGAAACCCCATCAACAAGGAAATGTAGCTGAGCTAGAAGAACATTCGAATGATGAGGAATTATTTTACACTACCCATTCTAGTGAAGCAACCACGTCATCTATTGCAATATGGGACATTGATTTTGGAACCACTCGACACATGACCGACACGAGATACTGGGTTATCGTAATATGAGACATACCCTCAAAAATCATGTTTTATTGGGTGATGACTCTTCCTACATGGTCCAAGGTATTGGGAACATTTCTCTTCCTCTTGGTTCACGAAATTGTAGGTTATCAGATGTCTTGTATGTCCCTAGTTTGACGAAGAACTTACTATCAGTCAATCAACTTCTAGATCATAATATGAAGATTGATTTTGATAGTCATTCTAGTAAGAAAGTTTGTTTGATTCGAGATAAATCCAAAAGCTCGAAAATTGTTGCAAGAGCTTCAAATGTAGGACACAGTTCCATATTGATTTTGTCTATAGAGATGAGCAAACACTACTGGCTAAGAATACTTGTTCTACACAGTTGTGGCATTGGAGACTTGGTCACATCAGTTTTGGATATCTCGATATACTTCATTTGGTACAATATGGTGAGAGGTTTTCCATCTCTCAAGAAGGATATAGACAAGTTTCCTAACTACCTCGTAGGAAAACAACACAGAGCTTCATTCTCAGAAGAGTACTTATTGAGCTTCAAGTAAGATTGATTTGGTGCACACCGATCTTTGTGGTTTGATGCAACCTAGTAATTCTAGATTTTAGTATTTCATGCTTTGTGTTGATGATTATTAAAAAAATGTGTATTTTTGTCTTCATAATAAAAGTGAATCTTTTGAGAACTTCAAGAAGTTTAAAGTGGTTGTTGAGAACGAGACTGGTCATAAAATTAGATCTCTTCATTTAGATCAAGGGGAATTCACCAATAATGAGTTCAAATCCTATTTGGAAGCTCATAGGATTCATCGAAAAATTCCTCTCCATATATACCACATCGAATGGTGTTGTTGAGAGAAGGAATTGTTTCAACCACTTTTGATATATTCTACTATTTTATGACCTTTAATGGCATTTTACGAAATCATCCCGCAACTCCCTAATTATTCCTATCGCACACACAAAGGTATCGAATTATTAAATATTCACATTATGGACCTTGTTACATTCATATCCCATTCTTAGGATTAATTAATTAATCATATCACTCTTATTATTCATTCCCTATCCCATTAGCTAATTTTATTAGTTAATTTCATATTAAAATAATTAAATAAATCCTACATATATCCATTTCCACCTCACCTCTTATCCACTTTCACTTCACTAATTAACATCTCAAGTTAACTAGAGAAAAAAAAATCAATTAAAGATAAAATCATTAAATATATGCAAGAGGAAAATTTAGATTAAATCAAATCATACATTTGAGTTAACTAAACATATCCCATAAAGCATGGCATTCTAAAATTAAAGCAAATCTCTCCAAAAGATAAAATTCACGTCACTTTTTTGGGTGAATAAAACAAAAGACATGGAATTAATATTTAATTCTAAATATACAAAAGCATGTGCAACCTTTTCCAACTCAAAAATAACTCATCCATGTAAGCTCAAAACAATAGTTCAACTCCTCAATCAAGTTGGAAACTCAACTAAACAATCCAATCATGCTTTAGTTAGCTTCATATCAGACAAATTAATCACACAAATCAAGGATTTGGGATTTTCTTCCCTCATCTATAAATAATCACTCATTCCTCTCCAATTATCATCTTTGGAAGCTTTGAAATTTGCATCATTATTGTGTTGGATTATCATTCAATCTCACATACCATTACTTTCCAATTGATCATGAATCAACAATCAAATCAATCATTCAATCATTTTCTCATAGCTGAAATCTACTTCCATTCGAACATATTTGGAGCATCCACAAAAATTTGATCAAGAGATTCAACAAGCTTGGTGCTTCATTCCAAGCTTGAAGTCTCATCCGAGGTTGTAAGGAGATACTGAAGGAAGGATCTGGTTTTTTTTATTTACATTGTTTCTTTCATTTTGTAGTATTTCTTTGTATACATTTTAGCATGCCTGGTGGGACAAACCCACATATTTTTCATTTCTTCATCATTTTTGTGAAATTAACCTTGTTTTTGTGTTCTTCTTGCTATTTTAGAATCACTGACCAATTTTAGGGCTTTTCATGGAGTAAATTGTGAGAATTTTAAAAAAACTAGTCAAATTGGCCATGTTTTCACTTTTTTTGTGTGTACGTGCTACATGTGATCTATGCTACCATGACACATTTAGTGCTAGTGTAACACCATATCTACACTATTGTGTTATTACTTACACTATCATTTTATTACCTATGCTAACGTGTTATTACATGAGCTATCATGCTATTACCTCGCACTATTGTTCACTTACTTTCTCTACCATTCACTTACCTCAACTTATTATGTGCATTCATTTAAGCTATGTTTGTGCTACCATAAACTTACCTTAACTAGTCATGCTTTGCCTATATGCTTATTGTTCCCTTACTTACGCATTACCATTCTCTTGGTTGCACTAGTGTTATACAAAGTGTGTTACCATCATTAAAAAGTGCATTGGCATTATACTAGCATTTTGTGGTAATTTTCACTTCATTTTCTCAATTTTCTAGAATCTTCATTTCCATTTTCTACTATTTTCTTGCATTTTAGACTCTAGTATGCAGTTTAATTTTTAAAATTGTACTAACATCTTAAATTCTCATTCTCTATTTTTTTTATTTCGATCAAATCGATCAAATCCATGTATGCTTTCAAGCTCTTCGATCTTGAAAATTAAACTAAATTCAAGGCCATGATTTTATTGTTTTTTTCTAATATTGTACTTACAAGAAAACTACTAATTAGATATGTGCATGATGCATTGTTTGGAAATATTATCAAATCAAGCAACAAACTACTAATAGTTTGCATGCAGGTTTCCTTGGTTAAAGAAAAATAAACTTTGTTCAATTAAAATATACAAAATATTATCATTGCATGTTCGGATAAGGGTTAATACCCGTCCGCTTAACTGTGGGAAGTACTTGGGATTGAGCCCTAAAACTAATTGTGAGGAGTACCAAAAGAACCCCAAAGTAGTTGGCACATTGAGAGGGACAACGAAAAGGGTAGTAACTCATCTTGATTGAGTAGTATCACCCATGAAGAAAACCAAACATTGTATGTGGTAACGACCCCATTCTATATGATTAAAGGGTAAATTCTGCAACTATAATTTTCTAGTGTGTGTACTCGTTCTAAGAAGTATTAGTGAGTGAAAAATCCTATCCCTAGGAAGCCTAACAAATGGGGCATAAACTGATTCCATTATTATTCATATTGTTAGATTAAAAAATTTTGTGTTCCACATCTCATATCATCCAAATTCAATCCAATTCAAAAATCATTTATAAAAAAAGAAAATCCTATCCCTTTTAAATCCAAAATCAAAATCAATTTTTTAATGAGAATCGATCAAAGTTTGTTTAATCAAAATCATCCTATAAAAATTGTCAAAATATCAATCCAAGTCTTGTATTTTGGGTACCCATATCCAAGTATAAGCCTATCAAATCCAAATCAAAAGTCTTAAATTTCAGATACATACGTCCAAATTTAAGCAAGTCAAATCAAATCTAAATTCAAATCAAGAAAAATCACATCCAATTTTATCAAAATCAAATCAAACCATGATTTAAGCCTTTTACATTAGATATTCACTTTATCCAAGTTTAAGCACATCCAATTTTATCACACCTTATACGTTGAATATTCATATTATGAAGTAAATCAAAACCAAATCAACACCTTATATGTTGGATATTCACTTTATTCACGTATTAAGTAAAAACCAAATGAATTGAACTAAATCAAGAGTCTTATACTTTGATATTCACTTTATCCAAGTTTAAGCATATCAAATCACACCCAATTCAAGTCTTATATTTTGGGTATTCACTTTATCCAATTTAACTAAATAAAATCCAAATTAGGTCTAATTTGATATTCACTTTACCAAGTTTAAAATCAATCCTACCAAATTAAAGTCTTATACTTTTGGATATTCATTTTATCTAAGTTTAAGAAAATCTTTCCGAATTTAGACTCTAAAATCTAATCAATCAATCCAACCAAATCAAAATCGAATATCCATCGATTCAATCTGAAACACAATTTAACCTTTCATGAAATCAAACATTAGTTTAACTAAACAATTACGACCACACGCAACGCATCGAACGAAGATATTCTAGAAAAAAATGTGAGATGTCAATAAAAATTACCATGATGGACCTTTTCAATGCAAAAAGCAAAGGAGCAATGAAACATTCACTTCTTCCCTTCAATGCTTAAATTTATCGAGGAATCACAAATTGATTTCATTGATTAATACCCAAAAAGGAGTTGATTTAGGTATTTTTACTTGAATAGTAATTTGAACTATCATTCCCAAATGCAAATGCATTTCCTAAAAACTTTGAAGAAGTAATTGAAAAATAAACTAAAATTGAAAGAGCCGTTATTGTTAAAGGCCTTATCAAAATTCCTTCAAATCATCAATCAAATAAAAATCAAAAAAACAACCAATCATAATCTCTAGTAAAGAAACTACTCCACGTGAAGTCAAATGAAGATAATTCACACCTCTAGAGAAAGTATTTCTAGTGTATTCCACAATTAACAAGTGCTAATATGGTCACCTATCCAATCACAAGACCCTTCAAAAGAAGGGAAACCAAAACCCACATGTGGTATAAAGAATCAAAATATTGTGAATACCACCGCATCAATGGTCATTCTACGGATCGTTGTTCAAATATCTACCATTACATCCAATATTTACTTGAAAACAAAGACATTAAATTTGAAAACACATCAAATACAAAAATTCCAAATGCAAAATTGGAAGTATTCTAGGACCCTTTTCCAAATCACGATACCAATGAAAAATATAAAGATAAGGGTCAATCATCAAACAATGTTGAGCTTGATTCTATCCTTTCATTTCTAGATCCTACGCTTAACACCATGACTACCATTAAAACCAACACCCCTAGCCTTGTTGTAAAAACACTAAAAAAATAGGTTTGGACACCATCCATGACACCTCAAACGTCCAATCCTAAGTCTACGACTATTTCACAATAACCATCCAATGCAAAGTCTTTTTGTTTATTTCTCATGACATTATCAAATATCAAAGAAGGCATCTACACAAATCCCTCTCATGGATATGACCAAAACAACACCTACATTTCAAGACATCCTTACACATGCACTCCATGATGTGTGTTCCTAAGGGTATCAATACACAACCATTTCAAGATTTAATCATAAATCTTTCATCAAATAATTCAATCCTATCATTTGGTCCTCATGACCTTTTGAAATATAACATCATAAACATCAATTCCTTATGCATTGAAGCATTCATCACTAATCATAAAATAAAAAAGTGCTTATAGACAATAAAAAACATTGGATATTTTTCTACAAAATCATTAATATTCCTTGAAGGCCCATCTACAAATCAATCCTTCACTCCTGCATCATTCCATTCATGGATGAGGACAACATTGGTTGATATTATTTTCAAACCCCAACCATCTATATCTTCTACTCCATCAACATCTTCTACTCCACCTACGTTGGATATCATTGACAAAGGTATTGGAGAGTATGAAATCCAAAATGCAAATTACACATTACCTTTATCCACACATGGCCTCTTCGATGATCTAGCCATGATACAAACCTACTCATCAAAAACCTTTCCATCCACACCATTGACTTGGACCTCATCTGCCCAAGTCTCGTAAGTCAAGACTAATCAAATCACATAATCATTGACCTCATCCACCCAAATCTCATACATCAGGACCAATCAAAATTCAAAAACATGGACCTCTTCCATAATGATGAGTCCATTACAAACCCTAATCCAAAATGAAAAAAATTAAAAAAATAAAAAGTGAAAAAAAAAAAGATATGGCATATAAAACCCCTCATCACAATTATTTGAAAATAAAAAAAAGAAAAAAACTTCTTATTCATGGGTACTCTCCACACTAGGGGAGGCCACTTGTACAAACAATTTTAATTGTTTCATCCATTGGTAGATATCTCTATCATTTCATTATCATATTTATCTTCACACTTTTAATCTTGTTCCTATGGGGTATTGTGTATCTCATCCATATTCTAGATTCTTCCATTCTAGATGTTTTTACATACAATCTTGTCTAGAAGCTTACTGATGGAAAATCCTCCTTTCAGAAGAAGCTCTCTCCTTAAAAGAAAGCACTAAACTTCTTTACCCAAATCTTTTGTCTCTCCTCATATCAGTCTAAGGTGATGAGCCCTTGCATCCTACTAGTCGTGTGGGGATGAGATTTGGGGGAAAATTATCTTTCCAAAACAATAACAATACACAAAAAGGAAAAATCAATCAAAAATACAAAAAAAATCAAAATCATTACACCTTTCGTCCTTCATAGTCTTTGGTGTTGAGCCCACACTTCTTACTGGTAGTGTGAGACTGGGAAAAGAGAAAGGTACCCTTACTCACCTACATCTTATCTTTGGTGTTGAACCCTTACCTCTTATTGGTGGTGGTATGGGAAAATGTAGGGGTCATTTTCAAAAATTAAAATCAAGCAATATAAATCCTTCAAAAAACTGAATCAAAAGTGCTTAATCATACAAAATCCAAAAGAATCAATTTAGTTTCTCATGTTAAGAGAGAAAACCATTCCTTACACAAGATCTGCCAACAATAGGCCACCTGGGTCTAAGTCTAGTCACGACCTATAAAGTGAAATCATCTTGGAATCGGTTAGATAATCTTAATTGGAGATGAGTCACATTTTCCCAAATGGACCATTATTAACCTTGTGTCTTTGCATCCATCATCTTCATTTGCACATCACTATCTCATTTGTCTTATATCCTTCTTGGCTCTTGGTGTTGAGCCCTCACATCTTACTAGTTGTGTGGAGTCAAAGGAGAAAAGTCAGACATCCTATCACTATATCATCTACATTCTACCAATGGAATGAAATGTTTACAATTTTTTGAACATAGGTTTAGATAGTGCACCCTTTACCAAGTAAAAATATCCAAAAAAATCATATATTCCAAAATCCTTAAAAATACAAATAATCAAAAATCCAAAAAATTTTTTTGTCCCAAAATCAAAAACATCTACAATTAGTCAAAAATCAAAAAAAATAGACAAATATTGTCCAAAAAATTCAAAACATTCACACAACTATCAAACACTAAGGTACTCTTCCAAACAATACCAAAAACAACAAATCAACAATCATCTCAAAATCAAACTTTTAACTCCTATCCTAGTGATCGTTCCAACTATCCTACAATAAATCAAAACCCTAGCATGCATCCTCGCTTGGGGAAATTTGAGCTCTCATTCTCTCCTTGCATGTATCCTTGCTTTGGAGGAAATGACCCCATCAATCAAATCAATCTTCAACGTGGATCTAACAAGAGTGTCACTTGACCCCACTCTTCATCTGATCAATTTTACCCCTTGCATATATCCTTTCTTGGGGAAACTCAATCAAATCAATTTTCCATCTAGATCCAACAAGAGTGTCACTCGACCCCACTCTTGCATGATCTTACCCCTTGCATGTATCCTTTCTTGGGGAAAATTAATTCAATCAATCATCATTATGGAACACATTAGGGGCATAGTTAATTGTCTTTATTTCTAGTTATTTTGCATTGATAGTTACTATAGACCAAGTACAAGTATTTTTTTATCATCCGGCTCATTTATAGCCTTGGTGTATACATTTATTGTGTATATTGGGTTTGTTTTTACTTCATTGTTTGTGTGTGTGTGCGTGTGTGTTTACACACATAATGGGTTGATCATCATGGTTCTTCAATAATCATGGTGCTAACACTATTTTTCAATAGCAAGCGGGTTTCTCCAAAATACAAAATTCGAATGGACGCTCAAGCTACAAACAATGTGTCATACCATCACTACATTCATTCATTCATCTCATTAAAAAAATCATATAAAAAATCATTAATCACAAACATCATTGTATGTCTATGACGTTGTTGGTCTGAAAACCTGTTGGGAGGGCAGATCTATGGATATACGAGCCAACAGTGTGCAGGGCATAGCCCCTCTTTGAGACAGAAAAGTGAAATTGGTTTATTGTTATTCTACCAAAGCAGAATCAGGCAAGTCTTATAGTATTTTACCTTCGGAGTTTGGGATCTCGTCCCAGAGGGGTATTTTCGATCTGAATAGAAAGGAATGAAGGGAGGAACGGAGATAGGATAGATCTGAAGGGAGAAAAGAAATGAATTCCAAAGTAGAAAGGTCAGAGGGTTTATGTTTTTGGTGGTAGTAAAATGAGCCAAACCTACTTGCATAAACGAACAAAGCAATCGATGAGCAAATGACAAAAAGTAGAGATAGATCTAACAAAAATCAACACAAATCTAACTTAAGAAAGATCTAATGCACATAACACATCCATTGAGCACAAAGTCTTAATTTTTGTATTAATATTTTATGTTATAAAAGTACAAAGCCTTTTCTTCTCACTTCTATTTTTCATCTAAAAATGTCCACCTCTCGAATACAACAAGTATCCTAGTATTTATAGAAGGAGAAGGAGAAAGAGGGCAAAAAGGAGCCAACAAATATTTACAAAAATATATAAAAGTCAACTGTTGACTTTGGGGCAATTTGGTGGATGACAACATCCCATGGTGCAACATGGATGATGTCATCGTTTCGCCAACATTCTTTTAAATATTTTACAAAAATGGGATAAATCCTGTGAGGAGGGAGCCTATTCATCGTCATCCCATGGTGGAAAGGAGTATCCGCTTCGTCAGAGAGGAAATGTGAAATTGAGCTCGATACTCCATGAACTTGCTAATCATCGTTTGAATTTGATCCTGAGCGGGACCCTTGGTGTGATCTCCGATGACTTTGCAACTCTCCCGTTCATCCCTAAGTCTTTATGGGAGTTTGAAGTATTCATTACCTACCTCCATCAGGTATCTAACAAAGTCACGGCAGGCTAGAAGGTTGTTGATAGATTCTGTATCAAAAGTGGCCTCTGACCCTAAACCTTATGACACGATTTCCCGAAGAGCCGAATTGTATCATCTACCTTCCTCAGGGTGTAATCTGCACCGAGTAACCCTGAAGACATCCTCAAGATGATTTTCTCCATTTGATGCATGGCCTCCAGGGCTTCTTCCTTGATTTTGTCTATTTTCTCCAAGACAAACTCCATTTGATCAACCCGATAATCCAAAGCAGCAAGGACTTTGTTGGGTGCTCGCGGGTGATCAAAAATGCTGAATTTCACCAAGTCATCGACTGGGCAGTCGAGCATCTTTTGGAATGTCTCATGTTGCAACCTAGCATGGTCCAACTCTTCGGAGATAGGCCCTACTATTGCCTGGAGTTCATTGTTAGCTTGATCTATATTGTGATAAAGCTCTGTGAACTTTGTGATCACTTCCTCACTATCTTTGAGGATTTGGTCTCTCCAGACGAACACTGCCATACCTTGCTTACCAATCTTGGCATACTCATTTATCTTCTCCTGACTAAGGGCTTCAGGAGTTTCGGTGGCAGCTACAGGAGGTGCACTGCCCATTTTTTGTAGGACTTGAGAAGATGCTTATTCTGTTTCTTTCAATATCCTCTTCTCTTCCTTTCGCTTCTCGAAGCTTTTGCAAAAGGGCATCCACTTTGCGTGTAAGGCCTCTCCTTGCAGGCTTTCTGAGGATGTTCCCATTGTGACCCGAGTCACTGTAAAATATGTAAGAGACAGATCTTTTTTCTCCTTTGTGGGATCAGGGTACGCGATCTCCATAACTCTTTCACCCAAAGCGCTTTTAGAGAAGAGGGTTATAGCCTTTGCTTCTTAGCTCCTTTAGTTGGAATAACGAAGAATTCTATAGGTGTGCAATGGGACTTTCTCTCTTGGCTTTGGCTAAGGTGTTTGGAGATCCGTTCTAGACTTAAGGGAGTGGGACCAGGGGAAGAGGAGGGAACAGGGGTGGAAGAAGGAGTAGCTGCAGTGGGCACGAGGAAATGCATCAAGACACTCAGTGGTGACATCGAGAGAGAAGCCAACATAGTGCTCACGGGGGTAGGAGTCATTACAGGAGAGGAAACCGTGTGGGGTGGAAGGGATCTGAGAGATGAGAGAAGAAATGTTGGGGGACAGATCCACGAGAGAAGAGAAGATGGAGGAAGAGGAAGGGGGAACAATAGAACATGAGGGAGAAGACACAACCAAAGGAGTGGTTGGTTGAGCGACATGAGGAGGGGAAGGAGGTGCGGGAGACAGGATGGTGGGAACTTCACTAGTTACAGTAGTGGCAACATCCTGAGTGGATGTGCCCGTTGGAGCACTTACCACTTCTTCTTCTGGGGAGATCAGGCTTACTACATGTTCTTGGTGGCAGAAGGAGGACTTTTGGGAGTTTCCTCCTGAGCAGTGCTTGTTTCTCCCTCTTTATCTTTCCCTTTGCCCTTTGGCAAGTGCTTCGGCTTGGCAGGTGCATTTCCCAAGGGAGACGTGGTGAAGTCTACCCCAAGGTAGATGAGACTGTTTTTCTTGCACCAATGCTCCGTGCGCTACAGAGTTCCTTTGACTCTTTCCTCAATAGTCTGAGGCACCTTTGTTCTATCAATCTCGGAAAATGGCCAATTGTCCCCGTCCGTGTCTAGATAGACCTGATCAACTTCTTGATTAGTCACTTGGAAACCTTTCGGGACGATGGCCACACCATATTGGATGATCTCTGCTCAGGGCTAGGCGGAGTGATCCTTTCATCTGAGCTTGGTTTCATGATATAGATTGATGTAGATATCTTCGATCTGAGGGACATGAATTGGATCGAGCTTTGCCCTTGGAAGGCAATCACGAGGATCAAAGGTTGGCCTCGCCGGGAAATTGTGCTTCAAGTTAAGCAATTATAGCTCCGCAAACATTTCTCGGGCTTTGCTCTGAGAAGTGTAGGTGTACCTGCCACTGTGAGGGGGAATGGAGTTCCACCCTTCTTTCTTTTCAAACACTTCTCGTGGTATGTGATAAGTTGTCTAGATAGCTCTAATAGGATCAAATTGGGTCCCACAAACCTCAGTAACTTGGTGGGCTCCCCCAAGAAGTTGGCAGCTTTGAGATAGGTGAAAGTGGGGAATTGCGTAAATAACGCTCCCCACTTCTCTGTGGTAGTTACCACGCTCTTGGTCGTCCGACTATGAGTCATATTGGGCCTCAAGAGGCAGATGACGCCGTAGAAGAAGGCATCATTGATTTTGTTGAATTGTGCTATATGTTTGTTCTCCGCCTTATTTCTGGATAGTATTCGTATATTCGACTCGGGCGATACTCCACATCGATTCAGTGCTGGGTAGTCTCTTTTAGAGGCAACAATGTATACCACGTAGGAGTTCATGTAGAACTTCCCAGTCATTGAGAGTTGTTGAAGCTGCTTGGAGATGGTGCTGCTGATAATCTCCGCCCATTCAAAACGTTGATCAGGGACGTTTTTGCTCATTGTTTCTAAGTATCTGAGCATCCACTTGTGAAAATAATGGGCATCAGGAAGCCCAAACACCCTACTCAGGAAAGTGATGGTGTCACTCAGCTCTTCTGAGAAGTCACTGCGATGAATGACTTGTGGCCACCTGCTCACCACCTTCTTGTTTTTCAGGTATACCTCATTCATTAGCTGCATGCATTTGTCTTCATTTTCGTTCCATGCCTTTATGCACTCTTCTTGGCCTATTGCCACAAAATTCCGTTGGTGGGGGATACTCAACATAATCTCGAAATGCCGAGAAGTGAGGTTGATTATTACCTTGCCCTTCTCATTTTCGACACATATCATGTCTTAATTATAAAGAATCGCCCACTAAAGACCATAAACTCGTTGTTAACTACGCTCACGGGAATTCATGTGGAAAATGTAGACCATTGCCGCGACCAATTTGTCCATCCATGGACTACCCGTGACCTTCTTGGTTCGACCCATAAGTCCTCGATGTCAATGTGATGAGAATTATGAATCTCTCGATATCCGGTCACATTCGCAAGGATTCATGCATCCCGACCCTTTGGTATTTATACTTCATCTCTTCTTCTGTTAGTCCGGCCTTACCCTTAGACTTAGTTGGCTTCTTACTCGATGAAGACATGTGTGGATCCGAGTTGGCCGTTGATCTACAAGAAGAATTAGGAAGTCCATCGCAGTAAAAGCCATGTTAGTTGTTAAATTGTCCATCAAAGCTTACAGAATGAAAAGTTATGAATTTAGAAGCCTCTCGGGCATAATGCATAATTATATTACAGCATGGTTCAAAAAATCAAGGCACACTTTAGAGAGTGTTGCATAGGGGAAAACAAAGCCAAAAGGGGCGCAAGGCGCGAAAAGACTACACACAACATTCAGATGTTGGTGTCATAGGATGTGCGCTTGCACCATAGGAAGGGTTTTAACTGGGCACAGATCTTTTTGTTGTAGCAAGGTCTCACAGTGTGCCTTTAGCGCAGATGTGGTACATGTTGCAAAGCATTATGATGCGTAGGTTCAAAGGGTGCATCATTAAGATAAGTTGCACCTAGTATTTAGCTTTGTGCGGCGTGGGAAGGGCCTGCACAACATTCAAATGTTGGTGTAGCTATAGTTGCGCTTGTGCCTGTGTTAGTGCTTAAGGAATTTTGTAAGGCGCGAGAAAGGTCAATGTTGCATGCAGGGACAGTGCACCTCTTTGAGCACGACTGTGTTTAGTGTAACAAAGAATGAGGTTTGTGCCAAAGAAAACAGTCGGGTTTGATTGCAACAACTTTAGATTTTTACTCCTTTGGCAAAGCTTGTGGTTTTTGCCTCTCTTAACTCAGATTTTGACAATGAGGGAAATAGAGGAAAGAGGGACAGGATCTATTCAGATACAAGGCCTTCCTGTGTTAGTAGATCCGGAAGGAGATTAAAACCGGTCAAGGTGGGTTGATTGCAAAACGGGCTGGAGTTGTATTATCTTCTTAGGTTCATTTTTGTTTTTAACAACATCAACCTCAAAAAACAAAAAGATACCACAACAAATCCACAAGAAGAGCAAGGGCCACTTACCAGGAATATATAAGATAGAGGAAATGATGTGGGGTCCACGAATGCGACGAAAAACAACACACGGGGCTGATAAGAACGCTGACAAGTGCAGAAGAATAAATTTTTTCATGTTTTTTCAATCGTGAAAATGACAGGTCGGATGCGCCTATATATAGCAAAAGGTGCAATAAATGCGCCACCAACTTTTTCTAAGGTGCACTCAGATAGATGTCAACACGAAAATATTTTGCGCCCTAGGCATGGATTTGGGATCTGTAACACCGCTTTTCAAAGCACTTTGGCGCACCATTAAGGGGCACAACATTTTGAATGTTGACAAGCTGGCACATGTGCCTTGGCGCAATCTTGAAAGGCGTAACATTGGAAGGCGCAACATTTGGAATGTCGACACTCCAAAGGATGCGCCAAAGGAAAGGAGGGGCACAATTTTGGTTGATGTAATGTGAATAAAAACTACGCCCAACCCAAAAAGATGCAAATGATCAAGTTCAAAAAACTAGATTTTCTCGGAAAGGGATTTTATGCCATTCCGAACGCTAAGGGACCTCAACGGGAACCAGAACGGAAAATTGGTATGGTTACCTGCAAAATTGCCCTTGTCAATTTTACAGGATAACAACCTGGCTCTTTCTGGGGACTATCTTTGAGTGAAGCTTAAGGGTAGAGAATCCTAGATCTACATGTGCCTATCCATTGGCTACAGAGTCAAAAACAAGGGCGATGAAAAAGGAAAACACATAACTAACAAAAGTAAACACACGACAAAAACAAACACACAACTAAAGAAAACTGTACAAAGAAGAGAGCAAGCTCTACTTCCTAAATATTTTGAGATGCTGCCCATTATAGGAAAGTAGAAGCTCAGTTCCATCTAGATACGAGAGATAGAAGCTATTCTCTTCATTGAGCTTTTGATCTTGAAAGGCCCTCTCCAAAGAGAGTCAAATTTTCCATGCATGCCCTTTGACTCTCTTCGCTTGTCCCATAAAAGGACTAGATCACCCACCTGGAAATCCCTCTGCTTAGTATTTTTATCAACATTCTCTTGACTTGATTCTGATGTTCAGTGATCCTGTCGACCACCCTTACTCTCTTTTCTTCAAGTTCTATTAGATACATGATCCTCTTTTCAAGAGAATTCTAGAAAGTCTCATCTTTGATCGCGTGCCAAGCGCAGAGCAGGAAGTTCCATGGAAATGGGGAGCTCAGTGTCGATTCCATATAATACTTGAAAAGGTGACATACCGAGAGACCTCTTCGGAGTAATACGGTCTGCCCACAAAGCATCATACAATGACTTGTGCCAGGACCACTGATTCTCATCGACTAGCTTCCGTATGATGGTCACTAGGTTCTTATTACTAGATTTTGCCTGACCATTTCCCTGGGGGTAATAATCTCAAGGCATGGGCCAAGGTTATCCCGTATTCATAGCAAAAACCGATAACTTCCCATGAGGAGAATTTGGAAGCATTATCAACAACGATCTTGTGTGGGATGCCAAATCTCACAATGATATTTTTTTGATGAAGTTGCAAACAACTTCAGAGGTGGCATTCTTAACAGGTATGGCCTCCACCCATTTGGTGAAGTAATCTGTTGTTGTTAGGACATAACTATGTTTGGCACTTGATTGGGGATGTAGTGCTCTGATAAATTCAATTCCCCATTGCTTGAATGGTTCATCAATAATGATGGGCCTGAGGGGAAAAGTAGCCAATTTTGGTTTGCCAACAAATTGTTGGCAGAGCTCACATTTTGCTACCTAGGTGGTTGTATCCTAAAATAGTGTTGGCCAGTAGTACCTGGCCCGAATGATCTTATGTGCTGTTACAGATGAGGAGAAGTGACCGCCGCAGGTCGAGTCATGAAAACTTTCAAGCAATTTGATCTGCTACGGTTTGTCAACGCATCGCAAGAAGATGCCATCAATACCGTGTTTGTATAAACCGTCATCCCATATGACATATCTGGCTGCCCTAAGCTTTACAGTCCGCTTCTCCTTTGAAGTTAGATGAGCTGGACACTCACCGTAAGTGAGAAAGAAAGCGATATTAGAATACCACTCGTCGCTAGTTGCAACAAATAGAACCATAGGCAGAGAATCAGCTTTCTTTAATTTACCTTGCGCTCTCGTCGATGCAATCATCTTTCTCTTTGGGGATCTCTGAATCTTTGTTTTCAGCCATAAGCTGACATAGGCCTTTGCCTCTTACTAGCTTGGTTGGTTTTATGTCTAGATCATACTCTTGGACCTTTGCGATCCAATTCCCTCGTAAGCTTCCTAACTCCTATTGAGTTAGGATAGACTTGACTGCCATGTTAGGAACCAACACTACCGTATGAGAGTTTAGGATGTAGTACCGAAAGTTCTTGACTGCTTTGAAAAATGGCGAAGGCGTATTTTTATAACTGAGACATCTTCAATTCATGAGGCTTGAGAGGAGAGCTCATGAATGTGATCGGAGATTCAACATCTTCAAAGTTCTTTTGCATTAAGATGGCTGATACAATATGCTCAGATGCATAACTGTACATGATAAAATCCTTGGAGAAGTCGGGACATACCAGGACGAGTGCATGGGCGACGAAGGATTTTATATCCTCGAATGACGCCTTTCCTTCTTCACTCCAATGGAAAGTTTGTGACCCTTTCATCATATTTTATATGTGATGAGTCTTTTCAGTGAAGTCGGGAACAAAACGTCTGAGAAAATTCACTTTTCTGAAGGAGTGAACACCGATCTTGCTCGTGGGTAAGGTAAGGTTCTGAATAGCCTTAACCCTTTCGACATCTATCTTTGTTCCTTCCTTGCTGACAACGTGTCCCAACAACTTTTGTTCAATGACCCCGAAAACAGACTTTTTGGATTTAGGGAGATCCCGTGTTCTCGGCATCTAATCAATACTTGCTCCAAATGATCACAATGATCACTTCACTTTTAGAGAACACAATTAAGTCATCTAAATAAACTACGATGACCTTTCCCATCATACCTTTGAATGTGAAGTCCATTGCTCGCTGAAAGGTGGCACCAGCGTTGGTCAAACCAAAAGGCATCCTGTTGTAGGTGAATGTGCCCCAAGGAGTAGTGAATGCTGTTTTGAATTGGTCTTCAGGTGAGACCTCAATCTGATTATAGCCCGAAAAACCATCAAGCATGGAAAACATCTCTGAACCGGTTACTGCCTGCAGAACTTGATCCATTATAGGAAGTGGGTAGTTGTCCTTCAAGGATGCCTGATTCAGATCACGAAAATCTACGCATATGCGTATCTCACCATTTTTATTTCAGACCGGATGTTCACGACCAGTGCATCGTGATGGATAGGAAAATTAATCCTCGCATCCAACATCTTCTCGATTCATCGCTTGGATGGTGCTTGAGATCTTAGGATTATAGTACCTCTGCTTTTCGGTGAAAGGGTTTGACATCGTCCTTTAATGGGATGTCATATTGAATGTCCTTAGGCTTGAATGATTTTAGATCGACATAAGACCATGCCAATACGTCTATATATTTCTTCAGCAATTTGACAAACTTTCTCTTTTCCTCGGGTGTACAACATTTCCCGATGTTCACAAACTGTGGATGTTCTACAGTACCCAAGTTGATTGATTCGGTCTCTGGAGAGGAGTTAGGATCATCTTGTCGCTTCTTCTTGACAAAATGATCATGTTTGTCAAACAAACGTTCCAGAGAGACTAAACCCTTTGGAATTTTATTTCCCTTGAGCTGACATATGCCATCACCTTCTTTTGATTTGTTTGCTTGACCAGTGATGATTCACGGCATGTAGAAGTAGATCCTTCAAAATGAAGCTCATTGAAATTTTTTGCTTTCTCTAGAAAGAAAATAAGCTTATTATCATTATTGAATACTTTCCAGTGTTGAGAATTGTCTGGAACGCTTGGGCGGAAGACTACCTCAATGGTATATGTGTTTATTTTCAACCCTAGGTGAGGAAGCATAAGAGATGCTAGAGATGGCCAATGAATCGGCCATGTCATTCTGAGCTCTTGGAACAGCTTTTATTGAGAAAGCGTCAAATTCTTCAATGTTGTCCCATACTGCATGTAATGTCTGAGTCTTTCATTCTTTACTTGGTATATTCTTTTCACTTGATTAACGATCAACTCAACATCGCCCTGTAATTTTAGGTTCTTAATTCCCCTTTCTTTTGCAGCTTGCATGCCAAGTAGCAAAGATTCATATTCAAAGCAGTATTATTTGTATTGAAAAACTGCAACTTGAAAGAGAGAGGAAAAATCTCCTCTTCAGGAGATATTAGCACAGCTCCAGCACCGCATCCGCTAGTTACACAACTACCATCAAACTACAGTTTCCATATCTTGTTAAGGTCCTCCTCCTAAATGAGAACACTTATTTTATTAGACTCAGTGGATAAGAAATAGTTCCCCATCCTGGATGATTCAAAAAGAATTTGGGCTTTGGGGTTGTCAAAATTGGTGACCAAGTACTTGTTTTGTGATTCGGGCTCCAAAGTCTACATTACACCCTTGATGGGGATTCTAGATTTGGACCAGTCCATATGAATCTCTCCACCAACCTCCCTGTAAAAGCTTCTTCCCAGTAGAATTCCGTATGCCTTTGGGATATCGGCGCAACGAGAATGATCATCTTCACCATTTTCTCTGGGAACACCGCAAACGCGAACTGCACGTCTTTGATCTGACCAATCAATGGAACCTGTTTGGTTTCCATGGAGTAACACTTGCTGAAAGGCTTGGTAAGAGTGAGGCCTAAAGCATGGGTGACCTTTACCGGCATGACATTATCGGAAGCCCTAGTCAATTATGCAATTGCTTAGCTTGTGACCATTGATTAGGAGGGAAAGATAAAAAGGTTCAATTTTTCTTGATGCGGAAGTCGAGGTAACATTTATGTGAGATGCAAGAGGAGTGGAAAGGATTCCTTTAGGGGAGACATGAGAGGGTACGGCAACTTGGCTTTGGATATATTCGGTCAATCTTACAAGCTGCTCGGGGTTAGACTGAAGATATTCGGCTTCAAACATTTGAATCTTGGTCTTTTTAGCGTGATCGATTATGTCAAATGCGGCCAAGGGTTGCGTTGATGAAGGAATGAGTCCTCACTTCGCGACGGTAGAGGCGGGATTACCGGGTCTTTATGGAAACAAGAAGGCTGATTTGGAGGAGAGATGGGAGGAAAATACTTCTTCATAAAAGGCTTGATAGAGGTTGAGCAGAAGAGGATTACCTATTTTAGCAATGGTTGGAGATGTGTTCGACGTAGTCTTCTCTTTTTGTATCTCGACAAAGAACTTCCGCCTCTTTTCCTCGGGAGTGGGTGAAAACAGCATATGATGGTGTCCACTTGCATACCCTTGGGTACCCTCTTCTTCATCAGATTCCTCATCTTCAAATTCCATATACCCGATTGTAGAGTCGCCAGTCGGTTCACCGACATCTTGATCATCTTCACCTTGTGACGAAGGTTCTTCATAATTTTTCTCCTCTTCTTCGACCTCGACCAAGGCATTGACCGGAGGAGCCTCAAGTGCCAACCATGAAGCGGTTGTAGGAAAACGTGACCTTTGTGGGGTGTTGTTGGGAGTGAAATTTCTCGTGGGATATCCCGGTATGGAGTGTTAGGAGAAGCTTGAGCTAATTACTTCTTTAATGCGAGCAAGTCGTTTGCCATCTTCTGGAATGTCGGATCTGATGAAGTGGCTTGAGAAGGAGTTAAAGCTTTAGGCTTGGACGACTCTCGTTTTAACTTGAGATATAAGTAGGTTATCTTCTATCCAAATGGTCGTAGCTTGAGTGAGGACTAAAGTGGTGATCTGTTCTTGCAAGAGTAAGAAACTTACTCTTGAGCTCATGGCATTCACAAAAAGCACTTCTAATTTTTTGGTGTTGGCACATGGCATGGCAGGGTTACACTGGTTAATTAGTGAATTGCAATGAGCGATAAAATCACGCATGGTTTCATTGACCTCCTTCTTCAGTGAGTGATCTTTGTGAAGAATTAAAATGCATCCTCGAAGGCTTATACCTGTCTTCAAACGTAGTTCATAATGTGGCCCAACTGGTGATAGATCCGGCCGGTAAATGTTGGAACCATTCTGCATGGGTCCTTGCAAGGTCTCTAGAAAGAGGCATACTAACACATCTTCATTGGTCAAATCTAGGATGCTACATGACATAATGAATGTGGATATATGTGAATCCGTGCTTTGGTTTACACTCCCATTGAATCTTGAGAAATTCTTGTGGTTTCCATGAGGGAGTGCGTGAACAGGATGCGATAATGCAAGAGGGCCCATAACATTTCCCCATGGTACTACCATTTGAAAAGCTGGAAAGAGGACGCGAGCCGGAAGCACGGTTCCACTGAGCAACAGAGCGCTGCAAAGGGATATGGAGGCTCCTTGCAAAATCCGGTTCTTTCGTGGAGGCGAGGCACTTCTGGCTGACCGATCAGCTGAACTTAGCAATGAGAAGTGTCTTTGGTGTAATACTGAAGTTGTGCCTTTGAAGTAGATCAAAAATAGGATCAACTTCTCCACGAGCTCTCCTGCTATGGGTAAATGGCTCACCCACCAATGTATCTTTTAGATCTACAAAGTGATTTTAGAGCAGATTTATAAAAACTCTTTTTGTTTGTACTTGTTGATTTTCTGATTTTTCTAACAAAAATCAATAGCATGTACTTTTCTAAATATTTAATTTTATCCCTCTTTTGAGAATCGATTGTGGTTTCATGACAAATATTAGGAGGATAAAATGATGGTCAACTTAGTAAACTGGTTTTCGGATCTTAGATTTGACTTTTTGTAAGGGTTTGAAATTATTTGTAAAACTATCAGAATCTCAGATCTATGAAAATATATGGGTTTTTATAAAAACTCACCGAACTAAAGATCTCAAACTGGTCCAGATCTATGGATCTTTGAAGAAAATTTTCAGTTTGGACTACTTTTGCAAAAAAATTGGATTTTAAACAAAGAGTTAAGATTAGCAAACAGGTAGTGATTTTCATAGTTTTATCTATTTTCTTAGTCTCTCCAGCAGCTTTTTAAAAAAAAATTGTTGGTGTCTTTTAACTAACATAACACTCACATAGATCTAGTTGTTTCCCCAACAGAGACGCCAAAAACTGTTGGTCCAAAAATCTATCGAGAGGGTAGATCTATGGATAGACAAGCCAACAGTGTGCAGGGCATAGCCCCTCTTTGAGACAGCAAAGTGAAACTAGTTTATTGCTATTCTACCAGCAGGAATCTATGCAAGTCTTATAGTATTTTGCCTTCCGGGGTTTGGGATCTCGTCCCAGTAGGGGTATTTCTGATTGTGAATAGAAAGGAATGAAGGGAGGAATGGAGATAGGATAGATCCAAAGGGAGAAAAGAAATGAATTCCAAAGCAGAAAGGTCAGAGGGTTTATGTTTTTGGCTGGTAGTAAATAGAGCCAAACCTACTTGCATAAATGAACAAAGCAATACTGATGAGCAAATGACAAAAAAGTAGAGATAGATCTAACAGAAAATCAACACAAATCTAACTTAAGAAAGATCTAATGCACATAACACATCCATTGAGCACAAAGTCTTAATTTTTGTATTAATATTTTCTAGTTACAAAAAGTACAAAGCCTTTTCTTCTCACTTCTATTTTTCATCTAAAAAATGTCCACCTCTTGAATACAACAAGTATCCAAGTATTTATAGAAGGAGAAGGAGAAAGAAGGCAAAAAGGAGCCAACAACTATTTACAAAATATCTAAAAGTCAACTATTGACTTTGGGGCAATTTAGTGGATGACAACATCCCATGGTGCAACATGGATGATGTCATCATTTGTGCCAACATTCTTTTAAATATTTTACAAAAATGGGATAAATCCCAGGAGGAGGGATTCTATTCGTCGTCATCCCATGGCTGGAAAGGAGTATCCTGTTTCTGCTCAGGAGAGGAAATGTGAAATTGAGCTCGATACTCCATGAACTTGCTAATCATCGTTTGAAGTTGATCCTGAGCAGGACCCTTGGTGTGATCTCCGATGACTTCACAAGTCTCTCGTTCATCCCTGAGTCTTTCCGGGAGTTTGAAGTATTCGTTACCGCCTCCATCTGTATCCAACAAAGTCGCGAAGGCCGAAGGAAGGTTGTTGATAGATTATGTATCAAAAGTGGCCTCGACCCTAAACCTTTCGACACAATTTCCCTGAAGAGCCGAATTGTATCATCTCGCCTTCCTCAGGGTGTAATCTACACCGAGTAACCCTGAAGACATCCTCAAGATGATTTGCTCCATTTGATGCATGGCCTCAGGGCTTCTTCCTTGATTTTCTCTATTTTCTCCAAAACAAACTCCATTTGATAAACCCGATAATCCAAAGCAGCAAGGACTTTGTTGGGTGCTCACGGGTGATCAAAAATGCTGAATTTCACCAATTTATCAACCAGCAATCGAGCATCTTTTGGAATGTCTCATGTTGCAACCTGGCATGGTCCAACTCTTCGAAGATAGGCCCTGCTATTGCCTGGAGTTCATTGTTAGCTTGATCTATATTGTGATAAAGCTCGTGAACTTTGTGATCACTTCCTCACTATCTTTGAGGATTTGGTCTCTCCAGGCGGACACTGCCATACCTTGCTCGCCAATCTTGGCATACTCATTTATCTTCTCCTGACTAAGGGCTTTAGGAGTTTCGGTGGCAGTTACAAGAGGTGCATTGCCCATCTTTTGCAGGGCTTGGAGAAGATGCTTGTTCTATTCTTTCAATATCCTCTTCTCTTCCTTTTCTTCCTAAAGCTTTTTGCAAAGGGCATCCACTGCGGATAAGGCCTCTCCTTGCAGGCTTTCTGAGGATGTTCCCATTGTGACCTGAGTCACTATAAAATTTGTAGGAGACAGATCTTTTTCTCCTTTGTGGGATCAGGGTATGCGATCTCCATAACTCTTTCACCTGAAGCACTTTGAGAGAAGCGGGTTATAGCCTTTTGCTTCTTAGCTCCTTTAGTTAGAATAACAGAGAAGTCCATAGGTGCAATGGGGACTTTCCTCTTGTGTTGGCTCAGGTGTTTGGAGATCCATTTTGGACTTAAGGGAGTGGGACCAGGGGAAGAGGAGGGAACATGGGTGGAAGAAGGAGCAACTACAGTGGGCACGGGAAATATGTCGAGACACTCGGTGGTGGCATCGAGAGAGAAGCCAACATAGTGCTCACGGGGTAGGAGTCACTATAGGAGAGGAAACCATGGGGGTGGAAGGGATCTGAGAGATGAGAGAAGAAATGCTAGGGGTCGATCCACGAGAGAAGAGAAGATGGAGGAAGAGGAAGGGGGAACAGTAGAAGATGGGGGAGAAGACACAACCAAAGGAGTGGTTGGTTGAGTGACATGAGGAGGGGAAGGAGGAGCGGGAGATGGGATGGTGGGAACTTCACTAGTTACAGTAGTGGCAACATCCTGAGTGGATGTGCCCGTTGGAACACTTACCACTTCTTCTTCTCGGGGAGATCAAAGCTTACACTGTTCTTCGGCAGAGAAGGAGGACTTTCAGAGTTTCCTCCGAGCAAAGTGCTTGTTTCTCCCTCTTTATCTTTCCCTTTCCCTTTGGCAAGTGCTTCGCTTGGCAGGTGCATTACCCAAGGGAGACGTGGTGAAGTCTACCCCAAGGTAGATGAGGCCATTTTCCTGCACCAATGCTTCATGCGTTGCAGAGTGCCTTTGAATCTTTCCTCAATAGTCTAAGGCATCTTGGTTCTATCAATCTCGGCAAATGGCCAATTGTACCCGTCCGTGTCTAGATAGACTTGATCAACTTCTTGATCAATCGCTTGGAAACCTTTCGGGATGATGGCCACACCATATTGGATGATCTCTATCAGGGCCAGGCAAGAGTGATCCTTTCGTCTGAGCTTGGTTTTATGATACAGATCGATGTAGAAATCTTCGATTTGAGGAATGTGAATTGGATCGAGCTTCGCCCTTGGAAGGTAGTCATGAGGATCAAAGGTTGGCCTTGCCAAGAAATTGTGCTTCAAGTTAAGCAATTCAAGCTCCGCAAACATTTCTCGGGCTTTGCTCGAGAAGTACACGTGTACACCGCCACCTTTGTGAGGGGGAATGGAGTTCCACCCTTATTTCTTTTCAAACACTTCTCGTGGTATGTGATAAGTGTCTAGACAGACTCAATAGGATTAACTTGGGTCCCGCATACCTTGGTAACTTGGTGGGCTCCCTAAGAATTTTGGCAGCTCTCGAGATAGATGAAAGTGGGGAATTGCATAAATAATGCTCCCCACTTCTCTCGTGGAAGTTATCACGCCTTTGGTCATCGATTGTGAGTCATAATAGACCTCAAGAGGTAGATGATGTCGTAGAAGAAGGCATCATTGATTTTGTTGAATTGTGCTAATTAAACCGTTGTCAGTCTTAACTCTGGATAGTATTCGTATATTCTAACTCCGGGGCCATACCCCACATCGATTTGATCTTGGGTAGAGTCTTTCAGAGGCAACAACATATACCATGTAGGAGTTCATGTAGAACTTCCCAGTTGTTGAGAGTTGTTGAAGCTGCTCGGAGATTGTGCTGCTGATAATCTCCACCCATTCAAAACGTTGATCAGGGATGTTTTTGCTCATTGTTTCTAAGTATCTGAGCATCCACTTGTGAAAATAATGGGCATCAAGAATCCCAAACACCCCACTCAGGAAAGTGATGGTGTCACTCAGCTCTTCTGAGAAGTCGCTGCGATGAATGACTTGTGGCCACCTGCTCACCACCTTCTTGTTTTTCAGGTATACCTCATTCATTAGCTACATGCATTTGTCTTCATTTTTGTTCCATGCCTTTATGCAATCTTCTTGGCCTATTGCCACAAAATGCCAGTGGTGGGGGATACCCAACATAATCTCGAAATGTTGAGCAGTGAGGTTGATTATTACCTCACCCTTCTCATTTTCGACACATCTCGTGTCTTTATTATAGCAATGGCCCACCAGATCATAAAATCGTTGTTAATTGTGCTCATGGGAATTCCTATGGCAAAATGCAAACCATCGCGACCAATTTGTCCATCTATGGACTACCTATGACCTTCTTGGTTCCGCCCGAAGTCCTTGATGTCAATGTGATGAGAAGTTCGAATCTCGATATCCAGGTCACATTCTGCAAGGGATTCAGGCATCCTGACCCTTTGGTATTTATACTTCATCTCTTCTTTTGTTAGTCGGCTTTACCCTTAGACTTAGTTGGCTTCTTACTCGATGAAGACATGTGTGGATCTCGAGTTCGATTGCTGATCTGCAAGAAGAATTAGGGAAGTCCATCACAGAAGAGCCATGTTAGTTGTTAAATCATCCATCAAATCTTACAGAATGAAAAGTTATGAATTTAGAAGCCTCTGGGCGCAAGGCGCAATTATATTGCAAGGCTGCATAGGTCAGAAAAGCAAGGCGCACTTTGGGAGAGTGTTGCATAGGGGAAAACAACGCCAAAAGGGGCGCAGGCGCGAGAAAGACTACACACAACATTCAGATGTTGGTGTCATAGGATGTGTGCTTGCGCCATATGAAGGGTTTTAACTGGGCGTAGATCTTTTTGGTGTAGCAAGGTCTCAGGGTGCACCTTTAGCGCAGATGTGGTACATGTTGTAAAGCATTATGATGTGCCAAGTGCGCAGTTCAAAGGGTGCATCATTAAGATAAGTTGTGCCCAAGATTTAGCTTTACGTGGCACGGGAAGGCGTGCACAACATTCAAATGTTGGTGTAGTTGTATTTGCGCTTGCTTGCTGTGTATTAGTGCTTAAGGAATTTTGTAAGGCGCGGAAAGGCCAATGTTGCGATGCGGGGACAAGTGCGCCCCTTTGTTGCGATCGTGTTTAGTGTAACAAAGAATGGTGTTTGCGCCAAATAAAAGAGCGGGTTTGATTGCAACAACTTTAGATTTTTTAATCGTTTAGCAGGCTTGTGGTTTTTTGCCTCTTTTAACTTAGATTTTGACAATGAGGAAACAGAGGAAAGAGGGACAAGGATCCATTTTGAGACAAGGCCTTCCTAGGTTAGCAGATCTGGAAGGAGAGTAAAACCGGTTGAAGGTGGGTTGATTGCAAAACAGCTAGAGTTGTATTATCTTCTTAGGTTCATTTTTCTGTTTTTAAAAACATCAACCTCCAAAAACAACAAAGATACCACAACAAATCCATAAGAAGAGCAAGGCTCACTTACCAGAATATATAGGATAGACGAAACGATGTGGGGTCCACGAATAATGCGACAAAAAGCAACACACGGGTGACAAGTGTAGAAGAATAACTTTTTCACGTTTTTTCAATCGTGAAAATGACAGGTCGGATGCACCTATATATAGCAAAAGGTGTAATAAATGTGCCACCAAATTTTCTAAGGCGCACTTAGATAGACGTCAACACGAAAATACTTGTTCCTTAGGTGTAATCACAACACTATTTCAGCTTTGGCACACCATTAAGGGGCAACATTTTGAATGTTGACAAGCTGGTGCATGCGCCTTGGCAGCGATCCTGAAAGGTGCAACACGAAGGTGCAACATTTGGAATGTCGACACTCTAAAGGATGTGCCAAAGGAAAGGAGGGGCACAGTTTTGGTTGATGTAACGTGAATAAAAACTGCGCCCAACCCAAAAAAGATGCAAATTATCAAGTTCGAAAAACTAGATTTTTCGGAAAGGGATTTTATGCCATTCGAACGCTAAGGGACCTCAACTGGGAACCGTAACGGAAAATTGGTATGGTTACCTACAAAATTTCCCTTGTTAATTTTACGAGGATAACACATGTATCATCTACCATCATAAAAACTATAGTAGAAAAAATGACCAATGATTTTTCTCCCACCCAACCCTCTATTCAGTCCAAAATCCTAATTTTGACCTTTTACCCTCTGTCTCTCCTTTTTGAGCTTTTTTTTTTCGTCACTCCTGCACTAGTCTCTTATTCCTCTTATTAATCGGTTGTCCACCGTCTTGTTGTGTCACCCACCCGGTCTAGGGGAACTCCTTAGCATAATTGAGACCCATTGGGGCATCCAAATGCTTCACTAGGGTAAATCAGACACTCCTCCACACTTCTTTATCATTTGTTCACCGATTTGCACACATCTATTATCTTTAAAGTGTTATTAATTCATAATAACACTTTAAAGAGGGAAATGTAGACACCCTAAAATATCGCATTACACATTCTAAACCTCGAAATCACCCCATAATTACTTCACAACACATTATGACTATTTTTGACCACTTTTGATATATTCTTCTATTTTACGATCTTTAATGGAATTTTATGACATCATCCCGCAAATCCCTAATTATTCCTATCGCTCACACATAGGTCTCGAATTATTAAATATTCACACTATGGACCTTGTTGCATTCATATCCCATTCCTAGGATTAATTAATTAATCCTATCACTCTTATTATTCATCCCCTATCCCATTAGCTAATTTTATTATCTAATTTCATATTAAAATAATTAAATAAATCCTACATATATCCATTTCCACCTCACCTCTTATCTCACTTTCACTTCACTAATTAACATCTCAAGTTAACTAGAGAAAAATAAATTAATTAAAGATAAAATCATTAAATATATGCAAGAGGACAAGTTTAGATTAAATCAAATCATGCATTTGAGTTAACTAAACATATCCCATAAAACATGGCATTCTAAAATTAAAACAAATCTCTCCAAAAGCTAAAAGTCACATCACTTTTTGGGTGAATAAAACAAAAGACATGGAATTAATATTTAATTCTAAATATACAAAAGCATGTGCAACCTTTTCCAACTCAAAAATAACTCATTCATGCAAGCTCAAAACAATAGTTCAACTCCTCAATTAAATTGGAAACTCAACTAAACAATCCAATCATGCTTTAGTAAGCTTGGATAAAAATAATAATCACAAAAATCAAGGATTTTAGATTTTCTTCCTCATCTATATATATGCAATCATTCCTCTCCAATTATCATCTTTGGAAGCTTTGAAATTTACATCATTATTGTGTTGGATTATCATTCAATCTCACATACCGTTATAGTCTCCAATTGATCATGAATCTACAATCAAATCAATCACTCAATCAATTTTATCATAGATGAAATTCTAATTCCTTTCGGAAAATATTTGGAGCATTAAATTTTTTTATCAAGAGATTCAATAAGCTTAGTGCTTCATTCCTAGCTTTAGAAGTCTCATGCAAGGTTGCAAGAAGATATGAAGGAAGATATGGTTTGCTTTTATTTGCATTATTTATTTTGTTTTGTAGTATTTTCTTTGTATAGAACATCCATTGCACACCTCGGGGTTTTGGGTGCAAAGAAAACATACACATACCTAAGCACAAGAGAAAGATGTTGGACATGAAATCGAGAAATATGTCTTCATTGGCTATAGTGAAGAAACTCTTGGGTACAAAGTGATGGGTCGAAGACCGGGAAAGCCTACACCAATAGGGATGTTGAGTTATTTGAGAATAAATAAGTTGAGGCTCCTTCATAGATTCACCTGATGTACATAACACCCATATTGTGAAAAAATAATTAGTTGTTCCCACTGATGATGAAAATGATGATGGTGATGATCAGCCAAGATCACAACCCAAATGACCAACTCAATGTATGCCCAAGTGGTATACAAACATGATTCGAGATGCGAAGTTAGATACTCCTTCGGAAACATCCACCACTAGATCACATACTCACAATAAAGCTTGAGAAGAGGCAATTTTTTATGTGATGAGTTGATTTGTTGAACTGTTAAGCCCTCTCTTTTGTTTTGTAATCCCTATAGTCAAAAGCTTTGAAAAATGCCATGGATGCTTAGTATCAATCAATGATGAAAAACACCTAACAACTTGTTGATCTTCCACCAGGAAGAAGCCCGGTGGTTGCGAGATGGATATTAAAAATAAAGTACAAATTAGATGGGACTATTGACAAGTACAAATTGAGACTCGTAGAAAAGGCGTATGCACAAAAGGAAGGCATAGACTATGAGGAGATATTTACTCCCATAGTTAAGATCAAAATGATTAGGATGATATTTTCTCTAGCTGTATAGTTTGGATGGAAAGTTCGTCAAATAGACATAAAAAGTGCTTTTCTGAATGAATATCTACATAAAAAAGTCTACATGACTCAACCTGAGGATTTTGTCATACCTAGATCAGAAAAAAAGGTATGTAGACTCATAAAATCTTTGTATGGCCTTAAACAGACACCCTGGGCTTGAATCATCAAATTTTATGAGCATATCATTCAACATAGATTTGAGAGGAATCCATATGATCCCAATCTCTACCTTTATAGACAAGGATGAGATATTTTGATAGTTTTTGTATATATGTCAATGATCTAGTCATCAGCGCAGAAAGTGAAGATGATCGATGCAACAAAGAAATATATTAATCAATTGTTTGACATGAAAAATCATGGGATGTGCACTACTATCTTAGATTGAAAGTATGGCAGAAGGAGAATCATATATTTATTTATTATTTTAAATATACCAATACAACCTCAAGAAATTCAAGATGAAGGATTGTACACCGATTGCTACACCTATGGAGAAGAGACTTCAATTATATTGCAGATCCATCTCCACTAGTAATTGTAACTCTCATATCAATAGTTGATTGAGAGTCTCATTTACCTGATATATACTAGACCAGATATCAACTTTGTAGTTACCTATCTTTCACGGTTCATGCAGGAACCCAAAGTTTTTCATTGGAAAACAACAAGCTGAATCTTGGTATATCTAAATGACACTATGGATCTTGGTCTAAAGTACAAGAAGAATGATTAGTTCTTCTTGACTAGATATTGATTCGAGATAATGAAGTAACATTTATAACATACAATACACTTTTGGATTTTTTTATTTTTGGGATTTGGTCCAATATCACGGGGAAGAAAGAAACACAAATTTGTTTCTCGATCTTCCACAAAAGGTAAATATCATGTTGCAGGTGGATTTTTTTGGAAAGCAATATGGCTACATTGCATACTGGAGGGACTTTGAGTACCACAAGAGAAATCCACTAGCTTTTATGTTGACAATGAGGTTTTTCACAAACTTGTTTGCAATCCAATGTTTCACGAGGGAATGAAGCACATTGAGGTACAATTTCATTTCATTCATGAGCATACTTTGAAACATAACATACAACTTCAGTTTTTCCCAATAGCTGAACACCGAGCATATGTTTTCATGAAGTCATTTGACATGACAAATTAGATATGTTCAAAGAGTTACTCTCCTCTTCTCTTGTGGAAATGCAAAATTAAGGGGGGGAATGTTAGGTAAAACATATAGTAGTAGGTTAATTTTTCATTGCAACTTAGTTTTACTGTTTATAATAGGTAATTCATTTTTATTATGGTAGTTTGTTTGTTACTATAGTTAGTTGGGTAAATAGTTGTTACATGGTTGTTATATGGTTTTATAACAATATGTGTATTATTGCATTCACATATAGTTTTATTGTTTATTAGTGAGGATTATTATTACACTGTGCAACCACCTATTTTTTTTAATCAACTATTCAATATATATAAACATTGCAACTCTCATATCTGCAACCTAGTTTTTCACATATCAATAATATTGTCAGGCATCCTCCCTATTTTCTCATTTACAATAAGTCCAAGAATCTAACCATGAATTATATGAGGATTTAATTGATGATTTAATAAGGTCCACTATTATCTAGTGGATTCTACCTACTTCCGATCATACCACAACTTCACTTGCTCTTCTTATTTAGGGAAAAATCCTAGATACAACCCCTTCCCCTTCCCAAGGTGGTGAATTTTTGACTGAATAAATTTAAACACTAAATATGACTGAGCAAGTGTTAAATTTTTTAATTCATTTTGCATTGGGTGTTATGGTTACGATATGTGATGTTGTTACTCCTTCTCCATTAGTTTTGGTACTTCTCTTATGATTTCAAGTATGGTTGATACCAAGTGTGTCAATTGATATTAGTGTTATAGCCACATTTCCTCTCGAAACATCTAGTATTAGTCTTTATGGTTATTCTATTATTATTATTCATCTCTCTACTATGTCAAGTGAATATTTTGTCTCTAATATTTTTATTTCAAGTGTTTTAAGCGTACCTCAATTATCTCGTATGCTTGGATACAAATGTTTCCAATATAATCTATTCTAATTTCCCCTATTACTAGTATGAATCCAAATAATGTGCCTACTATATTAGTTGTCTCTAATGTTCTTGAAATGTCTATTATTGCAAGTGTTGAGAAGGTAAATCATTCCCATATTGGTGGTAAAAACAATGCATTACCAACTTCTGCAAGCTTCTTCATTTCTCTTGACACTTTTGTTTCACTTCCACCATTCACCTCTTCTTTAAAGGTTCCCTCAACAATGTTTGGTAGAATATATGTCACACATTCTTCATCTCCCCCATTTCATCCACTTCTCCACATGCCATATTTCCACTCCACCACCTCACATCACGAAAACAACAAAAGTTTCCATTGATCCAATAAAATGAGGAGATGCATTAGGAGCTTATCTTATACACCAACGGAAATAAATGAGAAAAACTTCCACTACTTCTAGTATTGCCACCATTACAATCACTCTTCACCCTATCATTTCTATGGATTGGTTCCCACCTACACATAGTGTTTAATTTGTGGGAATTCCAAGATTTTATAGTTATTCTATCCAGATCCTTTCTCTTTCACCTTCCTATTCTTCATCTCTCGGTTATATCATCCCCTCACCAACTTCCATAACTATTGGTATTTTTGTTCTTCCATTTGTAATATTTCATCCTTCCTCTACCACCAATGTTTCTCCTTTTCCCAAAAATTTCATAAGTGGGGACCCCATGGGTTCTTCTTTCATACCCCTTACTTTTACTTTTGTCACTTCTTCCACTACCCTAGTGACAACAATTCCTAGAGCTATAGTGGGAACCTCACAGTCAATTATTATTGTAACCTCTCGGATATTATATTTCTCTATTGAGTCCATAAGGATGGGTTGATATGCAATTAGAAAGAGTGCAAAATTATATGTATGCCCCACACGAAATCAATTTTAGGATTTATAAACCAACGAAAAGCTAAAAAAGGTGAAAACAAGGAAAATATAACAATGTGGGCACACTACCCTCTTACAAAGTGAAGAAAATGTTATATCTTTCAACACTAAGAAAATAAAGAGGGAATCCACCGATACTCGCTTGGAGAAACTCGGATGAAATTGGATAGGGTATCAATGGTGAGATTAGTGAACAAAATGAAAATGATGTGATATAAAAATTATAGGTAAAGCTTGATCAAGCTCAATATAATCTTAAAATGCCTCCTACCATTTCTACATAAGTCCAACAAGTATTTAGAAACCTCTTCCGGTTGCTTAATAATGATGAAGATGTCAAATCCCATGGAAGAGGTGTGTATAGTAAATTACAATCTATTATTTCATAGATTATTCAATGGGAATCTTGATTAGATACAATGCTCAATGTGGTTAAGAGGAACTTGCTTCCCAATGTTCAATTAATGACTCTAGAAGAAGTAACAAATTTTATAAACCTACTTAGCTAAGGAAGAAAAGAGAATGGAAGAAATATTTGATTCATTGTCTCTCTTTGCAATATTGGTGGATGTGTTTAAACCCAACATATCATATTTGTTTAGTAGTGCATGGTTTCTTGTGATCCACAAGCTAGCTAATTCCATATCTTGACCGATAGAATTTAATCCACTATTGCAAATGGACATGGATAATTTAAATGAGTAGATAGAGGAAGTGGAAAAATAGGGGAATGAAATTGTTCACAATTTTGTGGTTGACATTTATTAGAAAATGGAGCGAGCAGTGTACTTAAAAAAGTATGTAAATTTATCATTGACTCAATATATCAAAGTTTTCATCTCAATCTCCCCAAAATTTAGCTATCCCATTATAGATACCAAGAGTATTAAGAGAGAATATTTAAGATATGCATGGAAGCTAAACAATATGGAAAGAAACTTGTGGAATAATTAGATGGTTTATCTTGGTTATATCTATGTTCTTGGTGATCACGGTTGGATTTGAATAAATGGAAAAAGTGAAAAACTTGAATATGTTAGTGTAGGTTCTATTTTTAGGAATATGAGAAATGTATCTAAGTGTTAAAAATGGTATGTGGATTAAATGGTGTTGAATCTATTTTTAGGGGTTGTTATAGTTGTAGTTTAGTTTAGTTTTGAGTTATATTATTAGTTACATAGCTAACATGATATGGAAGTGTCCCATTTGCATTCAATATAAATACTCTTGTAGCACTATTTAGTTAATTAGATATGATTTTGCAAGCTACGTAGAAAGTAGCATTATGTTTACCATGTAATTTTCCAAGCTATGTATTGTCCTTTCTCAACTATTTAGATTGTTGTCATGTTTTGAATTAGAATAAGAGCTAACACTGAAACCTATTGTAAATTAATGAATGCAAATTGAGTGAATGCTGATTTTTATGAATCTTGAGGAAATTTGATTTCGGTTTATGTGTGATAAACTATATGTTCTTGGGAAATATGTGGAACATTACATGAATCGAAGGTTAAACTATGATTTTGATTCAAGTTCGTTAATTTTTGAAGTAGATTGAATTGAACTCATTTTTATTTCACACATTCTTGTTAGTTATAAATTTTTGAGGAAGAAATTAGGTTATTCTTGCAATTTAATTCTATGGATAAAATGAATTTCACCCCCTTATAATCTTGTCTATGGTTTGTGATCATTTGAGCTAAATACTAAGTTTTATAAATTATGGTATCCATCATTTCAAGTTGGATGTGTGTTCAAAGTTTCTTTGAGAAATGACAAGATTTTAAATTCTTTCATGTCATATCATTTTGTTATTTTATAAATTTTTAATGAAATATAATTCACATACTTTAGTTTTAACATTATTTTGAATATCCACAGGGTCTGTTAACTTGTTGATTGTTTAGTTTTGATGATTAACCCCTCTGTAGATAATAAAAATAATATAGTCCCCATTTAACTATAAATATTATGTACGTCATATCTTGAATCCTATTTCCAGTAGGGGTTCTAAAATGAATGAGATTAAAATATTATCACTTGTTGGAGCTAGTGTCAAAACTCACATCAACACAAAGTTGGCACCAAAAGGAGAAAAAGTTAAAATTATTGTTTGTTTTGATTTAAGTTTGATAATCCTTTATCTTTAGGTTATCTCTCGTGTTTTGTGTGTTTGAACTCAAACTTGATATAAATTTAGCCATAAAGGGAGGCTAGTCTTTCATAAATTCTCACAAGCTGAATTTGCAACCTCGCCTTTCAAGGTCTAAATTTTATTCTAAATTTTTGTGCCAACCTTTTTTAATTCATAGGAAGCCTAGATCTAATAAAGCTAAGAACAAAGGATTATAAACAATACCAATTTATCCCACATCTATTCCTCCAATCACTTTCCCTCCACCATTTATGCCACAATAAATGGCTCAACTAACTTAGTTATGAGTTATTGAACTTGCACTTGCGAGAGATATCCATGACTCGCCTAGAAATCTAAAGAGATATTTTTCCACATACAAACATGATGAAAATAGAATTGTTGAGGAACATATAATTGATTTCAATTATATTTTGAGGTTAATGAATGTTGAATATACGATGTTGCTTTCATAGTATTTTCTTTTAATTTGAAATATATTCTTATCATTGATTTCTTAACCTAACACACTAATGTATTACCGGTTGGGTTCAATTTGAAGATACATTTTTAGTACAATTTGGAAAAGTTGTTGACCCTAGTATTCTATACCAACAATTTTCCAGTGTAAAAAGAGAAGACACAAAGGCAATTAGGACCTTCAATTCTAAATTTAAATGCATGTTAGAAAGGGTCACACACTTATATATACCTAATGATGAACTTGATTTACAAATGTATAAACATGCATTAGATTAATTCACCCCCATATTTATTAGAATATGTAATGGCACCACTCTCACTACAACCTATGAAGAGTCTATTATAGTGGGAAAAAAATTTCACCCCAAAGAGAAAATACCACCAACATCCCATTGGTTACCCAAAATATCCCATCTTTGAATCATATCCCTACCATCAATCATATGCCTCTTCAACAATATAAACTCTAGAATCCCAACACACCCTTGTTCCTTGTAATAAACAACACCGGTGGTTCCTCCAATATCCAATGGTTTTGAATTAGAGGGAATATAAAATATGATGCAAGGACTTAGAAATGATTTCCTAAATTTAAAAAGACAAGTCGGAGGCACTGAAAACCAAGGTAGAAATTATTCTTACCAAATATACAACCATTGTAGACCCAACAATCAAGATCCCCTTTTAGTAAAAAAATATTAACATCAATATTTATGAATTTTCCCTTCCACGTTGTTGTAGATCTCATTGTATTGTTGAACATGGTGAATTAGAATACCATGATTTTCTAATACATTTGAATCTATTCATAGCGAGATTGAGGTATATAAATCAAATCCCAAAGAGCCAAATGACGTAATCTCTTCCAAAACTAACACTGCTACGAAATTTGAGACTATGATTTTCCCTTCCCCTAGAGGGGAATAAACTAGAAGAAAGAAATGAGGAAATTCATGATTTTCAATCATACAGATTACTAGTTATGCCTTAATGAAAAAAACAACAATCCAAACACTACCTCTATTCCTCCACCAAAGGGAAATACACCACTTGATCCAAGTGTTAATCACAACCCACCTCCACCCAAGTCATGTATCACAATTGAAACACAAGAAAAATATGTGAAAACCAACTACAAATTTTTTTAGGACATGAATAAAATCATATCCAATATTAAACTTCATGAGTTTAAAAAATGGTTGAACAAAATCCCTTGTTACTCAAATACCTAGTTGATAAAGAAGCGACCAACAAACAAAAAGACCTACCCACACCAATGTGGTTTTATATAAAGATAAAACTAAGGTACCATGTTTCTTGTTCATAGTTAGGATATTTAGGAAATGTGAACAATTTCTTAGTGGATTCAATGGCCTCATCAAATGTAATGCTTGCTAGAATTTATAGAAAATTGGAATTGACACCAATTAAATCAGACAAAAGAGTGGTACAATTAGATAAATCATAGGTAAAAGTGGTAGGATATATGCTCGGTGTGAACATGTAACTAACTTCTAAACCTAGAGTTTTACACTTAATTAATATACAAGTTGTGGATATACCTTAGGAATATGAAATGTTATTGAGTAGAGATTAGTAAGAATCCTTGAATGGGTATATGGATATTGATTTCTCACATATGTGGCTTCCCGGAGAGGTATTTCCAACCAAATAAAGGTAGATAGAGAACCAAATATGAAACACATGATTGCCAAGTTTAATGTAAAGAATAAGAGCGTGAAGTTTAATTCGGATGACATATGATTTTATGTATTAGAAAACATCCTCAAAACAAAAGCAATTAACTCCGCCAAGTTGAATAAAATGGTATTTGGAATATTTATTTTGATGGAGAAAATTCTAAACAAGGTGTTGGTGTAGGAGTAGTGCTTGTAGACCCATAAGGTGACAACAATTTGATTACTTATTTTTTAAAGTTCCCTTGCACTAACAATATTGTTGGATATGAAGCTTTCATTCTTGGATTATAGTTTTCCCTCAAATAAAATGTTAAAATTATGAAAGTGTATCGTGATTCCGAGTTGGTAATCAATCAAGTAAAAGGTAAATTTCAATGTAAAAAAATGGAGATAAATGTTGCTTCCTTGATAAGAACACATACTTTCTTGGACTAAAAAATAATGCTTTGCATATTATCCAAAATGATCATATTTGTTCATGCCTCAAAAGTTCTCTTTCAATTTTTCATTTATGTAAACAATGGTAAATATGTTAGACTACACAAATCATCTCTCTGTCATGAAACATGATCTCTTGCCTCCAAATCAAGTGATATGAGAGATCAAAATGTTTTTTAAAAGGCTTTAATTCTCCATTGTATCATTCAAGGCAACTTGCGTGAGAAATTATCTCCTACACAAACAAATAATTTTCTTGCAAATATTAGGAGGCTTTTACATGTATCAGTCATGCCCCAAAGTGGGGAAGAATAATTTCACAATGAGATATCTCAAATTTTCCATTATCCATAACCTTTGGGAATTCCCAATTGTATGATTATTGTACTTATGAAATATAGAAATCCTCTTAACAAAAACACCTTCTCTTTGTGAGATGAAATCAAGCATTGATTGAGTGATATTTCTCTTTTTTTGAATGGGAGGACTTGTTTCTATGTTTTCTCAATGGAAAATTGGGATAATAAAATTGAGTGGAGGATGGTACGAGAATCAATAATACATGATAACAAATGTCTCCAATCATGGAAGTCTTCAATTGATCCACTTAGATGTTTCACATTCAACAATCTCCCTTGTGCTCTCTGCTTCAGATTAGCAAAACCATGAGATCTGGGTATTGAGTTCAAGACCGGGAGAGGTACGCAAATGGAGAATTTTAATTTCATTATTGTAGGAATTTGAGTTGTAATTTCGATAAGTGGATTAGCACTTGGGAGATTTTGCAAAAATGGGTTTTATTCCTTTTTATATGTTTACTGATGGATTTTACTGTCAGAAATATGAATGTGGTCACCATGGATGAAATACTCCAAAAACCAAGAAATAATGGATTCAAATGAAATATATAGGGTAAAATAATTTTTCTCCAAATTTGAGAGAGTTTTATTTCAGAATCAATGAGAAAATATAACAAACTTTATGGTCACAAAGGGGAAAAACTAGCTATTTTAATGAAGTTTGGATGCAACACAAATACGATCATAAAAATAGAATACTCCACCTAAAAATCAATATATAAATAAAATTAAATTCTTTTGGGAGAGGGATCTTCATTCAAAATTCCAAGCAATTCAAATCAGTGGAGTTTCTTGGAATGAACAAAATGGTTTTTGGTTAAGCTGGGGCAAAAATGACTTTTCTAGCTAAATTGTTTTTTTAAGGATTATAAATAACTCATTCCATGGCTTTAAACAAGGTTAGAATCATCTTTAAGGTGTTTTGGAGAATTTTGCCCACAAAATCAATGGGAATGGGTAAAAATATTTTTTAGCGAATTGGGGAATGAAACTAGTTTTCATGGAGTTTTGGAGCAAAAACGGATGCATATGTTCTAACTTTCGATTAATTTTTTAATTATATTTCTTTGAGAGTATTTTTGAGGCAAAATAAAGTTCAACAATCTCTTAAACAAGGTGTGGAGATTAAACTTTGCTCATGCAAAACCAAAAATGCTCCCACATTTTGCATTTGGCTTCATGGAACTAGAATTTTACACTTGCCTATATATAAATGCACACCGAGAACATGATATGCACACTTTGTAAGTGCATGGAGAAATTTGAATGTGCACTTTTGCATGGAGGGGTTAAAAATGCACTTCATGCCTTGGGTGAAAGCAAAACAAGGAGGTAAACTTTAAGGTTTGACTTTTGGTCAACCTAAATGGACCAATAGGAGAGATGCACACTCTTGGGTGTGGAAAAAACACATCCAATGGAAAATAATGCATGGAGGATCTTAAAATTCCTCCACATTCAATTAAGTGACTTTAAGTTGCTAACACCATCATCCTAATGAAAAATTAGAACAAAAAGTAACTTTCTCACACAAAAAAAAAAACATTTGGAGTTCCATAGGGGTATGATATATGATTTTTACTGGAAAAGGGACAAAACATCCATTCCCACAAATTTAAATACATTAAAATGCTTTCATTTGGATTTTTAGGCCAAAACCTATAAATGACCAAAATGACCATAAGGAGGCAGCAATTGGTTTTTTTTTGTCGGGAGAAGGTTGAGATAACTAAGATCAAAACTAAGTATTGAATTATGAAGAGGAAACGATTATACTTAATTTAAATTCTTGTAGAGCCTTTTGAATCCATCTGGAGCTCTCGTAATCCTCTATACTAGATCACTCTTCTTTCAAGACAAAAACAACTTATGCCATGACAAGTACTAGAATGGTGTTGCTTCTAGAACATGTCCAATGTTCCCATAATCTAAATTTGAGTGTACCAGTATGAACTAGACCACTGAGAAATTTCTCATGACTACACATGGGACAATTGAAATCACACATAACTCACCCAAGACCATTCATAAGTTGACACTCAAAAAGGGGAAAATTTACAATATGGGCAAAATTTCTTAAAGGGAGACAAATTTTTGGGGTTGTAAAAAAATGACTACTAATATTTTGCATTCTAATAAGCGGATAGGATAAGTAGCTTCCTTTTCGATGATTTGCATCGATGCAATGAGCTTTACGATAGATACAAAAAGTGAGAGGAAAAAGGATAAGTATCGATAGTCATGCTCCTTTAAAATATTGACTTCAATCATGGAATATGCCCCCTCCATTTGTGGTTTTATTTATAGAGTGTAACAAATGACTTTAATATGATGAATCTCTTTCGCATGACATAATTTAAGTATAACCAATGAATATATTTTTGTTTTCAAAAACCTAACGGGAAACTTAGACCTTGACGGACTTGCAATGATATCCTTCCATGTGATCTCCTCAAGTGGAAACATGGTCTCCTCATCATACTCATCACCTACGATAATCACAAGGCCATTAATGTTTTTAGCTTTGACAAGGTCCTCCCGACTATAACTTGGAATCATGACCTCTTCATTAAAAATGAGTGTGCAATCCTCCTCAATATCGCATGAATTTGTTTTATCCTCCTTGATAGAAAGGAATATTTAGCTAGGAGGAATTGAGACTTCACCACCACTATAATAGTTAATCCACTATGATATTGTTACCTCTCGTTCTTAATTTATGATGCCTTTCTTAGTAGACTATGGAGTACCATAAAAGAGATTTATTACAATTAAACTTCATAGGAAGGGCCTTCTTGAACTTCCTTTATTTTCCTCTCCAAGCGCAATAGGTGTTATTATTTGATGTTTTTTTCTCTTGCAACTCAAGGGAATAACTAAATTATGATTAATTTCCTCTTTCTCACAAGAATTCTCCTAGTTGAATAAATGTTCATCTGTTGTAGTTGACTTGGAGTACAATGTGTTGTTGTGCATGCTGTCATTTTCGTCATGGAAATGGAAAACACCACTATACATTGTATTTGGTTCATATCTAGATTTGAACCTAGTTTATAATTGGAGAGAAATATTTAAAGTTACCATGGCATCCCAACATTCCACTCTAAAAATTTTGGGGGTTGGAAGCACTTTAGGTGGTGGTAGGGGCATCTTCTAAAAGTGGAGGGATGATTGGGACAACAAGAGGTTTTTGAATATAGGGTGACTTAGAATGGGACTCAAGAGGTACATGGAAAGTAAGGGAATGCTGCAATGCAAGGGAAAGAGGGGGAAATAGTGATGGGGGTTCCATTCGCTAGCCTAAATGAGTCTCTTCTCTTCTTGGATATCTATATCATAGGCCTAAAACAAAGATCTACCTCTAATAGACTAAATTATGACAACAATATCATGATCAAAGGTTCTTAGGTAGAATAAGAATTCCATACCTAGTAGGGGTATGCATTCTTGGGATATTCTTTCACAATCTGATGTTAAAGTTTGAGACATACTCTATGGGGAATTTTTATGGTGTTGAGGCATTCCAAGAGAGATATGATATTTGTGCTCTCCTTGAACCGGGTTTTTAAATTTTATCATATTTGATCCCATGAAGAGATCAATCGTGCCCAAGCTTTTTACCAATATGGAGATTTTCCTTTAAAAGAAAAGGAAGGAAATCTAAGAGCTACATTCTCTAGGTGATGTTATGCACCACACATAGATTAGTTTTATCTTGAATATGATCAACAAGGATTGAAAAATTAGTTCCATAAAATATGGGTTGGGATCTAAGGGTTATTTTAGGAATGACATCCCATTGCGAAAAATGAAGGGGGCACCAAATTTATAAGAAGTAAAAGGAAGAGATCTAGGAAGAGCAATGGAAAAAGTGTGATAATTTAAACTGCTTCTCAAATTGGGAGCTGAAATTCTTGTATTGCTAAAAGTATCATTAAGATAATCTCCTAGGGAAAAAGAATGAAAAACAAAGAAGGTGATGTGCAAGACATATTAGCCTATTTTTATGATAACACAATATAGACAAATGTAAGTATAGTCCACACATTATATCACAACTTAACAATAGGTAAGGATGATCTACAAGAGATCTGGGATTTTAAAATCTGTGGGAAATTTTTTTGTATTTAATTATTTTGAGTTCCCGTATGAGGCTATTTGCAAATACCGGATGCCCAAAATTGTTTTAACTCTTTATGAAATTTGTATTTAATATATGAGGCTATTTGCTCTATTTTACTCTATTATGAGAAGAAGGGTTTTAACTTGGAAGGCTTTTAACTTGTTTTAAGTTTTGGGCTTTATTTGTAACTTTTGGCAATTTTTCGTGTTTTTGTGGTGTCCCGTTTCGTTTTTTGTGAAATTTCTCTGGAGCAATTCCTTTCTTAGGGTAAGCCCGATTTTTGGCACAGGCAGCGGTGGAAAACATATACGCACATTATGCCGGAGGAAGTCGCCATTGGAGGTCTGGATCACTGGGAAAAAGCGAAGTCGTGCACGGAAAAGCCCCTGCGGGGATGGGCGCATTTTTGGAAAACAAAGGATTTAAGCTGCAATGGGAAAAATATAAGCCGCAGGCAGGGTGGGAATTTTATACCTGCCTAGCAGGGTACTTTTTCCCGTGTTATAAAAGTCACTTAAGCTGCAATGGGAAAAATAGAGGCTGCAGGCAGGTGGGAATTTATTACTGCCTTGCAGGGTAAAAATTCCCATGATAAAATAAAAGGAAAGTGACTTAAGTGAAATCATGGGATTTTAGTGCCTGCCTTGCAGGGTAAATAATCCCATTGTCAAAGTCAAATCACTTAAGTGGATCATGGGATTTTGGTGCCTGCCTTGCAGGGTAAAGAATCCCATTGTGAAAAATTCTTAAAAATAGAATTACATGTGCAAAAAAGTGCGCCCCCTTTGGTGAGAGAATGGCAGGCCTTAAATTGATTATTTTAATTAATCTATTCTCTCAAAAAGTGCGCCCAAGCTTGGAGGAAGTCAACAAGTCAAAGTTGGAATAAAAGAAAGGAATTAAAAGCATTAAATTTAATTTATTTAGTGGCTGCCCCCTTCCTCTCAAAAAGTGCGCCCCATTTGGGAATTATTTAATGTTTTTTAAGGCATTAAAACATTAAATTAATTTCTATTTTCAGTGGCTATGGTCAAAGCACACTGTGAAGCTTAAGTGAAGTGATGTGTGAAGGATTAAATTGGATTAATTTAATTTATTGGATGGCTGTCCTTAAACATGCTATTTTTAAAAGAGAAAAGCATGATTTTTAATTAATTAATTGCCTTTAATTGTTAGGGCAATTATTAATTATAGAATTATGAAGGTTATATAAGCATGGGCAGCCATATGGGTGAATTATTTGATTCACAGGTAAAGAATTGCAGCCAAGAGGAAAAGTGCGCCCCCATTAGAAGAAGGATTTTGCTCAGACAAGGTGCTAACAAGGCTAAAAGCTTCCAGATTTGGCGCATGCTTTGAAGGAGGTTGATCTTTGTCTGCATAATTGTTTCCACAGGTGTTACAGGAGCTCAGGTGTTGATTGAAAGGATTCATGCTCTCTTTATGTGCAAATTAAACACCAATTTTTGGGGCAGCAGGCTTGAAAAGTGCAGATTTTTACAATTTAAATTCACTATTCATGCTCCGGTGGCCATTTTTGTCTGAATAAATTGTAGGAATTCATTATAGGTGCTTTCTGAAAAGAAAAGGAGTTTTTATCAATATCGATACATTGCAAATATCCTCGAATCGAAGAATTGTCGAGATCTACACGGTATTGAAGAAATCCGGCCAAGTAAGAAGAAAAAGAATTATTGAGACGAAGATAGACAAAGCCATGGCGAAGGAGATGAAAAAGAAAGCACGATGGAGTCATGCATTGCTTCAAAACTTGCGAGACATAGGAGACACAGATCTAGGCCGGAACCTCTTGCGATTTGATTGATAGATCCGGAGGCGGGAAAGACTTCACTCATGCGTGCGGTCAAAAGCGGTGGAATTATCCGAGCTGGCTTTTCCATGTACTGACCCAATTGCGAGTTCGTGATGGAGTGTGCTAGATCTTATCATCCTTCATCCGAGATCGGTGCGTGATGCTTGGGAAAGACAATAATTCGTTTGGGCATGAGTTCATCAATTATTGTTTGAAGATTCGGTCTGAAAGGTGGTGACTTCATTAGCATTCGGGATCTTTGACGGTAGATGGGAGAAGCATAGAGCTGATTGCGTGAGCATCATGAATAGCCGATACATGAAGAAGCCTAGATCTCCTTCAAAGTTCGAGAACTCTTCCACGGTCCAATTTAGTGCGGGAGGTAGATGATGTCGTCAAATTGCTATGCGGGATGAATGGCGAAGCGAATGCTTACACTTTCCGTACATGGATGTATGCTTTCATCAGGACCATTGAAATCAACAAGGTTGATTCTATAATCAATTGGTCGGAAATTATTAGCAACAACATCGGTGAGCAACTCCGGAACGTGAAGCGTACTTTCAGCTTCAAGATGACTTCATACTTGGTGTATGTTGTAGCTTCACAAGGCGTCTTTTCCAAGTTGGATAGATGTGGTGTTCTTTCCAAGGACCCCATTTTGAGTGCTACCCATGACTTCTTGCACCACTGTGAGAAAGACTTCAAAGTGATCAACGATGACTTCTTCTATGATTTCATCTGCAGGCTAGACAAAGACTTGAAGGCCAACAGGGTAAGCAAGGAAGCGTGGGAAGCCGTGTCCAAGATTGGAAGTCTATTCATTCAATTTGTAGATTTCACATACCTCAGGGTTACGGGCTTTTCTGGAGAACCAATAAAGATGCCCAGGTATCGAATGATAGATTGATCGCCATGGAGCTGAGCAGGCAACTTGTGGAGTTACACGACCTTCAGTCAAAGCGGCACAAGTCTACGGGCTTCTTCCCAATCACTGTGGGATATTACAGCTGCATTAGCATTCATAGAGCTCGAGGGATGGAAGCGCAAATGTTATCCGAGTATGAGCAAGAGTTCTTCCCTGCACGGCTGAACTTCGATCCATTTGGAGTAGCCAGGAAGACAATCTCCAGGAGTACGCACATGTGCCTTCATTAGAAGATTTCTGGATGAAGTGCAAAAGTGAGTACGAGGTTAGAAAAAAGAGATTTCAGCAGGCTATCAGCAAAGCAAGTGTTCGACTTTGGACTAGCGCGGATACCTGCGGATCTTAAAGATGATGGGAATGTGGTACTTGACACTTACCATCAAATGGGAGGAGATAAAGCCATACTGCAGAATAACATAGGAGGCTGCAACACTGATTGAAGAAAAGGTCGAGAGCATTTGTGTTGGTGAATACTTCAAGCCCAGTTCTTGTGAAGGGATATTGCCTTGATGAAGCATTGATGAATCAAGTCACGGGAAACTTCGGCGCAGGAGATTCCCTCAAGCGAAAGCATGAAGGAGAAAAGCGGAAAGTCGAGAAGTTGAAAGTACATAGAAGATCTCAATCGAAAGAGAGGATCACTTCTACGACCATGACTTTAACTCCGGTTTCTCAGTACCATGTACTTCACCAACTATTGCACCGCGCGGCGAGGATGCTTCCATGCCTCCATTGAATCCGGTGACATTCATCTTCTCCCTCAGCCACTTCGTTCGGCGCTTTGTTCCAGAGGATATGTTGAAGCTGCTGAGATGGCGGAGTTGAAAGAGCTTTGTCCTTGGATGATTCGAGAAGATGGCAGCCATAATAACTTGTGGCACTTTTCGACGGAGAGGATGCGAGCGGGAGATGGTAGTGCACTCAGCGACTTCTCACTCTCCGAGAAGTAATTTCTCGGAATGGTTAGCTTTGCAGTTTGTTCCAGAAGCGAGAATGGAGATGAACTTAGAGGAGCACGACTTGCAGCTACTCCAGGATCTGAGCAGAAGAGACAGAAGGCCTAAAGTTGCTAAAGCAACTTCTAGGTTGATCATCGAGGATTCGGGAGAGAAGTTTGCTGAGATATCAATTCCGGCAGAAGGAAAGATAGAAGAGGAGCTCACGGCAGAAGATGTGACAGTGACCAAAGTACCCTCGGTCAAGCCACCTTTGAAGGATTGAAGCGGGACACGCGAGACATTGATAGATGCTTTATTCCTTAGGCAGCGGTGAAAAGGCGGAGAAAGAAGAGCTGCGAGAAGCAAGTATCTCAATTATGTGAGATCATAGCCAAGGTTGCTAAACCTTCCATTCAGCCCATTTGAAGCGGTGAGTGATCATCTTATGCGGGAAATGGAGGATGCAAGCAATCAAGTAAAGGCTATTGCGAATGGAAGGATTTGATTATTAAATCAAGCTTTTATCAACTTGGGAAGTGCCGCCCACTAAAGGTTATGATGATGCAGCAAATCAACTAAAGCAAGCTGATGGCAAACATAGAAGGCATGAATACGATTTGAGAGAGTAACTTTGAGTATTTTGGCGAGATCAACAAAGCTTAGGGAGATGTATTGATTGCGGAGCAGATTATGCGGATGGATCAGTTGAGAAGGGGAAGCAGACTAGAATTTGTAGTATCTTTCCGTTTGGAAATCTCTAGAGTTTTGTTGAAGAGGATGCTAGGCACTTGAGAGTAGGACATCATCCTTACCAGACAGTATCATTTCTTTCAGGAGAGATGTGGTGGGAGGTGTTACTTCATACGTGCGGATTGTTTCTAACAAGGTGCCTAATTCCTGGAAGGTTCTCTTCTGATGGTACAAAAGAGAATTGATAAAGCTACCAAGCCTTTCACGATGAATTCTATCAGTAGTAACTGGTGGCGCTTGAGGCTAGACATTGCGAGGTTTGGGCCGAGCTTGGAAGATGTGGAAGCGTGCATCAAAGTGTTGAATGAAGGGTTGCTGCAATTCAGGACAGAGAAAGAAGCGTGGCTAAAAGCAGATGGAAGGATCTTTGAATTATATGTTGAGAAGTATATCGATATCGAGAACAAGAAGAAGACATAAACATTACGGTGGCATGACTTCTTCTATTCTTTCTTCTTCTATTTTCTATGTTCCCGGATGAAATTGTAAAACTTCTAAGTTATTGGTTTTCTGACCATTACTTGAAGTCATGTGGAACCATTCTATTAGTTAAGTGATACATGTGTCACTTAAGAAGAAGTTAGTTGAGGATGATTGCCAAATGTCATCTTTACTTGTTGTTCATGCTTTAGTTTAGTTTGAGTTTTCCATTTGTACTTTCCCTCCTACATTCTATAAGTAGGAGAAGAACCTCGGGTTAATGATCGATCAGAATTTGTAAGTAGCAATCTTGTGTTCTAGACTTTGTGCTTGAACCCTTGAGAGCAACTTGGAGCAAAGGAATACAAAGGAGCAGGTTTCAGGAGAACTTTGTGTCACGGTGTACTGTGTTTCTTGCTTTTAATCTTAGATCTCTTAATAAACTTTGTGTTATTTTAGATCTAGATCTAGAGTTGCCTTTGTTTTATAATTATGTGTGTTCATATCTATTAAGTTTCTTCTATGTGCATGTAATTAGCTCTGCTATCTACTAATTGGGATGCACATCTTCCCCATTCTTCTCTCTGTATTTCCTTTACTTCTTTTCTTCTTATATAACTTTCCTTTCTTAAGCAATTTGCTTACTTGTTGAGAACTTCTTAGTTATGGTTCATGAACTAAGTGGTTAAAGTAAAACCCCTGATAGATAATAACACATTTTTATTGACAAATCGACACGGGAGCCTCACCGGTTAAATGAGGAGATTTATCTCATATTTGCCTAGGTTTGATCTTATATGAGAAAATCTAGCCAACATGATTTTAGCGGGCGACTCATTTGGGAACAACTATCTTTAGATCAAAGCTTTTCTATTGAAGATCGAGTGTTTTCCATACAAATCTCAACTTTGGTGAACGTCCATTCACCCGATCCGTGAAGGCGCGAGGAAGGGTGATCATTTCTTCCATTGCGGGAGCAATTCAATTTCAATCATCCTCCTCAAGTTAGAAGCCATGAGATCTAGTCTCTCACCGGGAAGGAGAGTGCACACCCATCCGAGATCCGGATCGTATTGGCATAATCCGTGCTGGAATTATCCATCAAGTCTATCAAGTCTACACAAGGAGGAGACGTGCTCAAGTCAACATGGCACACCAGATTGTACCTGTTCCATGGGGAGCAGCTTTTGGACCTCTGAACTTGGCTCCACCTATGCATGCCAAAGGGATCCAGAAAGAATTTTCCAAAATTCTTTGGAGATGGAAAGCAAAACCGGATGATCATTTGGCGGCCTTCTTCATATCTTGTGGTGTGCTTGCGGTAGAGCATGAAGATGTCTCGGTCAGGCTCTTCATTGAGACTCTACACGACTTGGCTGGAGAATGGTTCTATCGGCTAGCTCCTGGCACCATAACCAATTGGGCGACTATGCGTGAGCAATTTTTGAAAAGATTCAAGCCTGCGAGAGGATCTTGTACGTTGATCACCCAATAGCCTTGATTGAAGAAAGAGCCAAAGCGAGAACATGCGGGACTTTATTGCAAGGTTCGAAGGATTTTGTATAAAATCCCCACTCTGCCGCATTGAGCGCGAAAATCAAAAGGCGTTTTTATAAACGCTCTATTGCACGAAGTTGGATATCGGCTAAGAAGAAGGGCAAGACCGGTAAATCTACTTGAAGCACAAAATGCTTTGCCGTGGAGGTTGAGGACGACTTGATCATGGTGGAAAACTCAAACAACCATCTCACAAAGGTGATGGCGCTTCTTCTAGTACTTGGATCCTTTGTTGCAGAAATTGGCTAATGACATCTGAGATCAAGAAGAGATCTCTCAGCGGGAATGTAACCCCCTCAAGAATAGCTCTACCCGGACCTTTAATGGTCAAAATCAAAATCAAAATCAAAGCAGACTTGCTTTGCTTTGCACCACAATGGTTTGATAGAAGTTGCTCGAGGAATAACTTGGAAACTAATGAAGAGGATCTCGGCATTGATGAATCATTCGATGATGAAGACTTTATAGATCCATTGGCGACTCAATATTGGTTACGGACTACGAATCGATGATGGCTATTATGAATCTTTTGAAGATTCGATGGTCACACTTTTGCGGTGTTCTGAGGTCTCGGACGCGCCAAAATGCCGAAGCATCCACACAAGCGGCGAAGAAAAGAGAGAAGATCTGGCCGGATGTTACTATCTTGAAAAGAGGTAGCACTCTTCCTTCTTCATTAGCGCCTAAGGATAAATATTCAAATTCTTTCAATTCGCAGCAAAGAGCCAACGCACATCCTGCTGAAGCAAGTCAAGCTTTCGACATAATTGATCACATCAAGAGGAACAAGGTCCAAATGTCAGAAGCTGAGTATTTGAGAGCATTTCCTGATCAGCTGAATAGATTGGTCAAATATGTGCAAAGTAATGGTCCCAGCCCAACAAATAATACTTCACGGGGTATCTTGTCAAATCCAAAGAATACTCCCCCTACAAATAATGCGGCTGCAAGTTCTTCTCCTTCTACCCCTTCTCCTGCTACATCAGAAAGGATCGAGCCATTCTATGTATCTTTGCTTATCAACGGACACAAACTGAGCAATTGCATTTTGGATTCTGGAGCTTCTGATAATGTAATGCCTGCCAAAGTTGTTGATGCCTTGGGTCTCACATTGACAAAAACCATCGGAAGATGTTATTCAATGGAAAGGCAAGTCCCTCTTGTGGGGCAAATCAAAGATGCGCAGGCAGTACTTGCTTCTTTTCCAGATAAAAGACTGAAAATGACTATCCTTGTAGCAGACATTCCAGTCTCTTATGGCATGCTGTTGAGTAGAAATTTCTGCAAAGAGTTGGGTGGAGAAGTCAAGATGGATTGGTCTTGTGCGCACATACCAATCAAAGGAGTAAATCAGAAGCTGGAACCTGAGAAGAAATCTAAGTACACAGTATCAAAGTCTGAGGATCCTAGATCTCAGATCTTGTTTCAGGAATCGGATCACGGAGTCTATTATCTAGAAATGGATAAAGAAGAAATTCAACTGGTGATTCAAGAATCACATCAAATTGATAACAAGATTTGGACTCTAGAATTTGATGGCAGCTGCTATTCATTTGGATCCGGCGCAGGCGTTGTTCTTATCTCTCTGAAGGAAGGTGCATACACACTCCTTCAAATTGATGTTCGAAAATACTACAATACGGCTGAGTATGAAGCGTTGTTGTTAGGCATGGAGCGAGGCAAGAACAATGGGAATCAAATTATTACACGCAGAGGAGATCTTTGAGCTGATTGTGAAGCGAGATAAGAGGCCTCTACCAAGTCAAAAAAAGACAAAGCTGCGGCACTATAGAGATCGGGTCTACTCTGCTTTATCTGGATTTTTCAGCTTTCTCGGTATCTTACATTAGAGAGAACAAAATTCAAGAGCTGATTCGCTTGCGCGGCTGCAGCCTTGTTGAATCCGGATCAGCCTCCTGCATTCTTTAGCGGGGAGACTACTGAGGTGGAGATGGTCTTTGCCCAAAAGGTTCTGACAACGTCTAGATAGCGAGTTTTTAACGATGACACTCAGATTCTTTGCGTTTCTCCAACAGAAGGACAACTTTGAAGAAATCTACTATGAGGAAGCAATTCACCTCTCTAGGAGACTCTTGTCGGAGAAATGGATGTGGGCGTCTCGGGAAGTCGAGGAGATTATCGGCTAAAGGAAATAAAATTCCCAAAGGCTTGGTATCTCTTGAGGAAATGTTTGATAAGCATGATCGAATGCTTAAGAAAAATGAAGAAAGTGGGAAGGTTATTCCTCCGACACACAATTACTAAATTTGGGGTGATGATCCCAAATTAGTAAATCAGGTAAGTGTTGCTCGAGAGGCCGAAAAGAAGCTTTTTACTAAGCTTCTTAAGAAATACATGGATGTTTTTGCTGGTCTTACAGGATCTAAAAACATATCAGCCTGCGGAAGTTCAACACTACATCCCACTTAACCAGAACAAAATCCTTTCAGCGAAGGCTGCGGTGGCTGACCCTACCATTTTGGGAACCATCTTTGCAGAAATCCGGAAGTTGTTAGATGCAAAGATCATCTATCCCATACATCATTCGGAATGGTTGGCCAACATAGTCCTGTAAGAAAGAAGAGCGGTGAGATTAGGTTGTGCGTGGATTTCCGCAACCTTAATCAAGCTTCATTGAAAGACAACTACCCCATACCCATCATGGATCACACTCTGCAGGTGGTCACTGGATCTGAGATGCTTTCCATGCTTGATGGCTTCTCAGGCTACAATCAAGTCAAGGTGGCGAGGAAGATCAATACAAAACGGCGTTCATCACACCTTGGGGAACCTTCGCATTTACCAGAAAATGCCGTTCGGCTGATTAATGTTGGTGCTACATTTCAAAGAGCTATGGATCTAGCCTTTGCTCATTCAAAGATATAAGCATAGTGTGTACTGGATGATCGGCAGTCTTTTCCAAAGATAGAAGCACACATTTCAAACTTGGAAGAGGTTTTCATACTGATGCATGCAAGCATGGTATTTCTTTGAATCTAAGAAATCCATCTTTCTTTGTGAGAAGGAAACTACTGGGACACATTGTTTCTAAAGAAGGAACAAAGATAGATCCAGAACGCGTCAAATCCATTCAGACATTGCCTTTGCCCACATCCAAAAAAGGAGTTCACTCTTTCTTTGGAAAAGTTAATTTTCTTAGGAGATTCATTCCTGACTTTGCTTTGAGCTAACCCGTCATATTTCGAATATGATGAAGAAGACACAAGATTTTAAATGGAGCAGCGAAGGGAAGGAAGCTTTCGAGAAAATTAAAGAGGCCCTGTCAAAAGCTCCAGTCTTGGTTTCACCCGACTTCAGTAAAGAATTTATTCTTTACTGTTATTCTCTACGAACACACCATGTCAGCAATACTGATGCAGAAAAATCAAGAGGACGTAGAAGCTCCTATTGCTTTCATGAGTACGCCTCTTAAAGCCTATGAGTTGAAATACACTCCCATGGAAAAACACGCATATGCAGTGGTGAAGGCGTGCAAAGCATTCAGGTATTATATTCTTTCCTCACACACTGTGGTTTTGGTTCCAGATACTGCAGTTAAATCCATTCTTACTCAGCAAGAGTTAGGATTATTGAGAGGCACATGGGTGACAAAAGTTCAAGAATATGACCTGGATATTAAACCAACAAAGCTGGTTCGAGGAAGAGGTCTGTGTGAATTAATGACGGAGATGAAAACATCAGTGCCTGAAGTGGATCAAGATGAGATAGATGAAGATTTACTGCAGTACTTTTTATAGATCTGGTAGAGAGTGGTACAGTAACATTGCTTACTTTCTGACGTATGGAGAATGCCCAGATCAACTTTCCAGAAAAGAGAAGCGAACTATCAAACTAAAATCCAAAGATTTTGTTCTTTGGGATAATGGTTTGTACAAGAAGGGAATTGATGGCGTATTTCTCAGATGCGTCGATAAAGCTCAACAGGATCAGCTACTACTGTGCAGTTTCATGACATGGCTTGCGGTGGTCATTTCTCGGCCAGTCACTTGCACACAAGATCCTCGAGCAAGGTATTCTTGGCCCACCCTTTTTGAGATCTTTGCGAGAATGGGTAGCTAAGTGTCAAGCATGCCAACATTTTGTTGGGCGTGTGAAATTGCCTGCATTACCTCTAAAACCCATTGTGATTGAAGAACCTTTCCAACAGTGGGGAATGGATTTTATTGGAATGCTTAACCCGGCTTCCAGTGCCGGTCACCATTACATTCTAACAGCTACTGATTATTTCAGTAAGTGGGTAGAAGCTATTCCTGTGAAGAATGCCACTTCCGCCGAGGTGTGTAATTTTATAAAAGAAAATATTATTGTCAGGTTTGGCGTGCCCAGCAAAATTGTAGCAGACAACGCTCCGAATCTTTCTTCTGAGGAGTTGGTGGAATTCTGCTACACTTATGGGATCCAGTTGGTTCATTCCTCAAACTACTATCCTGAGGAATGGTCATTTGAATCTAGTAATAAAAACTTGGTAACTATATCGTGCATGAAGCTTGTAACGGAAAATCAAAGGACTTGGCATAAAAAGTTGTTTGATGCATTATGGGCCGATAGAATCACACCAAAGAGGGCGATAGGCATGTCCCCATTTCAGTTGTTATATGGTAGAGACACGGAGCTGCCTCTTACCTTGGAACTACTGCCTGCTGCAACTTTCTAAGGCCCTGGAGGATTCCACTTTCACGGATGCTATTGATAAAAGAATTATGTACCTGACTGAATTGAGGGAAGTACAAACTCAAGTTGCAGATAGGTTGACAGAGCATCAAAGGAAGGTGAAAGTCATCTTTGACAAAAAGGCTAGGGAAAGAAAGTTTGAAGTCAATATTTGGGTCCTTTTATGGGACAAAAAAGAAGAGAAACAAAAGGCATGCATGGAAAGTTTGATTCACTATGGAAAGGGCCTTTTGTGATTAAAAGGATCGCCGGAGCGAGATAGCTTCATTCTTGCTCATCGGGATGGAGTTGAATTTGCCGTTGCCTTTGATGGGCAACACTTGAAGTTATTAGGACATGAGAAGCGAGGGTAAAACTTTGTATGTACATAAATAAATCTTTGTTTTTTTTCCTTGTTTTGTTTTGTTTTGGTGTTGTGTTGTGTTGTGTTTGTTTGTTTGACGACCCGTGCCCAAAGGACAAGATACGAAACCAGAGATCTTTGGGATCTCATCTTTTCCCTTTGTCATTCTGACTAGAGAAAAAGATGTCCACAGACGGAGCCAACTGGTGTCACTCAGATTTCACCCTGAAATCTGCGACTACCCTATCCAAAAATTTTTCGTACTTTTAAAATAATGGGTCGTTTTGTGTTTTTATTGCCCGAAAGTTCTTGTATTGCGTCAAGATAATCCCAAAGAGCCATATTAGCCTTTTTTTCGCCAAATACCCAGATGCCCAAAATTGTTTTATTTTGTCGTCGGGATTTGTCTGCGGGAAATTTGTATTTAATTATTTTGAGCCCCGTATGAGGCTATTTGCGCTCTGTTTTAACTCTATTATGAGCGAATATGTTATTATTCCTATGTGCCAGAAGGGTTTTAACTTGGAATAAGTTTTGGGCTTTATTTGTAACTTTTGGCAATTTTTCGTGTTTTTGTGGTGTCCGTTTCGTTTTTTGTGAAATTTCTCTGGAGAACAATTCCTTTGCGGGTAAGCCCGATTTTGGCTGGAGCATTTGGAAAACATATACGCACATTATGCCGGAGGAAGTCGCCATCGGAGTGCGGATCTTTGGGAAAAAGTGAAGTCGTGCACGGAAAAGCCCCTGCGGGGATGGGCGCATTTTTGGAAAACAAAGGATTTAAGCTGCGATGGGAAAAATATAAGCGCGCGAGGGGGTGGGAATTTTATACACTGCTAGCGGTACTTTTCCCGTGTTATAAAAGTCACTTAAGCTGCGAGTGGGAAAAATAGAATTTTGCGAGGGGTGGGAATTTATTACTGCCTTGCAGGGTAAAAATTCCCATGATAAAATAAAAGGAAAGTGACTTAAGTGAAATCATGGGATTTTAGTGCCTTGCAGGGTAAATAATCCCATTGTCAAAGTCAAATCACTTAAGTGGATCATGGGATTTTGGTGCCTGCCTTGCAGGGTAAAGAATCCCATTGTGAAAAATTCTTAAAAATAGAATTACATGTGCAAAAAAGTGTGCGCCCCCTTTGGTGAGATGATGGAAGACTTAAATTGATTATTTTAATTAATCTATTCTCTCAAAAAAGTGCGCCCAAGCTTGGAGGAAGTCAACAAGTCAAAGTTGGAATAAAAGAAAGGATTAAAAGCATTAAATTTAATTTATTTAATGGCTGCCCCTTCCTCTCAAAAAGTGCGCCCCATTTGGGTATTATTTAATGTTTTTAAGGCATTAAAACATTAAATTAATTTCTATTTTAAAGTGGCTATGGTCAAAGCACCGTTGTGAAGCTTAAGTGAAGTGATGTGTGAAGGATTAAATTGGATTAATTTAATTTATTGGATGGTTGTCCTTAAACATGCTATTTTTAAAAGAGAAAAGCATGATTTTTAATTAATTAATTGCCTTTAATTGTTAGGGCAATTATTAATTATAGAATTGTGAAGGTTATATAAGCATGGGCAGCCATATGGGTGAATTATTTGATTCACAGGTAAAGAATTGCAGCCAAGAGGAAAAGTGCGCCCCCATTAGAAGAAGGATTTTGCTCAGACAAGGTGGCAACAAGGCTAAAAGCTTCAGATTTGGCGCATGCTTTGAAGGAGGTTGATCTTTGTCTGCATAATTGTTTCCATAGGTGTTACAGGAGCTCAGGTGTTGATTGAAAGGATTCATGCTCTCTTTATGTGTAAATTAAACACCAATTTTTGGGGCAGCAGGCTTGAAAAGTGTAGATTTTTACAATTTAAATTCACTATTCATGCTCGGTGGCCATTTTTGTCTGAATAAATTGTAGGAATTCATTACAGGTGCTTTACAAAAGAAAAGGAGTTTTTATCAATGTCCAATACATTGCAAATATCCTCGAATCTGAAGAATTGTCCAGATCTGCACCAGTATTGAAGAAATCCGGCCAAGTAAGAAGAAAAAGAATTATTCAGGACGAAGATAGACAAAGCCATGGGAAAAGAGATGAAAAAGAAAGCACGATGGAGTCATGCATTGCTTCCAAACTTGCGAGACATAGGAGACACGAGATCTAGGCCGGAACCTCTTGCCGATTTGATTGATAGATCCAGGCGGGAAAGACTTCACTCATGCGTGCGGTTAAAAGCGGTGGAATTATCCGAGCTGCGGCTTTTCCATGTCTGACCCAATTGCGAGTTCGTGATGGAGTGTGCTAGATCTTATCATCCTTCATCCAGATCGGTGCGTGATGCTTGGGAAAGACAATAATTCGTTTGGATGCGAGTTCATCAATTATTGTTTGAAGATTCCAGTGCGAAAGGTGGTGACTTCTATTAGCATTCAGGATGCTGACAGTAGATGGGAGAAGCATAGAGCTGATTGCGTGAGCATAATGAATAGCGATACATGAAGAAGCCTAGATCTCCTTCAAAGTTCCGAGAACTCTTCCACGGTCCAATTTGGTGCAGGAGGTAGATGATGTCGTCAAATTGCTATGCAGGATGAATGGCGAAGCGAATGCCTACACTTTCCGTACATGGATGTATGCTTTCATCAGGACCATTGAAATCAACAAGGTTGATTCCATAATCAATTGGTCGGAAATTATTAGCAGCAACATCATGGTGAGCAACTCGGAGCGTGAAGCGTACTTTCGACTTCAAGATGACTTCATACTTGGTGTATGTTGCGGCTTCACAAGGCGTCTTTTCCAATTTGGATAGATGTGGTGTTCTTTAAGGACCCCATTTTGAGTGCTACCCGCATGACTTACTGCACTGCTGCAGTGAGAAAGACTTCAAAGTGATCAACGATGACTTCTTCTACGATTTCATCTGCAGGCTAGACAAAGACTTGAAGGCCAACAGGGTAAGCAAGGAAGCGTGGGAAGCCGTGTCCAAGATTGGAAGTCTATTCATTCAATTTGCAGATTTCACATACCTCAGGGTTATGGGCTTTTCTGGAGAACCAATAAAGATGCCCAGGTATCGAATGATAGATTGATCGCCATGGAGCTGAGCAGGCAACTTGTGGAGTTACACGACCTTCAGTCAAAGCGGCACAAGTCTACGGGCTTCTTCCCAATCACTTTGTGGGATATTTATTTGCATTAGCATTCACATAGAGCTCGAGGATGGAAGCGTAAATGTTATCGAGTATGAGCAAGAGTTCTTCCCTGCGGCTGAACTTTGATCCATTTGGAGTAGCGGAAGACAATCTCCGAGATACGCACATGTGCCTTCATTAGAAGATTTTGGATGAAGTGCAAAAGTGAGTACGAGGTTAGAAAAAGAGAGATTTCAGAGGCTATCAGCAAAGCAAGTGTTCGACTTTGGACTAGTGTGGATACTGCGGATCTTAAAGATGATGGGAATGTGGTACTTGACACTTACCATCAAATGGGAGGAGATAAAGCCCATGCTGAGAATAACATAGGAGGGCATAACACAATTGAAGAAAGGTCGAGACATTTGTGTTGGTGAATACTTCAAGCTAGTTCTTGTGAAGGGATATTGCCTTGATGAAGCATTGATGAATCAAGTCACGGAAACTTCGGCGTAGGAGATTCCCTCAAGCGGAAGCATGGAGGAAAGCGTAGTAGGAAAGTCGAGAAGTTGAAAGTACATAGAAGATCTCAATCGAGGAGAGATCACTACGACCATGACTTTAACTCCGGTTTCTCCAAGTACCAATGCTTCACCAACTATTGCACCACAGCAGCAGGATGCTTCCATGCCTCCACTGAATCAGCGACATTCATCTTCTCCCCTCAGCCACTTCGTTGGCTTTGCCATTCAGAGGATACGTTGAAGCTGCAGATGGCGGAATTTGAAAGGGCTTTGTCCTTGGATGACTCAGAAGATGGCAGCCATAACACTGTGGCACTTTCTGACAGAGAGGATGCAGAGCGGGAGATGGTAGTGCACTCAGCGACTTCTCACTCTCCGAGAAGTAATTTCTCGGAATGGTTAGCTTTGTAGTTTGTTCCAGAAGCGAGAATGGAGATGAACTTAGAGGAGCACAACTTGCAGCTACTCCAGGATCTGAGCGGAAGAGACAGAAGGCCTAAAGTTGCTAAAGTAACTTCTAGGTTGATCATCGAGAATTCGGGAGAGAAGTTTGCTGAGATATCAATTCCGGCAGAAGGAAAGATAGAAGAGGAGCTCACGGCAGAAGATGTGACAGTGACCAAAGTACCACTCGGTCAAGCCACCACTGAAGGATTGAAGTAGGACACACAGACATTGATAGATGCTTTATTCCTTAGGCTTGATAGTGAGAAGGCGGAGAAAGAAGAGTTGCGAGAAGGAGATGGTAGTGCGCTCAATGACTTCTCACTCTCGAGAAGTAATTTCTGAATGGTTAGCTTTGCGGTTTGTTAGAAGCGAGAATGGAGATGAACTTAGAGGAGCACGACTTTGCACTACTCTAGGATCCGAGTGAAAGAGACGAGAAGGCCTAATGTTGCTAAGGCAACTTCTAGGTTGATAATCGAGAATTCGGGAGAGAAGTTTCTTTGAGATATCGATTGGTGAGTGAAAGATAGAAGAGGAGCTCACGGCAGAAGATGATTGTGACCAAAGTACCCTCGGTCAAGCCACCCTTGAAGGATTGAAGCGGGACACGAGACATTGATAGATGCTTTATTCCTTAGGCTTGCGGTGAGAAGGCGGAGAAAGAAGAGCACGAAGCAAGTATCTCAATTATGTGAGATCATAGCCAAGGTTGCTAAACCTTCCATTCAGCCCATTTCGCAGGTGAGTGATCATCTTATGCAGGAAATGGAGGACGCAAGCAATCAAGTAAAGGCCATTGACGAATGGAAGGATTTGATTATTCGTCAAGCTTCGTGTAACTGGGGAAGTACGGCCGCTAAAGGTTATGAACGATGCAACAAATCAACTAAAGCAACAATTTTGATGGCGAACATAGAAGGCATGAATACAATTGCGAGAGAGTAACTTTGAGTATTTTGGCGAGATCAACAAGTTTCTTGGGAGATGTATTGATTGCGGAGCAAATTGTACCGGATGGATCAGTTGAGAAGGGGAAGCAGTTAGAATTTGCAGTATCTTTCCGTTTGGAAATCTATCAGAGTTTTGCTGAAGAGGATGCAGGCACTTGAGAGTAGGACATCATCTTTACCCGACAGTATCATTTCTTTCATTGAGGAAGATGTGGTCGGAGGTGTTACTTCTTACGTGCGGATTGTTTCTAATGAGGTGCCTAATTCCTGGAAGGTTCTCTTCTGATGGTACAAAAGAGAATTGATAAAGCTACCAAGCCTTTCACGATGAATTCTATCGTAGTGGTGGGTGGCGCTGCATGGCAGACATTGCGAGGTTTGGGCCGAGCTTGGAAGATGTGGAAGCATGCATCAAAGTGTTGAATGAAGGGTTGTTGCTGATTCAGGACAGAGAAAGAAGCAGTGGCTAAAACAGATGGAAGGATGTTGAATTATATGTTCGACAAGTATATCAGATATCAGAACAAGAAGATGATGTAGACATTACAGCTGGCATGACTTCTTCTATTCTTTCTTCTTCTATTTTCTATGTTCGGATGAAATTGTAAAACTTCTAAGTTATTGGTTTTGTAACCATTACTTGAAGTCATGTGGAACCATTCTATTAGTTAAGTGATACATGTGTCACTTAAGAAGAAGTTAGTTGAGGATGATTGCCAAATGTCATCTTTACTTGTTGTTTATGCTTTAGTTCAGTTAGACTTCCCATTTGTACTTTCCCTCCTACATTCTATAAGTAGGAGAAGAACCTCGGGTTAATGATCGATCAGAATTTGTAAGCAGCAATCTTGTGTTCTAGACTTTGTGTTGAACCCCTGAGAGCAACTTGGAGCAAAGGAATACAAAGGAGCAGGTTTTCGGAGAACTTTGTGTCACGGTGTACTGTGTTTCTTGCTTTTAATCTTAGATCTCTTAATAAACTTTGTGTTATTTTAGATCTAGATCTAGAGCTGCCTTTGTTTTATAATTGTGTGTTCATATCTATTAAGTTTCTTCTATGTGCATGTAATTAGCTCTGCTATCTACTAATTGGGATGCACATCTTTCCCATTTCTTCTTTGTATTTCCTTTACTTCTTCTTCTATAACTTTCCTTTCTTAAACAATTGCTTACTTACTTGCTGAGAACTTCTTAGTTATAAGAGAAAATAGTAGAGAATATATAAGAGAGAACAACTTAACCCTTACTCAAATATTATTGTTCTTAAAGAATACAAAATAGGCCCTAGATTCATTACATTTTCCAATATAGAGGGTAGATCATCATACAAAGGAGATGAGAATTCATGTGAATTCCAGAGAGGAGAGAAGAAATGATCGAAAAATATGTTAGAATAGAATACAATGCTCTTTATAGAATAAATTGGAGGAAAATCCATTTGAAATAAGTCAAAGGAGGTATGAAGGAGGAATGATGGATCATCCTCTATTGCAAGAAATCTAATATTTTGATGTGAATAATGCATTTGAAGGGGAAAAATGTTCAACTGTTTGAAGAAGTTATTAGCCTAAACGTGCTTGTATCCTAAAAGTCCATATTGTCACCCTCGTTACATCACATTAGCTTGAGCATTAAGTTCTCCAACCACTCGAGGCATAACATCAAGCTCCAATGTCATTATAGAGTTCCTTTGACACATGGGTAGTTTGGGACATCAATGTGGGTTGTGACAATAATCGTGGAAGGTGATCCATGGCTTGGAATAAGTGGATGGACTAGTATGACTACCCGACAACATGGATTGTAGTCCTTAAGAGCACAAGGCTAATAAAAATGGGTAGGGGGACACTTTTATTAGTAGAGGTCATTTAGGTAATGATCAAAATATGCCCGAGTAAAACAAAAAAACAAAATTCAATTATTATGTTGATAGGTGTTCTAATTCGATTGCCTACAAAATTATGACTTGAATGTTAATTAACTATGAAAAAAATAATAAAACAAAAACATGCTAAATAATGACGATAAAAGGGACAACAATGCACCGTAGTGTTTCCTAAAGAAGTGTAAGGTAGGTTTCCTAACACAAATCCATCATTTCTTGTCAACACCAACCTCAATTTTGCATTAGCTTTGAGCTCCTTTTACATATAAGTTCTTAGACACACCTCAAGAGAAACATCACGTGATCTATCCAGATTACATGTTATTGGGAAGCTAATCAAATCTTCATTTATGTCATTTATTTGAATAAGTATTGACAATTTCCTTTCGATGTTTGAAGTCACCAAATTTTTTTCCATGTTAAGTTAGCCACTCTTTCTCCTATAGTATCAAAAAGGGTTATAGTTTGAATCGATTTGAAGATTGGTGTATTATATTTTCTCTTAAGCTTTGTCCTTGGCTTTTGATTTGGATTTGGGATTTTTCTTTCCTTTTTTTTCAACTACATGAAATTCCTCCTTATCCCTCTCATCCACGTTGTGCATTCAACCCTAAACAAATCCTTTTCGTCGATCTAAATCTCTCCGAATGACGTCGCAATGCAACCGAGCCCATGTACATACATGATAGTACCACTAAATATTGTAAATAGTGAATGGTAGAATGAATGTTCTTTCGTATATGATAGATCAACCCGAGATTTGGAAGGACTCGAAGATATGCCCTAGAAATTAAAGGGGGCGAGGCACGGCACGGATCTATGGCTGCCCCCTAGATAGAGTTGCGGCTAGGGGCACTTTTGGGCCAAATAACCATGATAGTGACCTATCAAATATCTAAATGGGGGTCTCTATAATCTAGAGGTTGTTCAAACATATCTCCCTCTAGAGAATTTAACCAAACTCTTTTATGAAGATGCTTTCTCACATCCATTTAAACAAATTTTTTTGGCACAAACAATATATATTTTTATCATAAATTTCAAATAAAAGTTTAAATCATCTCTAAACAGATTTCCCATTTATCCTTAAAAGAATGGCTTTAGCCCACAAATACATGCTTAAAAGAATGGATTTAACCACAAGGATTAAATTATCTACTTAAAAATACTTCCTTTTGAATCTTCTTAAGATTATAAATTTTATAAAGCACACAAACACCTATAAGCATGGGTTAGTAAAAGAAACTATAAATAAAATATATGAAATTAGATTTTTCACTCTAACTCATATCTTATTTGTCAATTTAAATCTATTTGTGAATATTAAAAATGTTCTCTTAAATTTATAATTGGGTTTGGAAATATTTTTCTTAATAAACATTATAATATACAATTAAAAGACACTAATAAGATTCTATTATTTACCAATGATTGTACAAAAGAATTGCTTTATTTATTTATTTTGACTACGGGATATATAGAGAAATCAATAAGGCATTTGGGGACAATTTTGCTTTGATTAGGTAAATAGTAAGGGTTTTGAAAGTCCCCAATAACCTTGAACATGTTACATTAAAGCCCACACGAATGCCAACTTCCGACACGTACTTCAAAAAGTAGCCTTATAAAAACTTTGCTTTAGCACACTATTCAATCTAACAACAAACTAACATTTCCAATCAACAACTATAACAACAAAAGTCAACAAACAATCAACCATGTTTGGATCTAGTTGCCTTCTTTAATTTGGTACTTCTTGTTACTTTGACATGTGGATGGACCAAGCTCAACCCCTTCTTTTATTTATTTTTCTATATGACACCATATTCCAATCTTCGTTATTGTCCTTGTCATTCTCTCTATCCTTAAGAAGGGCCTCTATTTGCATACCCTCCAACCTTCTACTTTCATATTCCTTGAACTTAGCTCCCTCCCAGAAGTCTAGGATCCTCAATTTCTTCTCTCCATTCCTAGTACGAACCCAAATAAATTCCAGAGCAGTTTCCTCCTTAATAACATTAGCAATATCATCTATCCACAACTCTTCCAAAACTACATCCATCTCTCCATTCACTAAGGACGGTCTTAAGGTTCATGATGTATCTTAGAATCCTCTCCCTCATGTTGATCTAGAACATGTTTTTGGCCTTGAGCATATATATAACCTGGTCACATAGCTATGGGATTGAGAATTTCAAATAAAACTGTAAGTACGTAGTAAAAGAAAAGTTAGACTCGATTACAAATATAAATATAATAATGGTCTGAAAATCAATTCAATAAAACAAATAAGACCCACCAAATTAATTAATTATTTATATATATATATATATATATATATATACATACATACAGAGAGGAGTAACAAACAAATAACCATATTTTAGTGTACATACTTTTTTTTTTAATTTCTATTTTGTTATCTGACGAAAATTGTCCCCTTCGAATTTTAGTTGTGATTTGCTATATATCTTATGTGAAGCCTGATATGATTAAAATACCCAAGTAAAACTAGTTAATTTCTGCCATTCTTGTTATAGACAGAATCAGGACAGTTTGAATGTGCAGCTTTAACACTCAAAACTTTGTGTAAACAGCCCATGCATTAACAGCCAGTGAACACCAACAAGTCTACTGTTTAAGTTCTTCCCTCAAAACTAACTAAATGTTTGGAATATGTTGTAGATACCATAATACCAGTACGATTACCTCCAGTATCTTAGATCCACAATAGAATGAAAGAAGTCTTCAAAGTATACAAGATTTAAAGATAGAAGTAACTATCATTTTAAAACTGAAATGAATGGTTAGTCCATCTGGGTAGTGTGAAGAAGATACTGAGCATCATGGAGACGCGCATTCATGTCTTCGTTGATGGAATCAATTCTGCGAAGTAGCTGTATCTCCTCTTGCCATTTATCAATTTGCTCTTGATGTATCCTGCATTATCTCAGTCAAGAACAACAATATAAAAGAAAATGTTTGAAAAACATGGACCAATTAGGACTCAAACCCAATACCTCCAGTTGGTCTGCCACTAAACTACCATCCTTTACATATTCAAAGTATTTTCCAAAGTGAGGATTGGACCTCCAAGAGGAAAGAGGAGAATGAAAAGTGATGTGACATAGAGATCCATTTTCTGTTTAGTGTTTTCCAAGTTGAAAAACCGTCAATAAGAACTGAAAGATACAAGACCTTTACCAGACATAAAAATACTAGTAATGTTGAAAAACATGGACTAACTAGGATTCAAACCCAAGAACTCCGGGTGTGCTGCCACTGAACTACCATCCTTCACATGTTCAGAGTATTTTCTTAAGTGTGGATTGAACCTCCAAAAGAAGAGGAGAATCAAAAGTGATACGATATAGGGGTCTGAAAAGCCTTCAATAAGAAGTTAGAACTGAAAGATGGAAAACCTTTTTCAATACTATAGACACATGGCTAAGTGGCCTGGATATTATAGGCTGTCCCAAGGAATTTCAAATCAAAGGATCAATGGTGGTGGTGAAGAAAATTTGGGAGGCATCGAGATAAGGAGTCTTCTAACTCGGCATTTAGAAGGTTCAAGGAGGACATTGTTTTAATTATTTAATTCTATAGACTTATCAAAGGGATGTAGTCAAACTGATGAGGATGATGGTTTGTAACACTATCCGTGTATTAATCGCTTTAGATACCTGGTGTGCAATGGATGGATGAGTTGATCTGTTTGTTATCCGTAAACATGGGCAGGGATTGGTGACAATGAAAGGATACATGACAATGTGCTCCTCAAATTCATTTGACATTTCTACAAAGAAATTCTTCCCAGTCTCCAGAAGTCCAGATACCTGCAAAGCATATGTTTATCAAAACTTCAATTTTTAATTTTTACCTACTTTAAGAAACTTAATTGAAATTCAGAGGATATTTCATTGTATGAAGATTAGTCATAGACGTATACTCTGTTTCCTTAGGATGCTTATAATAATATCAGTAATTCGCGTGACTATCAATTCAGAAACCAAACAATGACAAGTTTCTATGAGGGAATTAAGCACACCCGCTGAGTAAATTGTTCCATCTTCTCTTGGATTTGCTGGATGTTGGCTTCCATGGCTTCAGATACAGCTAATTGCTCTGCTTCTGCCTGACCATCTATTGCATGTTCACGATCTTCTTCATTATGAGTATCTTCCTATGTTTGTGTCTTAAACTGTTCACTTTCTTCACTACAGTTTTCTTTCCCAGCCATGTTTTCATTTTCATTGTAGCAGTTTTTCGTCTTTCATCGACAATTCAGAGGAAACTACAATTTCATTGTTCATAACCTACACCTCCAACAAAGAAAATATCTAAACAAGTATTCAATTTCAACAAGAAAAAGAGAGTGGACTCTCTTCATGTCCTACAACACAACATTCAAATAAGTCGGATAGAAATTTTAACGAACTTCTTTTGTTGGCCCAAGTTTGAAACCAAAAATGACAATGTTGTTGGAAAATCATGTCCTCTGGTATAACTGTTTTGGAGTATCATAGGCTCTCCTAAATTCAAAGGGATTTTTGTATGTCTATCAGTTCTTTCTCATATTGGTTCCTTCCATCAGTAGCAAAATGGTGACAGTACTGTATGTGTTCTCAGTGCAAATGGCTTATGGTCCTCTCTGTACATGTTTTTGTCACTACCCTGATGCGAGTCAAGCTGGTTAGATTGGTGACCACCGAACACTGATCACCAGGACCGTTTCCACCAGGCATGGTCCACCGAGTGCAGTTAACAGTGGTGGGTGCTGAATCAGATGAGAAACTTTGTTGAAGAAAGCCGTCTTACACTTGGAAAAGACCGATGCCGAATCAGATGAGAAACTTTGTTGAAGAAAGCCATATTACACTTGGAAGAGACCAAGTACGAGGATTTTACAATACAAGGTGGTGAAATCCAGATTAACTTTGGAGTTTGGACATGATTAAGAGATAATAGAATGCCATTATTTTTAGTTTGAATTTGCATATATGAGAATGGTAGAGCAATTGTTATGCATTTGCAGAATGAAACTGTTGCCATTGCTTGCTTTAAGGGTGCTAACAAGGCGAATCTGCACATATGAGAAAGGGAGAGGAACTGATGCATTTGCAGAAAGACACTGTTCCCATTCCTTTGTTTTAAGGGTGCTAACAAGAATAATCCAAGAACCAAGAAAACAATTATATTAATGTTCAGTAACAAACAATATAGGTCAATGGGACTGTAACAGTAGCTTAGAAAATTAGAATAGAGCATGGTTGCATGGATATGGATACAGATGCAGATATGGATACAGTATCAGATATGGATATGACTGGTTTTTAATCCCTTCTAATATGGATATGGTCATAGTAGCAACTTTCGTACGAGAGTATTAAACGGTGGACGAAAAATATGGAAAAAATACAATCCATTAAAAAAATACAATAAATAAGGAAAAAAATATGGTAAATTGTATATATATATAAATATGGTAATAATTGTTGAGAGCTCTGGAAAATAATCATTTTTAGCTCCTGCTGCTCACTAGACACTCTCATTGTGTAATTACCTTTAATTAATAGTAAATACTAAATACCAACGGGCTATTATAATAACAGAACAATCAGTTCCAAACAGATTCGCTGGATTTTAGGTGACTGTTGCCGCAGTTTTTGGCTATTGCTTTTTGGGAAACAGACTTAGTAATTTTTTTATTATTTACAGTTGCGATTTTTCTAAATTTCTAACCACCAAATCCCGAAAGTTTTGCAGTTTCATACAGTGGACTTTAGAAAACGAAAAAATACGGTAAATTTGTATAAAACGACCGTATTTGGTAACTGTGGATATGGTTGGGTACAACATAATATATTATTTAAAATACTATAATAATCTAGATTATAAATTAAGTATATATTAATAATAATTATCAAATTTAAATTATTAACGAACTTATACATTAGATTAAAATTATATGCAAATTACACACTTCCAGCCCACGGAAAGGTAAAAATTTGGTATTCAATGGATTAGTTAAATTGCAGGTTGTGTAGGTCAACAGAAAATAAACAAAATGAAAGAAAAGAAGTAGAGTAGGCCAAAAGAAACAAATCAAAAGAATTGCAGGTTGATCAGAGCCAATGTGAAAGCTTGAAGTAAAAGAGCAAATCAACACTCTCACTTCCATGTCCTCAATTGTTGCTGCTAAAATGCATTATAGAAGATCATTTGCAGTTTTTAGCATCTTTTTAGCCTTTTGAAGGGTTTTTTTGTATCTTTTTTAACTGTTAACACAGATACAGCTATAGTTGTCTTGCTTACCGTATCTGACAAATTACAGGTTTGTATTTAGATATGGCTGGGTATGGTATCCAAGCTATATCTGAGAGAAGCGCTCGATCCGTATCTGTCACGCAGATACACGTACCTGAGCAGTAGGGGCGGAGTATTTGGCAACAATGGAATAGGCAAAAGGAGTGATCAATGCATCTCTAAGGTGTCAAACAAGGTTTGGTATGTCTGTGATAGAAATTGGATCCCAATTGCTGGAACAAAAGTTCATTTATCCAATCGTCTAGGCTTGGCAAGAAAGGCAATGCTACGTGGAAAGAGTAGGCCTGGTGGATAGAAGATGACTTGGTGAAAAGAGTACTCCTGGTGGAGTTTGGACAGAAGATGGCTTGGTGATGCAGATCAAACCATCTATCTCAGACCTGCAACCTGTTGAATCTTCCAACAAAATATAATGCAAATGCAATGGAAAATAGAAATATACAGCAAGAATAATTTATAGAATAGAAATCATTAAAATCACACACAACTGAAACTTAAAGAGGAAATAAAACGACAAATACTCAGAAAATTACCAGCACATCCTGTTCTTTAGATTTTGGAACCAACACTTACAAAGTCACTTCCTCCCCTCTTCCACAAAATCCTCTTCCTCGAGGTGCATAACCTCCTATTCCTCTTATATTAAAGTTTTAAGTCTGCGAGCTGCTTACTCCATCATGGCCCTACTGTCCTCTTTCCCCAAAGTTGTGTCCTTTTCCTCCGAAGTTGTGCCCTCTTCCTCTCAAGGATCTTCCTCCACTCTGAAGTTCACATGTTACCTTTGTGACAACTTCTCCTCCACTTTCAATGCATATTGGTAGGGTTCCTCTATGTTCTAAAGTTCAGCAAACTAATTTCATCTTGGATATTAAAACGCAGTCCATTCACATACCTTGCTACCTTTTCTGGGTCATCTTCCACGTGTCTAAACTCCTTTACACTAACTTCTTTTTGTTTTAAATTTTGTAATTTTTTGAATAAACTCATGTGATAATTTGAACGTAAGAATTTGGCCTTCAGTTTAGTCACCATTCTAATCCCAAGACTTAATTTTCTCCTTCCCTCTTCTTTGCCTCTCGGTTTGTACATAATCCCACCATACTGATGCATGACTCTTTAACCTTGTGCAAGCAAACTTCACTTTCTTGGACTCCACTGACTCATAATCAAAATATTTACCCATCTTTCAAATCCAATCCATGAGCTCTTTGGCAATCAAGCTCCCACTATAATATGGTGTCTGCAGCTTGGGTTTGCTCTCAACCTTTGCCATGGCTCTGAGAAATCTAGTCTCAGTTGCATCCTCTACTCCTTCAGGTTCTTGAGCTCCTTAGGCTCTCTCTTCCTCATCATCAATAACATCCACAATATGAATTCCCCTTCTTTGGGATGGCTGCATTACAACCAGTCTTGCTTTCTCTCATCATTTGTGTCAAGTCAACAACTCTAGGTGATCCTCCTCTTACACCCCTTCAACACCCCATCTAAATTCTATTTTCACCTAATATACCTCTCAACACTTGCAAAACTTCTTTTGTACACTCTCCCGCTATCAAACATTTTTTTCTTCTTCACACTTCTCCAACAAGGAAGAGCCTTGTATGTGTGGAGCCCAAGATTGCTCATTTCCTTTGGTGTATTCTACACCAAGGTCTTCCTATCGGGGCTCGTCTTGTTCAAATTGGGATCCCAGCTCCCAAATGCCCTTTTTGTGGGCATCTGGAAACAATCTTGCATATCTTTTGGTTCTGTCCCAAAGCTCAAATTGCCTGGAACTAGATCCATTCATTTTTCTTTCCTTCACGGCCTCACCGCTTCACTTGGCAGCATATCCTTTTGGGAGATAATCCCAAACTTTTTCCTATGTTCACCCAAATTTGGCATGTTTTCAGAGGGGAGATTCTATTTTGGATATGGAAAGAAAGAAATGCTTTTTCTTTGCTAATTCTGCAGTTGATCAATCTTTCTCAGTTTATAATAAATCTATGGTGATCTCCAATGTGCTTCTGCAGATTCAAGTTCAGGCCAACAAGGTGGCGCTGGAGGTGGATCACCTCCAGACCTTGCTGCGCCACTGGGGAAGCCCCATGCAATGTTGCCAGAGTGCCTCCATCTCCCACTAGGCATTCCTCGCCTTCCGCTCGTGGTGGTTGGTGCAGCCGGTCTCAACGCCGTGCTTTCAATCGTGCTCGCTGTTCCTTGAGGCCGTTACATCAGCGCAGTTACTCACCAGCTTGCCGTTGTGGCCAGGACTCTCCACTGCAGTCGTCGGCTCATCAGCAGGGCTGGGGCTCGCCACCTCGCCAACATGGGTGGGGATCTCCTCCTGCCGCTGCTTCACACCAGGATGCATGGAACCCACCACGCCTCCGCCACTGTTAGACAATTTCCCTTGCCTAAACCTTGCCATTCCTACTCGCACGGAAGCGGACCCGAAAGAAGAAATTGCTACTGGTTGGGAATTTCCAGATGCTGGCAAGGACTTGCCTGGTTCGGGGTGGCCGGATGATCAGGATCCGCCCGCCTCGGGCATGTTTGTTGTTGCTTCTTGATTGTGTTTTTGTCTGCTTTAGGCGATGCCTATTTTATTGTACTCTCCTAGGCTCGGCCTAGTTTGACTCTCGTTGCTCTAGGCTCGGCCTAGCTTTGTTTGTGGTTTTGGGGCGTGCTCTCATACTGCCCGCTTTTTGTTGAAAGTCATCTTGTATCGTATTGAATTGAATTAATATAATATAAGATCCTTTTCATCAAAAAAATGATGCATCTCAGAAAATTTCCAAGAGACTTGTTGACAACCTCTATTTGCCCGCCAGTTTAAGGGTGATGGGATGAACTATGATTGAGTCTTGTGCCCAATTTATTCCACAATGTTCTCCAAAACTGTCCACAAAATTGATTTCTCTGTCGACACAATACTCATAGGACACCCATGTAGCCTCACAACTTCTTGATGAGGCAGATGGAGTGAATCCGGGAAAAGGTGAAGGCGATCAAATAGATCAAAGGCATGTAGAGCCAAATATTTCAGCAAGATAGATTTGAAGAGCAGTATCACCAAATCCGCAAAAAGGGGGAGATGAGTGGAAGACAACATTTAAAACCAATGATGGGTTATATGAATGGTTGGTTATGCCATTTGGACTGTCAAATGGTCCAAGTAATTTTATGAGGCTGGTGAATGAGGTGCTGAAATCATTCAAACTTGTAAACTTGTTATTTGTGTATTTAGATGACATTATTGTTTGCAGTCACTCTAGAGAAGAGCACTTAAGACATCTAAGACTTGTGTTGAGTAAGTTGAAAGAGGAACAACTATTAGTGAGCTTGAAAAATTGGAGCTTCACACAGAGAGAGCTTATTTATCTAGGATTTGTGATCTCTCAAGATGGACTGAAAATGGACTAGGAGAAAGTAAAGGCAATAATTGGCCTTCGCAGAGAACCATGCTTCAAGCTAGGAGTTTTGACGGTCTAGCTAGTTTTAACTGAAAGTTTATAAGCAATTTCAGTTCTATTTGTACACCTATCACTGAGACCATGAAGGAAGACACAGTCAATGGACAACTGCAGCAAAGGGGAGTTTTCAGTTGCTGAAAACCAAATGTTCCAGAACAGACAATACTTGCATTGCCTGATTTTGATAAAGTGTTCCAAGTTGATTGTGATGCTAGTGGAACAACCATCAGTGCAGTGCTCAGTCAAGATGGTAAGCCAATTGCTTATTTCAGTGAAAAGTTAAATGAGGCAAAGAGAAAGTATTCTGTTTATGACCAAGAGTTCTACTCAATTGTTCAAGCTTTGAAGAAGTGGCAGTATTATTTGTTACCAAAGGACTTTGTTTTGTTCACTAATCATCAGGCATTGCAGTTTATTAGTTATCAAGGTAAGTTGAACCAGTGACACACCAAATGGGTTGAACTCATTCAGAGTTATACTTTTGATTTGAAACATAGAAGTGGACGGACTAACAATGTTGCATATACCTTAAGTAGGCAAGTTCTTGAGTTAAATTAACTCAAAGTAGGATTCATTGATTTTGAGTCAATGAAAGAGCCATGTGAAGAAGATTCAGACTTCAGAGAAGCATGGCCAGCATGTAAAAACCCAACAAGTGTTTACAGAACTCGATGCTTGGAGTACATGATCCAAGAGTGTCTGCTATTCAAAGGGAAGAGGTTTTGTATACCTCCAGGTTCAATGCAAGACAATCTTTTGAAAGAGAAACATAGTGGCGGTCTTGCTAGTCATTTCGGGTATGAGAAGGCATTGACATAGCTGAGTGATTAGTATTATTGGCCAAAAGGAGCAGGGACGTAAGAAATTTGTGGAGAGATGCAGAATATGCCAGCATGCAAAGGGCAGAAGTTAGAATACTGGACTTTATCAGCCACTACCAATCACAAGCAAGCCATGGGATAAGGTAAGTATGGACTTTGTGTCTGGTTTACCTCAAACTCAGTGAGGTAATGGCTCAATTTTCATAGTTGTAGATAGATTTTCCAAAATGATGCATTTTATAGCATGTAAGAAGACTAATGATGCCTCAAATATTGCAAATTTATATTTTCAAGAAGTTGTGAGGCTACATGGGTTGCCTATGAGCATTGTCAGATAGAGATAGCAAGTTTGTGGGACACTTTTGGAGAACATTGTGGAAGAAATTGGGCACAAGACTCGATCATAGTTCAGCCTATCACCCTCAAACTGATTGGCAAACTGATGTTGTGGACAGGTCTCTTGGAAATTTGCTGGGATGCATCATTTGGCGTAAAGACATTATATATGTCCTGATGGATTTGACAAAGAGCTTTTTTAATGAAATTTGAGAACATAGATGCCCACAAATTTGTTCCTCTCTACATCCTCAGAGATCATGAATGGTTCTACTTCTGCAGTGTACAGGTTAGTACGGTCATAATATATCTAGAAATTGCTTCGATGTTTGATGCACTTATCTCAATTCAGAATATTACAAAATGATATGTTATAAAAGTTCAGACCTTGTGATCTCAAACATGCAAAGTGTAAGCTCTTGAGATAACTATTAAAGTAATTGTAGTAATTTGATTGTAACCCTCATTCGTTAACAATTGTTTTGGCTGGATCAATAAGTACATGTAAATTTTTAGTTTAAATAATGTAAATTAGCTCAACTCATCTTGGGTGCATTGTGTGCAGTACTTTTGATTTTTTTCTCTTATCAGTCTCTCTAGGTTGTCAGTTTCTGCATCTCTTATATTTGTAAGACATCCAAGGTTAACTTTTTTTTATTTTCTAAGAAAACTCGAAAGGAGATTTTCTAATCTGCATATCTATTGTAAAAGCGTATATATGATAAATGAAATGGATCCATAAGCAGAGTTTGCAGACATAGATCAAATATATTTGTTTATAAATTTAAAACGGAACTAACCCTCTTTCTGCGCTTTTCACCTCCCATCTGATTCTCTTGAAATCGAGCAAGTCCTGCATCAGCAGAAGATTAATGGTGAGAGTAATCTTTGTATGAATTGTTTCTGTTAATCAGAGGAGATAAGCAAGGCACTAATTATATAGACAATTTCAAGGCCTCTTACCCTGTTTGGTAAAAAGAAAGAAATTATAATAATGTCCGGGTGATCAAAGTATACCAATAAAACTTGAAAGTATATCCAGACAGTCAGAGAGGACCTCATGGGGAAGGCTTGTGGACTCCACAGTGAAGGTCACACGTGAGAATCCAAAGGAGGTAGGGTGTACAACTACTTGAATAATATAGAAGGGAAATGGAAAAACAAATGAATAAACCCTAGTGATTGGTTCAATTGCAGCAAGAACATACTCGAGAAAATAAGACCTAGAAATAAAAGGATTGAACTAAAATTTCAGAGGGCAATTCAACTTTTCAATTCCAGATAAAACTCGGCGCATTTACAAACCTGAAAGGAACATGAGATTCGTATTGTTCCGTCAAATTTTAAATTTTATGCATGCCTGCCCTGTAGTTGATTTTTTTAAATTTAAAATATTTATTTAATAATAAATCTCAGGCGTTAGTATTCAATAACTTGACGGCTAGCAGTGATCTAGAAATTTTTGAAATAAAGTTTCAAGAAATTAAGAAACTTTGTAATCAGAGATTTTAGTTTCAAACAACAATAGCACAAAATCGAATGAGTGTTTACTAATGATACTTTCCAGACAAAATTTCGGCTCCAGATAATGAAATGTAATGTTAATTGCTACTTGAAACAACTCCTTTAGCAGATTCATTCATAAATGTCAGGTCGAAAACCTAGGACTTCAGATTTTCCTTTTTGTGTAAAATGCCTAAAGTGACCTCTGAAGGGGACTTATTATCTTCTATAGGCAAAATTTCACGTGCAGAACTACGATTTCAGTGACAAATTGTTTGAAATTAGTAAAAATACAGGCAGATCTTCAATATTACGGAAATTGAAAGGTTATTACAGAGAATATTGTGTACATCGTAATGAATGCTCTTATACCGAAATATAATTTCACAATTACAGCACTAATGTCCAAAATCGTTGTTTTCGAAAGGAAAAAATATCAAATCACAGGTAACATAATTCGCATGATTCATTTCACGTTCTCTTCGGATAAAATACAGTTCTTTTGCAAATATTGACATTTTGAGCAAGATTTACGCATTTATAGGTTTTTTGAAAGGAATTAAGCAATTTTTTTGTCTTTAACAAATTTCTTTTTCTTTTCCGCTCAATTCCTTCAACAGAACCTGCAAATGTTTAATTTTTTAGTAAGAAATAAATAATGCTCAACTCCTTTCGCAGAACTCCTCAATGCTTATGTGCTGTTCATTTATAATATTTGCAAAAGAAATCGCTCTTAGAATGCGACCATTTCTAATACCACAGCTACAAATCTCTGCTCACTCAAAGCAAACAGAAAATCCTTCAAATTGACAGAAACTTAGCAACTTTAAATGTAAAACGAATTTTACATAAATACTAAAACAGGAATTCATTATGTACAAAGAGAATGTGGTCATTGATCGTACAGAAATTGCAAATCTCAGAGCGCTCAAATGTAGAAACCTTCAAATATGAACAATTGAAGTCCTTTCATGATCTATGCTACAAATTTCTGATCAATCAAAAGAATAAATGAAAAGCTTTAAATTAAGCAAAATTTAACCTAAAGATATCAGTTCCTTCATCATAAACAGTTTTGTTATATACGTCTGAACTTCGTGAAGTAAATAACATGGAACTTGTAAAATCTCAATATTTTGCACTTCGTACAAGGAAAGAAATTACGAGGGTCGTGAACACATTTAAATTTATTGCACGCAATTTAAGCAAATTCGACTGCACGGATCATTCGTATAAAAGCTCAACATCTTTAACTAAAAATACAAAACTGCTTACCTCTGCAATTTATTTTTGTACAACCTCCTTAAATTTTCAAAGGCTCGAACTCTGCTGTTACATAGAATGTTACCAAAACTTTAAAATGTGAAAGCTTTAAGGCGTACGAATTGAAACTAGAAATTTCACTTCAATAGACGAAAAATCCTTCAGTTTTACCGTTTGGCATGGGAAAAACACCATTCCGATTTTTAAAATTGCAGGGTTTCGTTTTTATATGATAAAAAATATAGTGAATCTAAATATTTTATAAAAATGGATATTCGTAAGTGACATGAAGTTTTTTACGTAAATTTTCCCTCTTTCGCTAGAATAGCAAATGTTTCGCTGGAGTAGCAAAGGTTTAGACGTGTATATGCACGTGAATTAAAATGTCAAGAGAAGTTGGGGAAATTGTATTTTTTAAATAAAATAGATAATTGTAAATCAAATTTAAACTAGCACTCACACTTGGGTAGGGTGATGTGAATGCCAAAGGAGAAAATGTGGAAGATTGAAGTGAAAAGGAGACCAAAGTTGAGTGAGAATGAGTTGTATTAATAAACCCAAAAAAAAAGTAACTCGAGTACAATGAGAAATGGGAAAAAGTGAAGCTTGGAAAGGTAGAGAGGAGGATAGAAGGAAAGGGAGGACAGGAAGACATAGTAGCTATTGGGGAAGGGAGTGGAAGGGAAGTTTGAAGTTGATTAAGGGGTCGGCAGGAGGTTAAGAGATTGTAGCCTTGATTCTTCGTTTATGCGGCATTGCAATAGAGGTGTTTTGGACATCTTAGAATAACGTTCAAAGGAAAAGGGAAGGGAAATTCGAAGATTGGATAAGGAAGGAACTCTAGAGATAGTTGTGAAGGTAAGGCCTTGTCTCTCGGTGTTGCCAATATCAATAGTGGCTTTATGCAAAGTAAGACCTTGAGACTTGTGGATGGAATTCATTGAGATGGAAGTACAAAATGATTTCTAGAGGTTGGCACGCTATGAATTGCTAGCATACAAAGGAATGTCCATGATATGTGAGTATTGCCCAAGGTCTTCAACGAGGATGATACATTTGTTGTTGAGTTCAAATGTCTTAAAAGGGGAAATGCTTCACGGAGGTAGTACTTCAATTTTAGTGAGCGATTTTGGCAAATGAAACTCATTTCATCAATTAGAATATATTCAATGTGTTTAAGGGAGTCTTGTAAAGATGCCAATGTTTGACCTTCTAATGGTTTGAGTTCTCTAATAGGAATACAAAGGTTGACGTGTATAGTAGAGGAAGAAATGTTGAAAACCGCAACCTTGGTAGGTGCAAGTAAAAGGAGGGGTGAAAGAAAAATTGGTGATGTAGAGGTGAATACGGAAGGAGGGGTGAAAGAACAAGCGGTGACACAGAGGTGAATACGGACTTGATAGCATTAATGAGGTATGATTTTCCTATCCCTCCATTACCTTGAATTATCATCCTTAATGGAGGAAGATGATTTTTGCAAGAGAAGTGTTGGAACACAATGTCAAAATCCTATTATTGTTTGTGAGAGAACAAAAATGTAGCTACATAAGAAGGTTTTTACATGCAAGGAGCATTAGTTGTGGCTTTATTTACCTCGATGAAAGAAGGACCAAGTACCTGTAAAGAAGGGAGAACATGATGAATGTTCCATTATGACAGTGTCAATTTCCGAGGCCCAACATATCGAGGTTGTCAAGGATTGTTGTGTTGGTCGGATGTAGTTGAGCTAAAATTTTAGTCATTCAAGTGTTCATGTGAACAATTGTTGTCACTATCGAACCTAGATTCACTTTCTAAACTTTGTGTAGGAGTCATTTGGGAGTAGGCAACATGCCAGGGTGGTCAATAATTGTACTTGAAAAGGTTCCATTGGAAATGAATTCCTAAGGGGTGGATCTAATATCGAAACAAATATTACATAAAGGATTGTATAGGAGGATCTCAGACCAGCCAAAAAGTTCAAAAGAAGTTGAATTTTTCATACGAATGTGAGAAAATCTTGGATAGGCACGGACAATAGCTGGCCTTGAGCGAAGTTTCCATTTATTTGCAATATGATGTTTGTGTAACTCAAAGTGTTGGAAGCATAGTGGGCTGAGGTGGTGGAGGTGAATCCTACCTTCAAAAACCTTAAACAATTTCAAATTAGCTTTCATACACCATTAACATTCAACCATTCATTAATGTGATATTAACAATAAGTAACAACCATCCACAATAGCATAATAAAGAAGGAGTACACAAGAACACAAGATAAAGTGGGAAACCCTCAAGGGGAAGAAAACACATTGAAAATTTTTGCCGATATTACTCACAACAAAGTACTCGAGTGAATATTACACATCACAAGAGATTCTTTAGCGAGGCACCATCCCCATAAGGAACACCAACCCCTAAACCCTTATTGATATTACTCACAACAAGAGACTTGCATGAATATGAATCATCACACAAGATTTTTATGAGAAGATCAATGAAGATATGCTTCCAACACTCAGTTTGATGGTGATCACAAAATTCAGCTCCAAACTCCTTCAAACCCTCTTCAAGCACGCCTCCTTCTAACTCGCTCAAACTTGATCAAACTTGGACTGATTTGAATACAAACCCTTACAATCAAGCTATCCGAGAATCCTTAGAATTTTTCACACTCTTTCAAATTTGATTGTATGCCCTTTCACCACTCACACTCTCTTCATCAGCTCACACTTTTCCCTCTTAAATCACTAGTTCAAATTTGAACCAAAACTCTTACTTTATAGGCTTCTCAACTCAAAAATATAACACAAGTCAGTCCTACATAAGGATATAGACCAATACTACATAAACATATGAAAATAAATTCACATCAGCTCATAAAATGGACCCATGTAGGTCGGTCATGTACCAACACACCTCAAACAAGCCAAAAATGGATCAAAACCCCATCATCATGCACACCTAAGACATCAAAACACATCACCATGATTATTCAAGCCTCTAAAGGACTAACACATGTCAAATATTCCATAGCAACATCATCCATGCTCACACATTATCTTGTACCCATAAAATTTTTCATAACTCTATAAAGAAGGACCATTTCCTTCACAAAACAACTATTTCCAAGAACTAGTCTTCACCTAACATGCTTAAGCTCACCCAATAAAAGCTCAAATATGGCATGTAACCACTCATTAGAAAAAAATGACATATAGAAAAAATATATGCTTTCTAGACCTCATGAAACATCCAACAATGCAAACCACACTTACTTTTTTCTTCACGAAACTAAGTTGCCCAGAAAGCAATTTTGGAAACTCAACTAGTTTTCACCCTTTCTTCCACTTTCAATAATTCTAAACTCCTTCAATAGGAAAAAAATCATCCCTCTTCACTCTCAAATCAATAACAAGCATCAAATAATCCAAAACTTGATTCTTCTACCTCAATATTCTAGCCAAAGCAATCCATTTGAAAACAATCAAATCTATCTTCACAAATTGAGATGGTTCACCTATCAAAACTAGTCATCAAGATACAAACCATATACCATTGGAAATCCCTCTAAATCTACTTTTTATAAAATTTTACATTTACCTCCAAATCCAAGTGGAAAGCTTTCAACTAGACCAATCTCTAAAACTTCTCAAAACCCCCCTTTTAGGGCCCAAAGACCAATATTCATAAATAGGGCACACTTTTCCCTCTAGGAATTAAAACATGACCTGAAAATATCATGGAAATGTAGAAAAATCCCATGCTCAAAACAATGTTAATTTATTCCATACCTTCTTTGGACAACTTTTCACAAACTAAAAATCTTCAGAAACTTTCTGTTTGAGTGGGGTCCACAAACTATCACATGCTTTATCATAAATTTTATGGAAATCTAGAGGAATATTCTAAAACATCCAATCATCATACTATAAAAACTAATTCATTATGGGAACCTACCAAGAATATCTTCTCCATCGCTTTTGACCTAGGGTTTCAAACTCATAAAAAGTAATTTACCTTCTTAACATTTGTTCATAAAAAATTATGACGATGAAACCACTCCATTATTTTTGTGAAATTCTCTTAGATCAATGGAAAAAATCCCTGAAAGCCACACAGTCCCATGCAAATCACACAATTCATAATGAACATTAGAATTTGCTAATCGAGCTAGAAAATCCTTCTTCTCAACCTTGTTTTGCCTAAAACACTATAACTTGCAAAATTCCCTTCACTTTGACTGAAATTTTCCCACAACATCATGACACACCTTACTAACATCTTAAATTCTCACCAAGTCACAAATATCTCTGCATCTTCTCAACCAATCTCATTTGCATGATTAGGCCTTAGAGTTTAACATGTTTAAGCTAGGCCAATAACAAGCTGATCCAATATTATAACCAAGCATGAAACCTCTGCAAACTATCTCTAAATGATGGAAACAACATAACATACCTCCATGAGTGATCTCAATAGCTCACACATATATGCAAGTGACTATCATGCCTAATTAGGCCTCCAAACACTAGGATTAGGTCTAGTTTGCACCATGACCAAGTAGGAAAACCTCATGAATCTATTTCTAAGCTCTCAAAATGACCTAAAATTCCTAAGAAAACATGTCTCACACTACATGCCGCCATGAGCTCATATAACTATCAAACTAAATATGATGCTTCATTTGGCCTCCAAGCACCTAGACTAGGTCTAGATGAGAACCTGTAACTGGGTCTTCCACCTCTACATGCACTCGGAAACTTAGGTGAGTGTCTCAAACTCTCCTAACATGCTCTCCATACCTTTACAATGATCCTAAAGTCACCAAACAAATCTACTCACTACGCTCCATTACTTAGGCTAGCTAGGTCACTTGATTAGGCTTGCTAAACAAAGCCATTCTCACCTTGTCCACTCATGCCATCATGTCATAACCTGATTGACCATGTCAACATGATTCCTAACATCATTTAACACTCCTCCATCATCCTCTTTGTAATTAACGAGCTTTTACATCAATGACAACACTTATACTCACACATGCCAACAATCTCCCCCTTTGTCATTGATGAAAACTACCTAATTCTTCTCCCCTTTTTACATTAATGAAAAACATACCTATGCAAGTGGTTTTCTTATATTTTTTATATTCTTAGGATCACCTCTTTGTTGGAAACATCAACTAAAGTCATCAAACAAGCACAAAAACTTGTCATTTCTTCCTTATACTTTGTTTTTCCTTCTTTCTCACCATGGGAGAAATGTGACATACCCGAGAAGAGCTATAATGGTGCTTATACATTATAACAATAAAGATTCAGGGTTTAAAAATCATTCTTACCTCTTTTTTAATACATCTTAACATATCATGCTCAAACCCGGCTTGAATCTTCCATATCTTGACTTCACACAATTCTTAGGATTGAAACCCCCAAACGGCCTTTTCAAAGTGTAATTTAGATCAACTTTAGACATCCATGGAATCTTAGGTACAACATGAATCTAGTCCTTATAGCTCCCCCTAGGTTTATATCACCCTTTTCTAACTGAAAATGAAAAACTTGATCTCTTACCTTGTTTTCATGCCATTGGAATGGATCAAGCAAATCATCACCGCCTCAAGCACTTCTTCATTATTTTCAATATCGTTGCATGTTATTACAACCTTCTTGATTCAAAAACTCACGTACCCTTGAAGTGTACTTGCAAATCATCATTACCTTTTCCTTGTAAGTCTTCATGACCTCCTTCATACTACTTTTATTCATGGTCAAGACAAGATCCCCTACCTTAAAACTCTCATATAGACCTATAACAACCCATTTACCTTAAATCCTCTCGACAAAGATTATACCCTCATCAATAATCATGTTTATCTTGTAACTTTGTTATTTTCTTTAACAAGCCTTAAGTCTTCATCCTAGACCATAAATACCTTGCAAAATATATTTTCAATGTTAATCCTTTTCTTGAGACACTCTTCAGACTCAAATATCCATGTACAAACCTTTAGTTTCTTTTGTTTTCCTCTCTTCACACGTCCATAGTTCTTTGACAAGATGCATTATCCCTATCCACTCAAAAGGAAAGACATTACTAACTTACCTTGCAAACATGACTAATGTTTCCTTCTCATCACTTCTAAACACCATACATATCTTGACTCAAGTTCAAAACAGTTCCTCTACCTTATTAGACAATACCAGTCATTCCGTAACACCACATTTTCAAGTGCAAAATTACCTTCTACAATACTTCATCTATCAATAATGCCCCGATATAGTGAATTTTCTTCTCATAGTACATGATATATAGTCTTGTTATAACCTCTCTTCACATTTTAAGGACCTATAGCTCATTAGCTCCCCCTCATCATATGTCATTACTCTTAACATCCCGATTTCTCCAACACAAACATATACTCATCTTGATACAATGTAACTTTAATAAGAGAACATACCTTGTCATCATATGATTTTTGTTAATGTATTTACACTTATCCATGTCATTTTATCTTTTTAGTCTCCTTGACACTTTCTTTTCTTGTTAGATGGTCATGAACTACTCCCCTGTCTTAAGATATCTTTACAAACTTGTAGATAGTTGTTATAGTACTCAACCTTGTTCAATGTTCACCTTGGCTCTTTTGAATGGACTAGTACTTGAAGTTCATGCACATATTAAAAAAACCTATTGGCCCTTTGTACTTCTCCATATTACCTTCAACACATTTTTTTGGTTGAATAAATTTACATTTCTTATACCTTTGATAGAAACAACTTTTAGTCCTTACTAATCATACCTAGGCTTGCAATCCCAATTTGGTTTTAGGAAATACATTTATTGTCTTTCACAGACTTATCCTTGATCTGACCTACCATCTTAGACACAATAAACCTTGTAAAATCCCTTTCATCCTTCACTTAGGCTTGATGCAAGACACAAACTTCAAGAAGATATACACTGTCTTGACAACGCCAATTTTAACATAAAGGAACTCATCTATTTCACTTTTCAGTCTTATCAATACCTTGACCTTATTTGAATGAAGCTTCCACAATGCATAAATAATCTTAGAACTCTCTTAACATGTTTTTAGAGAATACATACCTTGTCAAATCACTTCCATACCCGTAAAAACTCAAATTTGAATTTGACAATTTTGATAATGCTTCATCCTTCTTTGTACATACTCTATAATGCGTAACCACTCTTGATGCTCTTCAACCTTGACCCAAGTAGTAAAGAACCACCTTGTAAACAAATTTCACTTCCGAACCCTTTTAATAACATGTTGAGGACCTTCTCAAAGCATCATCTTTCAATAATCCTCATGAAAATACTATGACAAACTTATGGAGTTAAGACATAAAATATTTGACAAAGAACACCTAACATATTTATACCAAGACATGACCACAATATTACTATGGACAAACTAATCATCTTGGTAACATGATATACATACTTTGACATAACAAGACTATGCTTAAGCCAATGAAAATAATGATAAAATTTCTAATGAATTCGAGATACAAAATCACCATAACTCAAGATGAGGTACATTGGACCCTTTTGATGAACCAACATGACTTTACACTCAAGAAAAAAAGACAATTGAAATACATGGATCACTCAAGAGAAGATCATAACCATACCTTGAAGGATCAAGACAAGAATTCAAAAATACCAAAACCATTAATAATCCATATCATGACAAACAAAGACCCAAAACATGACTGTATATCCTTAGAAAGACTTCTTGACTGTAACCACACACATTTTATTGTTTGAAAGACCATAAACAACAACATAAGACTTACAAGACATACCTTAACACTTTGATAGCATGCCCTGACATCATGAAAAAACCTCTACAATAGTATACTACAACCAATCATCTCCCCCTTCTAACAATCATTCATATGGATGAACATGTCTTTAAGAATCCTAGTAGAGATGTAACATTTCATGATCAACCTAGAAGAGTGAATTGAAGATGTCCCAAACACTCTTAGATACCTGAAACTCACCTTTTCCATATTGTTTATATATGTACCCTAAGAATCTATTTGATTAGCATTCATATCTATTATAGGTAAAATCGTAATACCCTTTTTGGATCCCATATCCTTCCTTGTATTCTATCATGTATTCTAGGACCTTGAAAGCTCCTCTCTTTCATTGTAGGACCATGCAGTCTCTAACAACATGCCCAATCTTGTTACAATCAAAACATACAACTCTACTCCTTTCCTTGTAACATTCATTACTCAAATTATGACTTGATGGTTCATATAAATAGTACTTAAAAACATGACCTCTCTCATGACAATTATAGAAAATTACATTCTTTTCTTGCTCACTCCTACTATCCCTCCAAGGATGATCATCTTTGAAAAACCTCCTACACTCCTTTTCCCTATGACCAAAGCCATTACAAGTGTAACAATAACCATTAAATGATCTTTCATACCTTGAAGCATTAGGTGCCTTATGGAATTTGTCTTCACATTGTCTTTGACACTTATCTCTTTTAGATCTTCTTTACATTTGAATCTTCAATCTCCTTGCTGAAAATAGTATCCTCTTGCATCATACCTTTTCCTTGGTGTCATCTTTGAATCCCAAACTTGCTCTATCTCCTGTAGATCTTTGTTTGCCAATAATATCATCAAGATCCTAGTGTTTTTCTCAAATTTATTAAAGGAATTATCCTTATTAATAGCTTCATAAAGATATTCCCTTATAAACTCTATATACTCTTCAAATTTGGTGCACTTACCTTTTTTGTCTTATAAACTTGTGATTAGAAACTTTACCTTTTCTTCTAGCATCCTAACTGTCTCATTTAGCTTGCTTGTTTCTGACCAATTCTTCTCTTATAGATCATGAATATTATCTTCATATTATTTGAATAATGTTTTCATATTCTTATTATTTCTTTCAACATGCTTCAACTCATTTTGAACACACTTCAATTCAGTCTCATAGTCATCATCTTCTTCTTCATCTTCAGAATGTATGGAGTCACCAAAAATTATAGGACCATTACTCATAGATTTAACAACATCTTTGTTCATAAACAAGACCTCATATATAACATATCCATGTTCTAATTCAGATTTTGAGTCTGAAAATCCACTATCATAACTACTTTCTTCAGATGAACAAGCCTCTTCCTTTGTATAAAATATCTTCTTGCCCTTATTATTGTAGTCAAACTTCTTAGAGTTCTTTTTTCCTTTAATATACTTGTGATTCTTCTTGACATGATATTCATCATGCTCATTCTCATCATGATCTTCCTCCTTGTGCTTATAGGGACATTTGATATCAAAATTACCTACTTCACCACAATTGAAACATTTAAAAGGAAGTTTACCTTTATATTTTCCAGAACCAACCTTCAATCTTCTAGCAAGCATTACAAAGAGTTCTTCATCATAAAACTTAACAAAATATTCATCATCCTTAGATTTATTTCCCTTTGATGCAGAGGATCATTCAAACTTAACCAACCAATAAGTTAGTATAGCCAAAACTTGCAAAATTGATGCAAAAATCTTCAAGGTTAACTTGTCCAAAAACCAACAAAAATAAAGGCTTGAGGCTCCAATTGAATTGTCCAAAAATTTAACACTATTTCTGGACCTTATTCCATGCCTTATAAACCATAAAAATGATGCAAAAAAATTAAAATCTTCAACTCTCTTACCTTTCCTCAAAACTACCCTCTCAATGCTTCTTAAGAACAAACAGTCTGCATGACAAATTTCTGTCATGCATATCTTTTGCTGCACAAGTCCAATTGTATTAAAAATTTGATAGCTTCTATTAGTATCTACAAGGAAAATATTTTCCAAATTTCATGAATTTTTCATTATGGATTTCAATAGTTATGACTATTTTTCCGAGCATACATTACAACAAACAATTTGTGTGCAATCTCAGTTCAACAATGGAATCACTCCATAACTCTAAAAATACTCAACATCAATGAGAAATATTGAAAACCCATCTGAAAAAACATTATCATCCACCTATGATCCAATTTTTATGTCATTTAGATTTAAAATGAAAAATTTATGATGATTGTCCTGAAATAGATCATCACACTTTCACACACACAGTTTGCATATTTCCTCATTCAAATTTGTTTGTCATCATTATCTCCAAATTCTGCCCATGAAAACTAAAAATTACTTTTTAATATTTTAATGGAATATGTCACACATGTTAATGCCAATTTTAAACCTTTTAATGGAGTACAATTCCATTTATGCATGTTTTATCCTTTCCACACAACAAGGAAATACTACAAACAATTTACTTACCTATGCCAATATGACATTTTCATGGTCTCCAATGGTTTCCACATGCTTCCATTCATTCTCCTATTTTTATCATGGTTTAAAACCTTCTTCATACCTGAAAATATCATTCATCAAGCCAAAAATAACCAAGAATAATCCATAAATGCACAATCATTCATAGTTACACAATTTCATGCTCAAGAAAAGTATCTTCATTTATCAAATCAATGGAAGCACATGACTTCTTGAGCCTCTTGGCTCTGTTACAAACTTCCTTCCTCCTCTCAAAACCCTCTCTCTCTTCCTCTCACCAACCTCTCATCTTCCTCATTCATTCGAATACATTTGATTTTATGAGAAAAGGAGGGTAGTTAGGTTGAGAAACCACTAACTCACCTAGGCTTAGACTTAACTAGATGAGGTTTAGGGTCTAGTTAAGATCAAATAGATAATTTTACAAGTTTATACATGCTCCTTGACCCCTAATTACACCTTTATTGAACTATACTAACTCCTAGATTACTAACTTATTACAAAGACTAATTCAAATATTCAAAAGTACCATTTTGGAGGGAAAACTCCAAATGGTCACTTATTACATATCCATGAGTCCAAATGGACTAGAAACACCTCCTATGCATCCAAATGGACATAAGACACCCTAAGAAACTATGAAAAGCCAAAATTAGATATGTACAGATTCTCTTGCATCATACTCCCCATGTGGAGAGAATGATGCTACATACAAAAGGCCTTCTTTTTTTTCTTGTTTTCCAATTGTGCTCTACTTGTAATATTCTCCTCTTTATTGCTGCATTTTCTTCAAATTTATCAGCTACATTATTTATTTGTTCTTCACTCTTTTCCTCTATCTTCTTCTTCATGTCTTTGTCCTCAAAAATGAGGATTTCATCCCTCTTTCTCTTCACTTGAGCTCTTTTAAGAGTTGCCTTTTCAATTTTCTTTACCTCTTCATCAATCAAACCTGAAAACAATCATGTAAACAACACCTTATATGAAAAAATAAGTTACTTTTTTGTCTCTTCACATGTTTCTTCTTCATTTTCAATTTTTTCATCCATCATCTCCACTTTCTCTTCATTACTCTTCATTTCTTCACCATGTAAAACACATTCAAGTAGTGAAATGTGGGTGTGGATGATTGCAAGAGATGTTTGCTTCTGTTAGAAGTCCTCCACATGTTATCGAGAAGAGAATGAAAACAAAGAGAAGACCGCAAGACCACATATCGATAACATTCTTAGCAGGAAAAGGTATCACTATAACGCCCACATTTTACACACACAAATACGACAAAAAATACCAATATATATATATATATATATTATATATATATATTTGACTTAAATTGTAGTATACACGACACTACAGGAGATCACTTAGGAAAACACACAACACATGATATGTTTGCACAAACATTAACCCACATAGATAACATGAAAAACATGTGATGCACATCAAGGCCACCCTTTTTTTTCAAATGATAAGACATAACATAATAATTCAACTATATTATACACTTATAAATAAGGTCTTCCCACAACACGATATTTTTAGGATTACACATTTATTATAATCATGTTTCAATATTTAACTCAAGTTCGGAAAGAATCATAATATGTGAATCATACATTCCTTTTCCTTTTGCTATATTTCCTTTATACTTTTTAACATTTAACTTACAATGTATCTCATTGGATAAGGATCATCTACATTATTTCAATTACTTGTTTAATTAACTCATTTGTTAATAGGGTATTTATTTACACACAAGGCTATTTACATACACACAAGGCTATTGGGTCTTATCCCTAGGATTCACTCCCAAGGGCATGTATCTTGATATTATATCATACCTTTGTTACACAACAGAACAAGTGTAAGTCCAATTGAGGTAACGTTCGGGATTTAGGGTTGCGTTTATTTCACTCATTTATAGATTGATAATTGATTTAGTACACAATAAGTATTATATACAAAATAGGTTCTTTATCCACAACAAGAGTGTTTAATCACATTATAAGGAAGATCATGTTTCACTTTACTTGTGGAATAACATCTCACGATTACACTTCCCAAGGACAAACATCAATTATAGTTTTATTATAGTTATGCTCCAACAATTAGTTAAGGATTCAAAGGCACTTAACATGACAACATACTTCATTATTTTTGTTTCTAGATTAGGTTTCTCGAGTATTGTTTTACATCCAAATTTAGAGGTTTTATCCATAAATAGGTTCATATGCCTTTTGTAAATAATTGTGTAACCTATTTTCTAATAGGGCATTTGTATCCTCATGAGACTACTAGTCCATGTCTTAGGAGATTTATCTCTAAGAACATGATCACATAGTTTCACATCATACATCTATTACATAATAGGACAAGTGGGAGAGCAAGATGGAGTAGTCCATCATTTAAAGGGTTAAGGATCACATTAGAGTTTACACAACATGGATCCTTTTTCTCACCACAAGATGGTTTAAACATGTTATAAGAACGATCTAAATTTCACCTTTCTCCAAGCACATCATTTTATGGTTACATTTTCACCAACTAATCATAAATTAAAAAGTTGTTAAGTTTCACAAATAACTCTTAGTATTGTACCATAGAACCCAAATGATAATAGAAATTGGGTAGCGAGTTCATTTATAATCCCAACTCTTGAGGTGACTTGCAAGGGTAGTCGATGATCTTTTCCACCCAACACCATTCACTCTACACATGTTTTCGGGCCAAGAGGGTTTTAAATCATGTTTAAATTTGGTTTCCCATAGAGTAATACCTTAAGAAAATCACATTCTCCTTACTACACACCCAACTATAAACCATATGATGGAACGACATACAATAAGAAAATTTTTAACCATGTGATTCCTTAATGTCGGGTTCACGACAATGTCGCTAAGCATGCAAGGCTAGGATGGAAATCTCAACTTGGGCTCTTATTTCCTTAAGACATGGGTGCCATCAAGTTTAAAGATTTAGGTTCATCATAAGGTTTTAGTTTTCTATAAATAATCACACAGGAAGGGTAGTTATGCATGAATTTTATACTAGGGTTAACTGTTTTGTTTAGATCTCTTTATTACATTTTCAAGGTAAGAAACACAACACACCAATTATTTAATCATCAATTGCACACTGAAATTGCACTATAAGATATCAAATTCAATTTCATTTAACATATATATATCCAACCCCCTTTTTTCTTTCCATACGTAAATCTGAATCAAAATGACACATATGGTTAAATGCACATTTCCCAAGCACCCCTAAACTAGCACCTCATACATATTACCAAATTTCAATAATAATTCTTGCAATACATCACAAAATGTTGGTTCATTCTCTACAATTACATTGTTTCAAATAACATGCAAAAATAATATTTTTAGTGTCACTTCACCTCCTCCAAGTCTCGATACCTACAACCACCGCATGGTCAACAAAATGTTGGCATGGCATCCACCTAAATCTATCATAATTATCATTTTTAGTTTTCCATTTATATCATAATAGTAATACACACACAACAAGAGAGGGTTAGGGGAATATATTCATTTCATTTCATTTCATTTCTTAACTAAGGGAGGAGAGAGAAAGAGATAGGGAAGAGAGAGAAGAGAGAGAAACACTATTTTCCTAAAAGTCAGATTTTACGCAACAAGCCACAAGAGAGAGTTTCATACAATTATTTATATGTTTTATTAAAATTTTCACGATGGTTTATTGTCTTGACTAGGGTCCTATAACCTTATTTTACATTTTTCTACTAGTTGTGAAAATGTCTCATTTTGGCTCAAAGGATAAGAAACCACGTTCAAAACTATCTTCTGATGAGCAAAAGCACAATGGGTAAATTTATACGTGTACTCCTTTACACCAAGAATTCACATGAACGGACGAGTTGAGAACTAGCGAATGGTTTACAAACGACGATGGGTTTTTCTCGGAGCCACTAACCATAATTGGTCCAGTTTGACCTAGTCAAACAACGTCCGGAGGCCTACAAAACCCCTTTGGAAAACTATCTAGAAAAGTTTTTTTTCCCAAATGAAGGTTATAAGTGATTGTCTAGTAGAAATACTAGAGGTTCACGAAGGTGGAAAGACATTCCTTCGCTCAAGGTCCAAACGGTGGGACGAAACAAAAACCAACTTTTAGTTTTAACAGCTTCCTAAAAGTGCAAAATGGGTAATAGGGCTCCTAAAGGGGAAGTGAAAATGGTCAATTAGGGTCGATCTAAGGCTTGATGTGACTCTCCTCATAACAAGGAACGCATACGACACTTGACATCTCTTTTAGGGGGCTCAGAATGTTGTTTTGCAAGTCTCTAAAAATTACATTTTTCTAACTTTGCAAGGTAGAAAAAATGGTTGTTTTAGTTGACGAATCATCTAGCTCTCGCCAATACCAATGGACACAAACAACTAATTTTGATACCTTGGGTCTAACAACATATAAGGTTGTGGTAGCAACCACGGTTGTTGGTCAAATTGTAACTTGGTTACGTAACTCACAAGGTGGGATTTTATTGTTTTGCACTAATCATCTGGTTAAACATATCCAATTATTTAAGTATCTAATGGTTTAATATTTCTATTATATTGTAAATGAAGAACCAAATCATAAAAAATTATAAAGTATGTAGGTAAGAGACTGTATGGATGAAAATTGACATGCAACCTTCAACCACACTCGAACCCCCGAGGTCGTGCCAAGGCAGCCGATGTGGAAATGTGTGTGGCTAATTGTAGGAGGATCAGTGACTAAGATCTGGTAGTTTGATCTCCTAGTAGTTGAGTTGGAAAAGGGGAGATTTAGAGGTTATGAATGGGTAACATAAATTCCCTATGGTTTGTCTAACTGAATCTCAATGTGGAACTAGTTTGAAGTGTCCAAATTAACTAAGATGAAACTAACAATCTATACTACTGCTGAAAGGAAACTAACGTAAATGAAACAAAAAAACTGAAACATCATAATTACAAACAAAAATTTACTTTTATTCTAAATGATTGAACTACTCATAGACTAAAACTAAACAATAAAAATAGCCCCGGCGTGATTATTCTACTTTTGTCTTGAGTGTATTGAAACTAAACTAACTTAAAACAAGAACTTTTCCAAATGATCTATGATATGTAGACAACCTCCTACATATATTCTCTCCTTTAGATCCACAGGGATGGGAAGAAGAGGATCCATCACCGGAGATTCTATTAATGATTTAAACCCTCTTGGAAATTAACTAATTACTTACAAATGAAAGGAAATTGATTTCTACTCTATTTGATATGATGTAACAATGATAAATTGCAGCAATGAAGGAAATCAAACAATAACTCCAACTTGGAATTCACAGAACAGAGGTAAATCCACTATGTGATGAAATGTCCCCTATGTTTATCCTTTTTTTTCTCTATGTGTCCATATGAGTCCAAGGAATTGGTAATGCAAAGGAAACAACAGGAGAAGGCGCTTGAGCAATGGTAGCTTAAAGCGGTCTAGTTGTAATGCAAGTGGAAGAGGGATAACACAAGTGAATAGAGCTTGGCTATGTAATTTTCAGCAGGATTGTGCAGCAATACTATGCAAGATACACAAAATTCTCATGCCATTTTTTGAATACAAGCATTGAATATATAGGAATTGGTGAGATGTGCCTTCATGCACAAGGAAGCCCTGGAGTGCCAAATAATTGGGTGAAGAGGCAGTTCAAACTAATTAAATATTTTTAAAACTAGAAGAGGGAAGGAATACCATGCAAACAAGACTATTTTTAGGAAATTTGGTTCACAAACGCACCTTGGAAGTCAAGTTAAGTGAAGCGCCATGTGTTTAAATCACGCATGGAAGGTTCGGAAAAATGCGCGGGACCGCCACCCTACGCAGGGTGATGATCGCAAGACCACCGCCGCCCAAGCCTGGGAGGTGGTTTCAAAACCGTCGCCCAAGCTGGGTGACAAACATGGAACCACCACCCAGGAAGGGTGGTATTTTTGACAATGAAGGTCAAAACATGCATACAATGAATCAGGAAGCTAGAAGAAAGTGTGCAAAAGCTAAGTAAAGATTTCTAGGTTAAAAATGTACACTTTGTGAATGAGCTTAGGAACTCAAACACATTTTGAAAGGACGTGAATCATCATTGGGGACTTTTGTGACTATTTTATGACAATGTAGCACATGCAATTTTGGGTACATACATATTGCCCCCTTAGGTAAGCCTCTTAGCCATGAAAATGCGTAGAACGTAGATTCCGAGTATGGCATTCCCAAAATGGGGAGTTAGAAGTTATACCTAACACGCTAGTGTGTCGAAATGTCACCATCCAAACTCCCACTACCTGTAAAATGAAAAATAAGACTTAAGTGTAGATAGATGAATTATCAAAAAATAAACACTAAATTAAAACAACAAGAGGACTTACCATTTTTGTGGGGATATAAACTTGCCTTTGTTAGTGCTCCAACCCTATGAACATATGCTCTCAAAATGAACTTATATATATATATATATATATATATATATATATATATATATATATAAACAAACTCATTTTCCAATTCATTTGCGCGTATTGACTTGGTGATTTTTGAGCTCTGGGCCCATGATGACCATTTCATTTGTGAGTATGGTTGAATTGGAATGGATTTAGGAATGGTATTTTGCATTAGGCTTGGCCCTTTCATTGTTTGAATGCTTTTGAGAAGAACTCCTAAGAAATTTGTAACTAGAGCGGTCATAAGGGGCCTCAAAGAGGTGGATAGGTAGAGTGCCTTTATTGCTTAGTCTCCATTTTGTGAGGCATATATGATGTTTTGGTATTTCGTGCTCATTGTGAGTGTTTTGACCGCACCTAGTGTGTAATGACATTGTACAAAACTATGACACACCATGATATGTACAAATATCTCTTTTTGGCTCGGTTATTCCTTGCATAGAGTTGACTTCCATTTATGATTTGATTCATGTGTGTACTCTTAGATGTTTAGAATTTCCATTTTTATATGTTTTTCAAAATGTATGTAGTGGATATGAATGCTAATAGAATGATTTCTTTTTTTGTGTTTTGTAATGCTGATACATGATAATGCAAATACACTGTAATGTTGAACTTTAGTTTCTCTAAGAAATTTTTGATACTTCATATTATTTTGGCAAGACGTGATGAAAGAGTGATATGATAAGTGAATGAACTTGCCCCACTCCTAACTCCATGCAACCTAGTAAGATGCGAGGGCTCAACACCAAGAGCCAAAAGGGGCACAAGTTATAGAAATTTGTTGAATGGTAATGATGAGAGAAAGACAAGGATTTGGAAAAACCAAATTGAGACCCTACAACCTCATTCTACTCAAGTTTTCTTCATAGTTTAAAATGTGAATTGCTTTCCAGTTTATCTAGAATTAGATCCATAGATGGCCACTTGGTTGACAAAATATGGTTTTGAGGTTTTAAACTCTTTTGAAATTCTGGACATCTAACTCACTTTGTTCTAATTTATGATTTTACAACATTTGAATGAACTGTATTTCTAACTTTCAAATTTGTCAAAGAGACTCCCTACACCTTGCCCCATGATTCTAGTAGGAAGTATGGGCTAATCACCATGGACAAGGCATAGGCTAGCCAGGGAACTTCTCTCCTTTCCCAACCCTACATCACTAGTAAGAGATGCAAGCTCAACACCGAAGGTTGGTAGGGCAAAGAAATGTGTAAAATAAAAAATTTATGTGGATTTACATTTGACTTATTTATCTAGGAAAAATGTCTAGAATGTTCTTATTTCTAAAGAGATGTATATGGGATAGATGTGACACCATGAAGCTTCTAGAACAAACCGTAGGAAAAGACACCTAATCTAGAAGAAACTACAAATAGAACCAAGTATGTAGGCCTTGGTATGGTTACTATCAAAGCTTATCTTATCTTATTTGAACTGATGAAATGATTCAGAAATAATTGATGATACCATGAGGATTTGAAGAGATATGATTTGAATGTTTTGCCAATGTTTTCAAAAGTTTTTAGGAATTGTTATAAGAATAAGTCCCTTGATCACAAATTTACGAAATGAACTGGAAGATGAAAATGCAATGCAGATGCAAGAATGTACATATTAAAATGTAGGTGAAAATACATGTCATGATTTCTAAGGTGAAGAAAGTTAACGAATATCAAATTCTTCACCCCTAAAAATACACAACGGAGAACCATGATCCACAAAATTTCCATTCTCTGACAAGGGCCTGCCATTATAGGTTTAAACTTACAACCCTTGCCCGAGAAGTGTATATGTCCAATCATTTTTCTGAAAGAGGTGTTCGTGCACCTATTTGTCACGTTCTTGAGACATGTTGTATGGGTGAGCATGACTATGTCGCTCGGCCTTGTTTCCTATATAGAGCATTGTGTTTACTTGTGATCCTTGATGAATGGTGAGGTCTTTCCCCATGGATATGAGAAGCTTTGTTTAGACGCACATGGGTTGAAATTGAGGTTTAGAATAGAACAAACCTCGAGATTGTTTTGATGGGTATCGTTTCAATCTCAAATTTCCCTTCTTCATTTTTTTATTCTATCTTGTTTACACCTAGACCTAGGTCATCAGAGGGAAGAGATGCTAAACCGAGAAGACTACCCATCCCCTGTGGTTCAAATGGGAGGAATATCAGATCATCATTCTATAAGAGTTTCATAATTTCTTCTATGGTTTTAGTGGACACTATTTCCACAAAGATTGATTTACCCTTATCTGGTTTTTCCACCTCAAATGTTTTTGGTTCAATGAGTTCAACCTTGACACGCCCGGGGTGATCGGGACTAGCTCTTTTGATGGAGGTGGTTTGTTCAATTGATTCCTGGAAGTTCATACTATGTATGGAATCCTTTCTTCTTCTTGAGGTTTTCTAAGTGTATATTAAAGGGCTTAGGATCCCCTTGAGTGATGAATACCTTCCCCAAATGGAGGAATCTAATCTCCTAGAATAAGTTAGAGAGGATAACCTTCATTTGATGAATCCAGGGTCTCCTAAGGATCATGTTATAAATTTTTTCCCTGTCGATAATGTAAAACTCCATCAAGATGGTTTTTGGACCAAGTATGACTGGAAGAACTATGGTTCTAATCAAGGTCACTTTAAGATTGTCATACCCTCGTAACGTGTTTCTTGTAGAGGAACAATTTGTCTCTCCATATCCCAAATTATGTAAGAAAGAGAAGGGAACCACATTTACAAAGCAGCCCCATCATCAATCATGGCTCTCTTAATGCAATTGTTATAAACCTAGACTTGTAAAAATAAGGTAGGATCACCTCTTTGAGAAATTTCAGCATTAGATGACATCTTGTCTATATCAAAAACAAACCTAGTATCCCTATCATTTTATCCTAGAGGATGTATGTCAAAGTCAATATGATTTATTTGAGTACTAGGAGGTGGCGTAACATGGATTAGATGACCAAGACCTAGTGCATTGAGAAACGTAGAACGATGCGCAAGTGAATTCTTCAGCAAATCTAGAAATGAAATGTGAGAAAAGGTCTTGTTCAAATCCAATATTAAATCATAGGCTCCTATTGGTTTTGAGATTGTAGGAATGTCATACTACGGGAAGAAAAGAGTGGGTAGGGATTGTGAAACATACTCCTTTGTCCGAGTTGTTGCATTAATTTTGGGCTCAACCTCTAGATCAAATAACCCCAAGATTTTTGTATTATCATTTGAACTAAGGTTAGGAGAAACTCGAGAGTTGTAAGAAGTTAAGGCTTCATGATCATTGTTTCCTATAGGAATACCCTTGTTTATATTTTGAGGATTCACTTGGGAATCCCAGGATGTTTTGGGTTTGCATTTTGAGGTGTGATAGGTTTGGTATGACTAGGCTATGGGTTTGTTTCAAGATTTGCTAGGAACATGTCTACAAAGAGTTGCCTTTGGTTTTTGGGAAATATTTGTAGAAACTTATTGCAATCATGAAAAGTCCTATCATCATGACCTCAAACCTTATGGAAACCATAATATAGGTTAGGGTCATAATCTCTTGTCCTTTGATAAGTGTCTTGTTGTTGTTGATTATAACCTCGGTTATAATTTTGAAATTGATTGTTATAACCATGATTTGTTGCCCCTTGGCTAGAGTTTTGATATTGGTTTGGGCCTTGGGTTTGATTTTTCTTTTGAGAGGGATGGTTTATGTCAATTGTGTTGACGAGGAGACAATGTTAGGGGCTATTTGATTTACCATGATGTTGTTATTTTTAGTGTTACTGTTGTTTGAAAAACCAACGCTCTTGGCTTGATGAGTAGCACGATTCATGGTAGCACCATGATTGCAATTCACACCCTTAGGTCCTTGGTTGTTGGCACCATTATTTTGATAATTTGCATTATTTTTATTTGGGGATACCAATTTCCCATTGGGACCATAGATCTTACACCCACTTTCTATAGAAGCTTATTTAATTTGAAGCGCACCCTCTAATACTTCCTCGTAATTGTAGAAAAGAAACTTTTGGACTTCCTCCCTAGTCTCTTGATTAAGCGAGTGAAGGAAAAGATCAAAAGTTCCATATGGTCCATGTTGGTCACACTTGTAGAGGAATAGAGAACTTGGCACCATCTCTGGATGAAATGGGTGGTAGATTGATTTTGATCTTGTCTAATATACAGGAACTCCCTAATCCCTATATGTAACAACTTGTTCATGTCAAATGCTTTGAGGAACTCAGAAACAATCTGTTTAAAGGAATGTATAGAAGCTTCGAATACGGTAATACCAATCCAATGTGATTCCTTTGAGATTATTTGGAAAGATATTAGCCACTATAATATCCCAAGGAAGCAATTCCACGATAAGCGATAATGTAGGCCTTGATATGAGCATTCAGATCTCCTTCTCCCTTAAATTTTGGAAGATCTAACAATGGGCATGGAAGCATGACACCACATATGGTGAAGTCAAGAGGCTCCTTTAAGTAATCAGTGTAAATACCTATTGCATAAGATTCCACCATTGAAGATCCTTGATGAGGAGGTGGAGGAGGAGGAGCTGGATAAGCAACATTATAAACATTGACTGGAACGTATGGGGTCCCTTGATATGGCATGTAGGGAGCGGGAATGGCATACGGGTCCATACGGGGAGTTTTTGAATACATGTGCAAGTAAGGTGGGATAGTTCTAGGATATGGACTAGCGAGCATAAAACCAGGGAACATCGTATTTCTGTTGTGGTGGCATTCAAGAATGCACTTCCATCCAAGCCCTTACATAGGATAAGCTTGAGAAGGATGAGGACCCATCCCTAGTGTGTCTAACCCTATGAGAAGATCACTTAGATTTGAATGAACTAGATAACCTTGTTGTATAGGATATTGCATTGGTTGCTCATTGGAAGGGATGTATCCTTTGTTATCAACTAGATACCCTATGTTCTTCCCTACTGCATGTGTTGGTTGTGAAGTCTGGGCACTTTATAGTTCTCTAATCCTCCCTAATAAAGTAGAAATAATATCATTGGGAGAGGATTAAGTCCCTTGTTGGGGTGCCTTTGGCATAGGGTTTGATTGAGCAGGCTCATGATACCCTGTCATGAACTATTTAGTGTTATAATTATTTTCTTCCTTAGAAGTTAAAATCTTAGGATAGGCATTCAAAATATCAGAGGTTGTAGCATTCATTCTATCCAAAGACTCATCTATCTAACGAAGAGGATTAGTTATTCATGTAAATATATCATCTTCTGTTGATTTCATGGTAATGTGAGGTCTTGAGAAGGCTTTTTGATAAGAACATGTTCCATTTGTGATAACAACGTGGTTTGCATTCGGTTGACTATATTGCATGTTTAATGGTTGATCAACTTCCTCCATCCTTACATAGCTAATGGGGTTTGAAGTGTAGCTAGGGGAGGTTTGGACGTTGCTTGTGTAATTATCACCCCATCTTGAAAGAGAAGGGAAATGTTATGGTTGAACATTGGTGTAATATCTATCAAAGCCAAATGGCCCACCAAAATCTCTTCCAGACATATTTTATAAAGTATAAAATACATACCAAAATAGGGGAAGAAATGGAGAGGTGAGCTAATAACAATGAAAGAAAAGGAAACAAAAAGAATTAATCCTTCATGTTGGGCTCACCAATTTATACGGATGAAAAGTTACATGCAACCTTCAACCGCACTCGAACCCTTGAGGTCGTGCTGGGCAGACGATGTGGAAATGTGTGTGGATAACTATAGGAGGATCAATGACTAAGATCTAGTAGTGTGATCTCCTAGTAGTTGAGTTGGCAAAGGGGAGATTTAGAGGCTATGAACGGGTAGCATAAATTCCCTATGGTTTGTCTAATTGAATCTCAATGTTGAACTAGTTTGAAGTGTCCAAATTAACTAAGATGAAACTAACAATCTATGCTACTGCTGAAAGGAAACTAACCTAAATAAAACAACAAAACTGAAACATCATAATTACAAACAACAATTTGCTTTTATTCTAAATGATTGAACTACTCCTACACTAAAACTAAACAAGAAAAATAACCTGGTGTGGTTATTCACCTGTGTTGAGTGTATTGAAACTAAACTAATTTAAAACAAGAACTTTTCCAAATGATCTATGATATGTAAACAACCTCCTACATATATTCTCTCCTTCAGATCCACAGGGATGGGAAGAAGAGGATCATCACGGAGCTTCTATTAATGATTTAAACCCTCTTGGAAATTAACTAATTACTTGTAAATGAAAGGAAATTGATTTCTACTCTATTTGATATGATGTAACAATGATAAATTGCAGCAATGAAGGAAATCAAACAACAAATCCAACCTGGAATTCACATAACAAAGGTAAATCCAGCTATGTGATGAATTGTCCCCTCAATTTATCCTTTCTTTCTTTGTGTGTCCATATGAGTCCAAGGAATTGGGAATGTAAAGGAAGTAATAGGAGAAGACACTTGAGAAATGGAAACTTGAAGGTAGTCTAGTTATAATGCAAGTGGAAGAGGGATAACACAAGTGAACAAAGCTTGGCTATGTAATTTCCAATAGGATTTTTGCAGCAATACTATGCAAGATACACAAAATTCTTAGGCCATTTTCTTGAATACAAGCATTGAATATATAGGAATTGGCTGGGATGTGCCTTCATGCACAAGGAATCCTTGGAGTTCCAAATCATTGGGTGAAGAGGCAATTCAAACTAATTAAAAATAAAAGAGGGAAAAATACCATGCAATCAAGACTATTTTTAGGTAATTTGGCTCATAAACACACCTTGAAAGTCAAGTTAATTGAAGTGTCGCATGTTTAAATCACGCATGAAAGGTTCTAGAAAAATGCGTAGGACCACCACCCTACATAGGGTGATGATCGTAGGACCTCTGCCTAATCCCGGGAGGTGGTTTCAAAAATGCCGCCAATTTGGGTGACAAACACAGAACCACCGCTTAGGTAAGGCAACAATTTCGACACTAAAGGTCAAAACATGCTTACAATGAAGCGGGAAGCTAGAAGAAAGCGTGTAAAATATAAGTTAAGATTTCTAAGTTACAAATGTACACTGTAGATGAGGTTAGGAACTCAAACACCTTGTGAAAGGACATGAATCATCATTGGGGAATTTTGTAACTATTTTACGACAATGTAGCACATGTAATTTTGGTTGCGTACAAAGACCATGCCCGACAATACTAGTGTTTGTAGTGTAAGTGGTGCTCCAGGTGGGTTTACCCACATTCTACAAGGCTCCAACTCTCTTTTAGCATTCCGTCAAATAGTTCACGTGCAACCACAACCCCTCCATTTGTACCATTCAAGACAAAATCCAAGGCCACATATACGCTAACCCTCTAAGCATGAAGAGCTCCACAAAACAAATGAAATTCCCATAAAATCAACCAACTTGCTATATACTTCAAACCAATGTGTTTGCCATATAATACATGTTTCCCTTCCAACACATTATCCCCCTCTAGCATAACGCTTGTCATATTCAAAATCCAACTCACCTTGCCAATAACACTTTCATGGCATGACCATTACCCGAATTTACAACTTAAGTGCTTAAGCGGTCCCAAGATAATGAGCGGGAAACCAAACATCAAGTCATATGCTTATGCAGTCCTTTGAGTTGTTCCAAAATCCCCCATTTGGCATAGAATAATGAGGATATTGGTATGATCATGGAAAAATGGTTTCCCCAAACTAATTGCATTGGCTTGGAAGTTTCTATGGCATTTAAACAAGGAGGACCATTTTGTGTATATCCAACATCCCATGTACTCGTGAACCAACCTCTCTCTACATAGAGTTGTGAATGGATAAAAGAGGGTAGTACATAGAGGATGAGTGAAAGAGACAAATCTTGCGGAGATATATTTGGGATAACCTGGAGAGGCACTTTCTATGACTTAATTAACACAACAACTACTCAAAATAAAAGACCAGAGAGTAGGAAAATATATAGGTAGCTCTTATCTACCACGAGAATGATCCAACAAGGTTATAGAGAGCGTAGCACAACCTAGAAGAAGAATAAGAAGATCATTACAACTAGACAATACGTCTAAAATAAGTGCCTTCAAATCCTCAATATTTTTCTTCTTCTTTTGCATATAGTAAACAAAACAATGACAGGTCACATATCCCTTTGGGCAATTATAACCACTTTTGAACAGATACGAATCCAAATAAATTAGTTTTTATATAACACTATGAGGAGATAATAGGATTACATATTTATTCGTCATGTGCGAGGATGGTCTACCCACAATGGTAAGAGTTTAGGACTACAAATAACAAAATCTCCATTTGACGCCATTCCTTCGTAACCCTTGCCCCCACTACAAACTATCCGATTTTACTAAATTTTAGAAATTTGGTTTTCATCACGGTTGAGGCCTTTGGATATCAAGTAAAGTGTTTTTATTATTATCCAAGGAAAAAGATGCGCATCTCCAAAAACATCCAAATCAGCTCTAGCAAGGAGAAAATGTTGGTCAAAGGTTGTGGTGGTGTGAAGTTTTAGGTTTGACCAGGCATTTGCTAGAAATATCCAAGGATCTTTTCAATAATTTACTTGTACATACACTCCACCGCCCATCAATAATTTCTACTAACTCTTCCTTAATACCACCACAAAATCGCATTAAGTCCTCACTGCTCCTCCCTAAATACGCATCCAATGCTTCCAATTGATTATTTTTATTCTTATATTTATTGAAATCATTTAATATATTTTATTAGTATTATTATTATTATTATTATTATTACTAAATTTTAATACGAATATCTCACAATCACATCGATCTCAAATCTCCCTCATTCATTTCGAACTTCCATTTATTTATTTCTTTCATTAGGTGTTTTAAAATTTTTTTATCTAAATTTTTTTTTGTATTATTATTATTAACCATTTTTTAAAACATGCTAGGGAAAAGTGGGGGCACTACAATCACCATCTCTTGAATGACATTGTCAAATATATGTTCAAAATGGAGAATCAGATACCCTTTTGGACAGTTATCGAAATCAAGTATCGTATAGGAATGGCCATGGATAACTGGTTGGAGTCACTCAACTTTGAAATTCTATTATAGTATCAAGTTTTTCACTTGTGCCCTTCCTTCATATTGATGGTGCTTCATCCGAATTAAATATTTACACCAAAAAGTGGTGGAGAGTTTTATGGGTTCAATTTTAGATGGCTCACTGTTCAAATCCATGGATGGTCATCTCTCTTCTCGACGGAATTTCAATTCTCCTCTTAGCCCTTGTGCAAGTCGTTTTCTTATTTCATTCGACCCCTCAAGTAACTGCTCCTATTACACATATAGAGCTAGATGCTCAATTTTTTTCTAGATGCTCAATTATTTTTCTCGATAGTGTAGACTCTAGTGACGAATAAATTGTTTATTATGCTCAAAATTGTAGCGAGTAATTTTTTAAAATGGATATAACTTTACCTTTAAATTTTTAGAAAATTGATTCATGGTAAACATGGCCTTAGTTTCAAGATACTTAATGCAGATCCCATATTAATATCAAGTAGTGATAATGACACTAGTTTCGATAGTGACACAAAGTCTACACACATGACCTCTTTGAAAATATTTCCCAAACAAATCTCTCCTTTGAACATTTATCCATTAATGTCATTAATTTTGAGATTCTTTATCCAACTCTCATTGACCATGACCAATTACATCATGTGGCCATGGACATGTTTCAAAATGATGAAGTCATTGAAGAGTTCCTTGGAACTCATGATCAAATTCCCCTCTTTGACCATAAAAGGTGTTTCACCATTTTCTTTACGTTATTGAGACGAAACAGATAAGGGTTATGGGATGAGGAGGAATACCTATTTATGTTGGTTGGTTGATGGTTGTTTGTGTGCATTATGACTTCTAAATCCAATGTTGATTGTGAGAGCTTCCTTTTGGTTGGGAGGAACTACCTGAAATAGAAAACAAGACCACAAAAGAAGAGTTAAATAATATATGACAGTGGACTACCTAGCGTGTGCTAGATCTGGGAAGTGTGATACTCCCTAGATGGCTATCAATCCATTGTTTAAAAAAATTAATGCAAGAAATAAACAAATTCCTATTGTAGTTGATATGATTTAGGTATTTCATTCAAGAACAATAAGAAAATCTAACATAATAGGCTAGGCTATTGTCAGATTTGAAGGGTAGGTAGGTGTCGGGGTGTTGAACCGGTCGAGTCACATTCGGGTTGTTTGGGTCACTTGGTAGAAGGTAGGTTGGCTCTGTTATTGGCACAGGTGTAAAACAAAAGATCGATGTTGGTCAGGTGTAACCGATGATGACTTAGAAGGGACCGGAAATGGTCAGGGGTGACCGGCATTGGTAAGGTCGGGGTGAAAGGAATTCAATGAGATCTGATTGTAGGAGTTAAACTGAAGCTAAATAGAGGTGGAAGGGTGGATAGGGAGGTCTATAAAGGTCTCAGGTATACTCAAAGGGTGTAGGAGGTGAGAATGGGTAATTTGGTGGTGTGGGTAGAGGAATGGCTAAGTCTACAAGTAGGTAGAAGATGGGAAAGGAACATGCAAGGTATGAAATGATAATAGGAGTGAAAAAGGCTATTAAACTGAAATAGACTATGCTAGTAGAAGATACACTTACTGTGACACGGGTTTGATGGCTGAATGGTGATGATAGTTGATTAGAAGAATGGCATTTGGTGCCACAGTAGTACTTCTGGAATGCTTTTGTGAATGCAATGCTTTAGACTGTCTTGGTGTTGGCTATGGATGTTTATGGGTGTGAAAAGGCTGTGGTTCCGCTTGCATGCCATTCTCTTCTCGTCCAACTTGATCTCAGAATGTGTCAACCCAAAAACAAGGTTGATAAAGTGAATAAATGGTAACCGACGACGGTTTTGGGTTGACCGACGTCGGTTTTGGGGTGACCGCCATCGGTTAAGGCAGATTATCTAGGTTTACTAAAAATAACAGATCATGGTAATCATTTCTACCAGATCTGTCTATTATCTCACGATCAAAGTGGAAGTTGCCTTTTTGTGAGCGGGAATATGGTTAGAGGGATAATAGGAATTGATTTTTAGGGTTGAACTAAGTCTTAGCTCATTAAGGTAACTGGGACCAAGTCTTAGTTAGTTATGGAAACATGCCAAGAATAGGTCTAGGGTGAGGTGAAAATTAGCTTAATTAAATAATTAAGTAATGAATATTATGAGGATGGGTATTAATTTAATTAAGTTAATTAAATTAATATTAATGTGGGGTGGAAGGGGCCATGGTTAGGTGAATATGTTTGAGTTGGTTATTCAATGGGGAGCAAGGGGAGTGTGACCCAATTTTGGTGTCTACATTTTTCCCCTTTTTGTTACGTAGCTTGTATTGGTAAGCAACGCTGACGAAAATAAGATGTGGTTGCCCCATGTGTGGGTGAAGGTGATCCCCCTCAAACTAGGAACTGATGAGGTGGAAGAAAATTCGGTGAGTGGTTTGATAAAAAGTGGGTGTGATGAAGATGAGGGTGGGTAGATGGGGTAATGGGTCAAAGGTCAAATCGGGAAAATAGGGAAATGGGCGAGGATCAAAGCGTGTGATCAAATGTACTCACACGTATAAACTACGGAATGGTACCAAATTAAAGGGCTTGAAAACTCTACATCATCCAAGGTCGATAGGTTTATCAAAATAGGGTTGACATGAGTCTGGTATCTATTGGGTTTTAAAATGATCCTTTTAACAAACCACATTCAGGGGACAACAAGTCCCTCCTCTTTAATGGGAGAGGTTCCCTTATTGAAAGAAAGTAGTAAAACTTATATACAAATGTACAACTTTCAAAGTGTGGATTCTTGATACTTTGAAATGTTTATGCCCAAAGATCATCAATACAAAATAATAGAAGAATTAAGGAGATGAGGAAGGAAGAACATGACAATACCTTTAGGAAATATAGATAGCAGAGTATAACCTTATACATATTGAACTAGGGAGTTGCAGAATAGAATCATTCACTTTCATAACCAATATAATTCCACATACACAAAGTTCTAGAAATCATATAAATAAGAACACAAATTTTCCTATCATAAAAGATGGATGATTCCCAAGTTTCAGAAAAAGAAAGAAGAAAAGTAGAGGAAGAAAGGGGAAAAATTATGTATTGATTACTTTGAATCTATTACCTTTACAGAGTATCAAGATCCAACCCTAATAACAATGTGGAGAAACCATTAAATAGATTCCAGAAGCTGTTACATTCGGTTACAAAAATGATGAAAACGGATGAGATCTAACTAGCCCTTTGTTACTCAAATTTGTGGAGAGATGGATACACCTTTAAGAGGATTTGACCTATCCTCACTACTTTAGGTCATGCCTCTTGACCAGGGTGAGAGGACCCTTAGTGTAACCTCTTGTTTGATGAAGGAGATGGAGATATCCTTCTTTTGCACAAATTTTATGAAGAAAACCTTGGGAAAATACGGTCAATACTCCATGATTTAACTCTTAAGAGTTGTCACTTCTAAATGATGGAGATACTTTCAACACAAGGCTAAGGTTATTGAAGACATTAAGAAATCTTGATTGTTCTACATATTTTAGTAAGTAGATTTTGTTCCTTTGTTGATACACAGGGAAAACAGGGTAGTTCAGGGTGGATTCATGGTTTTTGAATAATTTTGGTGGGAGATGAAGTAGGATAAAGTTGATTATACCAGATCTTTGAAGGGACTTCACAACAATGAACAACTCAACAACAGAAAGCTTTAGAATAGTTAAGATGTTCCTTCAACCAGAAGGTGTGCTTCAATGGAGGCCCAGATCAACATGTTTTCACATAATCTTTGAGACTCTAACATGAAGGCTCGAATTGAAAGACTCAATTAAACACCAAAGTCTCTGATCAATCATGCCTAAGGTACACCTGAAGACTTACAGACAATATTTATCAACAAATGATAGTGAATTGATTTTAAATTTGTTTATCTCATCCAAGATGAAGGCTCTTCTTGAAATGAAATTACAAATACCATTAAACTATCACAGGGATGAGATCTGTGTGATTTCACAAATATTTCAATGTAAGATTGCAATAGGAATGAAAGAAACTATTTGCAGACATTCTAAAACAAAGCAGACACAAATTGCTAGAGATTGGACACAAATTAATTTCAAAATTGCTTAGATTCATCAGCAGGGGAAAGCTTCTAGAGAAATCTCAGTGCTCGTCAATGGCTATACATCTGCAACCAACTTGACATGATAGAAAATCTAACAGAAGAAAATAACAGGTTATCTCGGCTTGGTCTCTCAGGAAGACAACTTTCTCAAATTTTTCTCTTAAGAATTCAACCTCGACCTTTTGTAAGAGTATTCTCATTGCATTTATACATTTTACTCACTCAATTTTCCCCCAAAAGAAGAATATTTGAGGACCTTTGCTTGTTACCAATTTTTTAGAAAGTGACGTTTAACAAATTCAGATCCGAAAGCTGCCAGGTGGACCAATTGTGAACTGATCACATTTCTTGGGCCCTCGACTAATGACTAGGATGCCATGCCACAATTTTTGGCAATCCTTCTAATCATTTTGATTCTATCATGTGAGAAATCCCCTTTTTAATCATTTTCGGAGACTCTACATAGTTGGATATGACAGGTAATCTTTTTCACTCTCGAGGCAACACCTTTTTCATCTTTTACACCTACACTTTCATCATTTCATCCCTTTTCCCTCTCTTTCCTCTGTAATTCTAGCCCCGCATCCATCTCCTCTGGTAATTCCCATTTTTGCGAGTGCTGAGCAATTCCACTTCAAAATATGACCTTAACAATCCTTGGACTCACAATTTAAGTTTCAAATCCATTCAAATGGCACTTTACAGATAGAGATGACAAGGAATTTCATCAAAGAATGATGAAAAATAGTGCGTATTCATGTCTCAGGAGTCTTGGAGAAAAAATGGTGAAAAAAATAGGTGAAATGCACAACAACCATTGATTCTTCCCCTTTTCCACTTTATATCATAGCCATCCACGTGTTTCCTTGGTGCAACTACAAAGGAGAAGCACAGAGGCAAGTCCCAAACAAAGCGCGGAGCCTTCCACGTGCCCTGGGCCCAAGAAAAATGCCTTTTGGCCTTTGAAAAGTCTCAGTGTAAAAAGGAGCCAACGGAAGCCTCCACGTGTCTCAATGGTGCATTTTGAGATGGTCCCCAAAAGTAGAGACCCCAAACAAGTGTGGGCTCAACACGTGTCTCATTCGGTAGAGTTTGTTAAAAAATTTGAAGGTTCAGTGGAAGGTGCCATGTGTCAGGGTCGAGCATTTTCTTTGGCCATTGAAAAGTCAAGCAAAGGGCAAGAGTGAGTGGAAGCCTCAAGTGTCCTCTCTGGTGCTTCTTCAAAATAAAACTTAGGGGTTGGTCCCCAAACATGTGCATGGTCCCTCCACGTGTCCCAGGCCTTTAGAAAGTTGCTTGAAAAGTCTAAGTATGGGAAGACCGGTGGAAGCCTCCATGTGTCTTCATGGCAACTTTGAGATGGTGCCCAAGAGTGGAGACCTGAACAAGCGTGACGGGCTCACCACGTGTCCCAGGCCTTAGAAAATTGCTTTGAAAAGTTTAAGTACAAAGCGGAGCTGGTGGAAGCCTCCACATGTCTCCCTGTCGCAATTGTTAAGGTGGGACCCTGAGGTGGATCCTCAAATGAGTGCCAACCCTCCACGTGTCCATGGTCCACCAAACTATACCGGTTGCATGAAAAATTTGTCTAAGTCTAGGAAAAGTAGCGGAAACCTCCACGTGTCCCCGGCGCAACTCAAGGCCAAACCAAAAGGTGAATTTTCAAATGAGCGTCGTTCCTCCATGTGGACAAGTTTTGGGTTGAAGTGAGCCTTAGAGTTTTTAAAGTGCCCTTTAAGCCGCATCCAACAAAAAGGGCCATGTTTCCATTGATCTTTGAGATGTAAATTTGACTGGGAAAAATACACCCGTCAAACCGTAAAATGTAGGAAAATCACCATTTGAGCCGGAAATGAATCTTTCTTCAAGGACTAGAGAATTTGGAAATGTTATAAGGCTCAAATATGATCCTCGAGCTACATCAATCATGTTTCCATAGGTATTTGGGACAAAAATGATAGGGACAACAAAATGTGACTGTGGAAAATGGAAGGAAAGGAAAAACCTGAGTTTTATGCCCAAGTTATAGACTCTTTCAGATGGACTAGAGGAATGAAAAACAAATTCTGGACCTTTAAGTGATCCTCGACCAAGGAAGGGACTGATCATGGCAACCAAATGGAGGAAAGTCTTCAAGCATCAATACGGGGAGATAGAAAACATGACAGAGGCCACAAACTGAGGAATTTCAATGACAAATGGGGTGAGACTAATTTGAGCACCAACATCGGCTCGACTCGGGGATGGGCACTCCTTGTGAGTGCCACAAGAACAAATAGTAGACCAAGTGCCAAAAATAGACCATTGGGAAATGGAGTCAAAGAATAAGCTTGCAGAGAGAGAACAACCATAACCATCCTCCAAAAAAATGAATGAGAAACCAACAAAACTAGGTCACCAAGGACCAGAATGAACAAAAACACAAAAAAAAGAATGAAAAAAGAACTATACACTATACAAATGGAGTATACCTTGATTCTGAGAAATCAATCAAGGAAATGTTTCAAATGCCTTGCCATTAATAGGAAATTCAAGTAGTTCCCCATCTAAGTCTTTTAGGAAGAAGGTATTTTCACCAATTTGAATATCAATTGAATAAGGGCCCATCCATAATGCATCAAATTTACCATGCTTTCCCTTATCTTCATGCCTGTTATCCCATAAAAGCACAAGATCCCCAATGTTGAAAAGCTCTTGGAGTCACCTTTTTGTCAAATAACTTCTTCAACTTTTCTCTGAACTTCACATGCCGCTGATGGGATGCCCTTCTTTCTTCATCTAACTCAATAATCTGATTGATTTGAGCATCATATGGACTAACTTCTTGATCTTCAATTTGTTGAACAAACTGAAATGAAGACAATTGCAAATGAGGGGAGGGCAAAAAGCTTGAGTTCCATATACCAATTCAAATGGGCTTTTTACTAGTAGCTCTTTTGACAGTGATTTATCAGCCCAAACAACAAACTTCAGTTGCTCACCCCACTTCTTTTGTTCAGCTCCAAGGTTCTTCTAATGATCTTCAACAAGTTTTTATTGTTGGACTCAGCTTGTCCATTTCCTTGGGGATTGTAGTTAGAAGCATATGTCAAATTGATTCCATACTCTTTGCACATTGCCACCAAAGGTTTGGCTCTGAAACTCATGGCATTATCAAGCAAAAATTTTAGTTGGCACTCCAAATCTGCATATGATTTGATTCACATGAAGTCCATGATAACTTGGTGTGTTTCCTTCTTGGTGGGGATTGCTTCCACCCACTTAGTGAAATAATCAGTGGCTACAAGAATCCATTTATGACCAACACTGGAAGGATCAGAAATTTCCCCAATGAAATCCATTCCCCATTGTCTGAATGGGGCTTCAACTGACATAGGCTGCAAAGGAAGGGAGCCTGAAGCTTTCATTCTTCCAGAAAAATACTAGCAACTTTCACATTTCCTAACCAATAGAGTTGTATCCTTGAAGAGAGTTTGGCCACCAATAACCAGACCCTCAAGATTTTATGTGTTGTAACTCTTCCAACAAAATGTCCCCCACAAACTCCTCCATGGAGATCAACAATTATTTTGGGGGCCTCATCTTCAGTAATGCATCTCAAGAGCACTCCCTTGGGGTTCTTCCAAGCTAACCCAAAATCAGTAATGACATACTTTTGAGAGGCTAACTTAAGAGCTCTTTTTTGATTTTTACTCAAATATTCAGGGCAGCATAGATGTCTGAGATAAAATATTATATCTTTGTACCATTTAGAACTTACCAATTTTCAAGGACATCCACCCTTTCTCCTTCTACTTCATTCACCTCAATAGTTTGCAAGTTTCTCTCAGCCATAAGCTTAGCTAGGCCCAAACCTCTTACCAATTTCATGGTTTGGATATCCATGTCATACTCCTGCAACTTGTTCACCCATCTGCATCTTTTTCTTGAGACCTCCATCTCTGATAAGATGTCTTTCACCATGGTGTGGGGAACATAAGAAAAAACTTTAGAGCTCAAGATGTAGGGTCTGAAAACCTTTGTTTCTTTCACCAAGGAAAATGCTTGCTTCTCCATGATGGTGTACTTCAACTCAGCTCCCTGCAATGCCTTCTTAAAAAAAGGAAATTGGTCTCTCAGCCCCTTCATCATCCTTCTGCAAAAAAAATAGATGCAATGGTGTTTTTATGAAGCAAAAGAAAACACTTGAAAAGGCTTCTTGTAATTTGGGGCTGCCAAAACAGGGGCATGCTTTAGTGCTTCTTTGATCCCATTGAAATCTTGAATGGAAACTTCTTCCCATTTGATAACTTGGTCCTTCTTCAGCATACTAGTAATGGGGATGGTCAGCTCAACAAAGTTAGACACAAATCTTCTGATAAAGTTTATTTGTCCAAAGAAGGATTGAATTCCCTTCTTAGTTCTTGGAATTGGAACCTTGTTGATGGCTTCCACTCTCTCTGGATCTATCATGACCCCTTCTTTTGATATAATGTGACCAAGCAGCTTTTCCTTTTGCACTCCAAAGTGGCACTTCTTGGGATTCAATGATATGCCATACTCTCTACACCTTATCAACATTCTCTCCAAGTGTTGCAAGTGATCATTTTTTTTTAGAAAACACAGTTACATCATCTTGATAAACAACAATGAAATCATTGATATAACCAGCAAATGCTACATCCATTGCTCTTTGGAAAGTTTCTCCAACATTCATTAAGCCAAAAGGCATCCTGACATAGACATAAGTTCCCCAAGGAGTAGTAAAGGAAGTCTTTATTCTTTCTGACTCCTTCACAACAACTTGATTATAGCCAGAGAAACCATCAGAGTAGATAACAATTAGAACCAGTTACCAATTGTAGCATATTCTCCATGTTTGGAAGAGGGTAATTATCTTTCAATGATGCTTTATTCAGAGTTCTGAAGTCTACGCATAGCCTTATATCACCATTATTTTTTTGATAGGCACTAGGTTTGCAACCCAAGATGAGTACCTTGTGGGCTGAATGATCCCTCCATCCCTCAACTTCTTCAGTTCTTCTTGCATCTTCAAAGAAAGGAGTGGATTGATGGGCCTATTTTTTTCTGAAAGGCTTGGCATTAGATTCAAGAGGAATCTCATGTTGGAACAAATCTTCCTGTATGCCTTCAACTCAGAGTAAGACCAAGCTAGGAAGTCTTGATATTTCTTCAGCAATTGAATATAGGACTGCTTCTCTTCCTTGCTGAGATTGCTTCCTAACCAGATTTTACATGTGGTTTTCCTTTGTGCCCAGTGTGCTCTTCCACATCTCTTGAAACCGACATACTCCTTTTAATAATGCAATCAACATTATCAAAGTTTGACTCAAGAGCCACCAAACCTTTGGGAATCATGTTTGTCTTCAGTTGGATGATGTCTTTTCCAAATAAAGTTTCCTTTCCTTCAACAACACACACCATTGGTTCCCAATCTATATTTTGGTCAAAAAACTCACCTTGGTTCTATAGAAACCATTTCACCTAGGCATCATCATCAAACACTTGCCAATTTTTAACGTTATCAGGGATAGATGGCCTTGTTAGTATTTCAACATCATACTCACAAAATGGAGACACTGTACAATTCCCAAATCTAGATCCTAGCACTACTAACTTGTCTGCAACAACATTAAACTTTCTATCATGGTGCACAATATTAAAAGAGTCAAACATTTCAATCAAATCCCATTTGCATGCTTGTATTGTTTCATTCTCTGATTTTTAGTAGCATATAATTTTCTAATTTCTTGACAATCAATTTTGAATCCCCTTTGACAATGATATCCTTTATACCATATTTCCATGTAATTCTCAAGCCTAATAACAATGCTTCATATTCAGCAATGTTGTTAGTGCATTCAAAGTTAAGTTTGAAAGAAAAAAGACAAACTCTTCTTGGCTGGAGAAATCAGAACAATGCCAACACCATTTCCAAACTTGGAACAAGCTCCATCAAATAACAAGGTCAAGGTAAACCCACTTGTTCAAGACATTTACATTGATCAATCTTGTGCTCTTTGCCATCAGAAAACCCCACAAAGTTATCTGCATCTACATCAGCATATAACACTTCATAAGAAGCATTATTTGGATCTTTAATGAGGTGCTAACATTTTTTCTCTCCATACAACTTTACAAGGCTGCCTTCAATTGGAATGGTGGAAAAAGACATATCCATCTGAACACTTCCACCAACACTTGCAGCCCACTTTCTTGATAACAACATGCCCCATTTGGTAGGGCAATCAACAATGACAACATCAAGTTTCAGGTTCTTACCGGATAAGCTGCAAGTTGTACCACCAAACCTTTTACACATCCTACAACTGGGACCTCTCTAGAATCCATTGTAGTACACTTTCCATAAGTTTTGTCACTTTAATGTTCAATTCATTCATGACTTCTAGAGGCATAACATTGCATGATGCTCTAGAGTCAAACATACAATTGTGCAATAGTCTGTCTTTAATAATCAGTGTTGTAAAAAATGGATCAACATTTAATTGAGACTCAACTAAAGATGTCCCAAGTAAACTTTAGGTGGTTCACCTATCTCCTCTAATCTTTGGTGGTTTTCTAGGTCTGCAATGGTTGGAGGAGGAGTATTTACATTATTTATATTTCTGCCTTGGGCACTCCTATCTTCTCTCCAATCCCAAATACTCAAAATCCCTCTTCTTGTGCTCAGGAATCCTAAGTAGTTCAACAATTGGGACAAAAATCTTGATCTGACTCAAGACTTGGGCAATGTCATAGGGAATGTATTTGGGAAAAGTAACATTTGGAGAAAGATTGACAAACTCATCAGATGGCACAAGATTTTTAACATTTTGGGCATGGGTGGGAACACCAGTTCTACTTGAGACAACAAGGCCTTTTCCAGATGCATCTTTCTTTGGAGCCTCTTTTGGGACATTGGTGAGAACTGGGGTCTTTGGTTTGGCTTGAGGCCCTACCCCTTTGACAACTTTACTTCTTGTGTTATACTCTTTTTCTTGGGCCACAACAACATTCATTAAGTAATTGTCTATCCTCTTCTGATGGGATTCCTCCATCGTACTTCTTAATCATTAGAGCTCTTAGGTACTCAAAATCATTATTAGGAAGTTCAAATGCTTGTACCATATCTATTTCTAAAGCATGAGAGGGAGGAAGAAGAGGTACCGGTGAATGTAGTCCCAAAAACTTGTGCAGTAGTTCTTGCACTTATTACCTAGTTGAAGTTGCTCCTTGTTGTGAGCTTGTAGAGAAGTCCACCATGCATGCATCATCATCAGTGTTATCATCATCATCACTTCTTCAACTTTGTTGATCTATTTCACATGGTGGGTGGGGTAAGAAGCATTTGTCACACCAATCCATTTGATTTGTCTCTTCAACAACAACAACTCTGGCATTTAGAGGATCAGGCACTACTCTATTTTCCCTAGCTTGGGGTTGTCTAGCTCCCATGGGTCCTTTACCTCTGTCATCAGACCTCTGATCATTTCTAGGATGATTTGCAAAGTCTATCTTGTCCTTGTTGCCTATGTTGACCCTGAGAACCTTGTCCAATTCCTTTTTTTCTTGCCCTGGCCAACTTGTAAGAGATTTCTTTGATAGCCCCGACCAAAGTCCTTACAACTTCCTCAAGATCCACAACCTTACTTGATTGAGGCTTCTCAGGGTTGATCAGTTTAACACCCTCCCTCTTAGGAGGTTTTCCAACTTACTTTAATGTTGTTCTCAATTTGTAGAGCCATGGTAAAGGCCTGCCTCAAAGTCCAGGGTTCTTATCCCTCAAATAGTAAAACTTTCTTATCAAATGCATCTGAATACTTTATCAGACATGATTCATCACATGGCCTCAAATTAACAGGTGAAGTCTTCTCAATGTTTTGTTAAATCTAGTATTGAAATCATGCACTGATTCATTAGGATTCTTTTTTATATTTTCAAACTCTGATAAAAGAAACCTAGGGTCTATTTTATCACCATACTGCATTCTAAAAGCATTCTTCATCTCTGTCTCAGGAGTCAATGGAATTATCTGGCAGAGATTTATACCAGTCCCTTGCATCTTCTTCTAGAGTATGGATAAATAATTTAATGTATACATCCTCAAACTCTATTTCAAAGTCCTCCATCATATTGACAAAGAGTTTCAAGTGTTGATCACTAGTTATTGCATTATTTCCTTGAAACTTAGGCAAATCTATTTCTTACATCTTGTGGCACAACATTTGGATAGCCACCATACCTCTAAAATTGATGGGACCAAAAGTATTAACAAAAAATGGAGGTCTGGGTGGAGGCTGAGCCATATTATTTTGAGGAGGTGATCTTATAGGAGAAACAAAATGATGAGGAGTGAGGGGCTGTGTGGTACAGGGATGTAATTTTAGAATGACTGCCCTCTAAAGGCTCTGTCTCTTGGAAAACTCTATTAGATTTTGAAAATATAGGGGTAGATTGAGAAAAATGTTTCAAATATAGATGAAGGACCCTCTCTAGATGGAGAATTCAATTCAACAAAGAGACTACTGATTCAAAAGCACTTGAGGAAGTATTGCAATCTTCAATCACAGTGATGATCAGTTTCACCAATGGAGATCTCTTTTCTTGATGCTTGATCTCCAACAACCTTCCAAATTCTTCTTCCTTCTAAATTAGACTTTCCCAACTCTTGAAACAACCTTCTACTAGGGTCCTTGGTGAAGAAATATCTTCTTCCTTCCAGCTTTGTAGATATTAATGACAAATCTTACTTGATATATGTTAAGACATTGGTATTTATAAAGAATTTAAACAACATGGAGTCACCACTAAGGATTTTCACCTTAGTTTGTGCAAATGCACTATGAAAGACCTATCAAATGTCTATCAATACCAGATTCATGCAAAGCTTACAAGATCTACTCTTCTTTTACCCAAATTTATCAATGATGATACAAATCTTAGTGCAATAACTATATAAGCTTGGAAAATATTGCACTCAGAACTCACAACTTTGAACAATTCTTATAGATCTGAACAAGATAATGATGTTTCAACAATGTATTAGCACTTTAAAATATGTAAAAAGCATTACAGGGTCTGTATGTGTACACCTTTGTTCAAATACTTCAAAGAGTCCCCGAAAATGGTGCCATGAGTGTTGGTATCCAAATTTTTCTCCTTTCAAGCCAAGCAACAACACAGATTGGACATGGAGCTTAGAGAGTAGATAGATCATAGTGTGTGTCATTTTGTAGCTGGGGATGAGATCTAACTGGCCCTTTGTTACTCAGATTTGTGGAGAGATGGATAACACCTTTAAGAGGATTTGACTATCCTCACTACTTTAGGTCATGCCTCTTGACCAGGGTGAGAGGACCCTTAGTGTAACCTCTGTTTGATGAAGGAGATGGAGATATCCTTCTTTTGCACAAATTTTATGAAGAAAACCTTGGGAAAATATGGTCAATACTCCATGATTTAACTCTTAAGAGTTGTCACTTCTAAACGATGGAGATACTTTCAACACAAGGCTAAGGTTATTGAAGACATTAAGAAATCCTGATTGTTCTGCATATTTTAGTAAGTAGATTTTGTTCCTTTGTTGATACATGGGGAAAAAGGGGTAGTTCAGGGTGGATTCATGGTTTTGAATAATTTTGGTGGGAGATGAAGTAGGATAAAGTTGATTATACCAGATCTTCAAAGGGACTTCACAACAATGAACAACTCAACAACAGAAAGCTTTAGAATAGTTAAGACGTTCCTTCAACTAGAAGGTGTGCTTGATGGAGGCCCAAGATCAACACATGTTTTCACATAATCTTTGAGACTCTAAACATGAAGGCTCGAATTGAAAGACTCAATTAAACACCAAAGTCTCTGATTAATCATGCCTAAGGTACACCGAAGACTTACAGACAATCTTTATCAACAAATGACAGTGAATTGATTTTAAATTTGTTTATCTCATCCAAGATGAAGGCTCTTCTTGAAATGAAATTGCAAATACCATTAAACTATCACAGGGATGAGATCTGTGTGATTTCACAAATATTTCAATGTAAGATTGCAATAGGAATGAAAGAAACTATTTTGCCAGACATTATGAAACAAAGAAGACACAAATTGCTAGAGATTGGACACAAATTAATTTCAAAATTGCTTAGATTCATCAGCAAGGGAAAGCTTCTAGAGAAATCTTAGTGCTCGTCAATGGCTATACATATGTAACCAACTTGACATGATAGAAAATCTAACACAGAAGAAAATAATAGGTTATCTCGGCTTGGTCTCTCAGGAAGATGACTTTCTCAAATTTTCTCTTAAGAATTCAAACCTCGACCATTTTGCAAGAGTATTCTCATTGCATTTATACATTTTACTCACTCAATTTTCCCCCAAAAAAGAAGAATATTTGAGGGACCTTTTCTTGTTAACAATTTGTTTTAGAAAGTGACGTTTAACAAATTCAGATCTGAAAAGCTGCCAGGTGGACCAATTGTGAACTGATCACATTTCTTGGGCCCTCGACTAATGACTAGGATGCCATGCCACAACTTTTTGGAAATCCTTCTAATCATTTTGATTCTGTCATGTGAGAAATCCCCCTTTTAATCATTTTCGGAGACTCTACATAGTTGGATATGATAGGTAATCTTTTTCTCTCGAGGCAACACCTTTTTCATCTTTTACACTGCACTTTCATCATTTCATCCCTTTTCCCTCTCTTTCCTCTGTAATTCTCCCCACATCCATTTCCTCTAGTAATTCCCATTTTTGCAAGTGCTGAGCAATTCCCACTTCAAAATATCGACCTTAACAATCCTTGGACTCACAAATTTAAGTTTCAAATCCATTCAAATGGCACTTTATAGATAGAGATGACAAGGAATTTCATCAAAGAATGATGAAAAATAGTGCGTATTCGTCTCTCAGGAGTCTTGGAGAAAAAATGGTAGAAAAATAGGTGAAATGCACAACAACCATTGATTTTCCCCTTTTCCACTTTATATCATAGCCATCCATGTGTTTCCTTAGTGCAAATGCAAAGGAGAAGCACAGAGGCAAGTCCCAAACAAGCGTGGAGCCTTCCACGTACCCAGGCCCAAGAAAAATGCCTTTTGGCCTTTGAAAAGTCTCAGTGTAAAAAGGAGCCAGTGGAAGCCTCCACGTGTCTCAATGGCACATTTTGAGATGGTCCCAAAGTAGAGAGACCCCAAACAAGTGTGGGCTCAACACGTGTCTCAGTCAGTAGAGTTTGTTAAAAAATTTGAAGGTTCAGTGGAAGGTGCCATGTGTCTAGGGTCTGAGACATTTTTCTTTGGCCGTTGAAAAGTCCAAGCAAAGGGAAAGAGTGAGTGGAAGCCTCCAAGTGTCCTCCTGGCTTCTTCAAAATAAAACTTAGGGGCTGGTCCCCAAACAGCGGTCCCTCCACGTGTCCCAGGCCTTTAGAAAGTTGCTTGAAAAGTCTAAGTATGGGAAGACTTAGGGAAGCCTCCACGTGTCTTCATGGCACAATTTTGAGATGGTGCCCAAGAGTGGAGACTGAACAAGTGTGAGCTCACCACATGTCCCAGGCCTTAGAAAATTGCTTTGAAAAGTTTAAGTACAAAGCGGAGCAGTGGAAGCCTCCACATGTCTCCTGTCGTAATTGTTAAGGTGGGACCTGAGGTGGATCCTCAAATGAGCGCTAGCCCTCACGTGTCCATGGTCCCCAAAACTATACTATCGGATTGCATGAAAAATTTTTCTAAGTCTGGGAAAAGCAGCGGAAACCTCCACGTGTCCCCCGGTGCAACTCAAGGCCAAACCAAAAGGTGAATTTTCAAATGAGTGTCGTTCCTCCACGTGGACAAGTTTTGGGTTGAAGCGAGCCTTAGATTTTTAAAGTGCCCCATCGAGCCGCATCCAACCAAAAAGGGCCACATTTCCATTGATCTTTGAGATGTAAATTTGATGGGGAAAAATACACCCATCAAACCGTAAAATGCAGGAAAATCACCATTTGAGCCGGAAATGAATCTTTCTTCAAGGACAGAGAATTTGGAAATGTTATAAGGCTCAAATATGATCCTCTGAGCTACATCAATCATGTTTCCATAGGTATTTGGGACAAAATGATAGGGACAACAAAATGTGACTATGGAAAATGGAAGGAAAGGAAAAATATGGGAGAGGATGAAAAACAAATTCTAGACCTTTAAGTGATCCTCGCCATTGATTCTAACCATGTGGTGAGATGGTGCTCATTTGGAGATTGGCCCTTTGGTTTCACTTTTGAAATTGTGTCGTTGAGGCACGTGGAGGCTTCCGCCGACCCACTCATACTTAGTTAATTTAAACAATCGGCTCTATCTCTTTTTGGACCTAGGACATGTGGAGGACTGGCACAAGTTTGATAACTACCCCTTGCTTCGACCCTTGAAGTTACGCCAATGAGGCACACGACGTCATGCACTGAACCTTCCATACTTAGCTGATTTAGGCTTGTTCTGTCTTCATTTTGGACCTAGGACACATGGAAAGCCTGCGCTTGTTTAAGGACTGTCCCTTGGGCCCTACTCTTGGAGTTGCACCATTTGGATGCGTGGAGATTTCCATGCTACTTGAAACATGGCCACATCGCATCCAATCAGAGATGTCCATGTACTACCCATGGATGTTGGGACAAAAATTGACAGGAAGATACGCTTGTCTTTCCCAACTATGTGAAAAATAAAAAGAAGGGGAAAAATTCCACCTGTATGCCCAAATTTCTAATTGTTCTCCATGGAATAGAAAATGGAAAACAATACCAAGCTCGACGTGATCCATTACTCCAAGGTATCGACTAAATTTTTTTCAAAACTTGACTTCAAAAAGAGGGGAATTTTGAGGGTGACAACAATATCCAAGGTATATAGGATATTTTATGGAAACACAATAGATGTCAGTGCAAGAACATTTAGGTATGTTCCGAAACACTAAAGTTTAGGTCGGGATAAATAACATGACAATGAGAAAGGTAAGGCTAGTAGGCTAAACAAAATGGGTAACTATGTTGCAAGGCACAACAAGCTCGAGAGGGTCAAAGGTCACAAAAAGTGGTTTAGGTCTAGGTATATAGGTCATGGTATGGGTAGGGCTGAGGTATGGGTAAAAGAACAAGGCCCTAAACACAAATAAGGACAGGTGTAGGTAATGGAGGCTTGTAGGTAGGTTGCAATAAGGGTGGGTAAGGTCAAACGGTGGTGGGATTGGATAATTTGTAGGTAAAAATGGGTAAAAATGGGCTATAAGTGAAATGGTGATAACCAATTACGGTTTAGGGAACCATCATCGGTTTATTAGGGCATGGCCCCGACCGACGTCGGTCAAGGTTGGGGTGATTTTATAAAACCAAAAATTTATGTATTTGACATGATTCATTTGTACGTGTTGGCTTTTGAGAAAATGACATGAGCACTTTTGAATTTTGCACTGTCATGGAGAAAAGGACAAGGTAGCGTACCTAGCTGAGGTGGAGAGTACTAGTTGGTGAGAGGAGTCGGCTAGACGGGTCCATGAGATCGGTGTGGTTGATTTGATTGGGTAGAGTGGAGGATTGGATTTGGTGATTTGGACATGGCAGAGGTGGGAGAAGGTTCGGGCTTGCACCATTGACGCAACATCTAGATGTTCCCCACGGAGATGACATCGTGACGAGTAAGATTCAATCCCATTCCTTGTTTGTTAGGTAGATTTTTATAGAAATTAGGTTAGGGTAAAATGGGTGTTTTGGGGGTTAATTTTGAATTTGGGAAGAAAATGGGTGAAATAGGCATGTAGGAAGGTGTAATTAGGTGAATGAGGATGGGGGAGGGATTGAGGGGGATTTGGGTAGGAATGGGTGGGTAGTTAGAGAGAAATGGGAAATTTGGAGAGAATTAGGGTAGGGTTTTCGGGGGATTGTTGATGCGATAGTGTCGACGTCAGTCGAGGGTTGGCCGACATCGGTGGGAGTTAGCTGGCATCGGTCATGGATGGGGTGACCGATGTCGAGTTTTGGGAGACCGTGGTTGGTCAATATTAACCGATGTCGGTCATCATTTGGAGGAAATTTGGCCCAAAATGAAGGTTAGTTGGTGGGTGAGATAGGTCAAGGAGATAGGAAGGTATAGTTTCTGAAAAGGTTTGGGTAAGGGGGATAAATAGGTTTGGTCGAGGGGTGTGAAATTGAGATTGGGGGGAGAGGAAGTTGATTAGGGGCGGGGTGGGTAGATAGGCTATGAGATAGGAGAGGTTTTGGTCAAGGGTGGAGTTGAGTATGGTCGGGGTCTAATGATTTTATGGTTTGTTGTATACAGGCGAGGGACCAATTATAGATGCGTGATAGGGTGCCACCTCTATTACTAGATGTTTGAGGGGATGTGACCAATGAGGAGTGGAGGCATGTGACCGAGGTGGGTCTAATTGGGATTCGATGTTATAGATGTATAGCTCGTGATCCAAGTTTGATGGTCGCTCTCATCGATAGATGGGATTCCGCGACCAACACGTTCCATTTTCTCGACAGTGAGATGATTGTCACCTTGGAGGACGTTTTATAGGATTCTACGGCTACCGATAGTAGGGATGCAGTGTATTCTATTTCTTTGGAGGCATCAAAGGAGCTGATGTTGACAGTATTTGAAGAGGGGATGGTGGAGATGAGGTTTCATAGTGCCAGCCTGAGCTATGGAGAGATGTACACGAGCTCATCTTGAGGAGATGAGGCTAGTGGTTTTGATTATGGAGGTAGTGTGTTACTTTGCACTACCCGATGCAGAGGGTGGGAGATTCCCATGAGCACTGATGGGAGTCCTTCATGATATGATGGAGGAGAGGACCTGCTTTTCCTAGGCACTAGCCTACTTGGTACAACTATACAGGGAGCTATGGGCCTACGGGAGGCTACGGAGGTTCAACTTATGTTGTACGTTTCTTCTTCACTGTTGGGCATATGAGCACATTGTGTGTGTTCGTCCGATTGGTTTTCCCGGCTTGATGCATTTGATCCAGGTATGGTCTAGGTTGGTTATAGGTGATGGGTTCCTATTGGTGGGTGCACCAGGGGCTAGGGATACACATCTTGTATCCCACTACTACAAGTAGATACTAGAGGGGTTTTCTAGGGTAGACATCATTTGGAGGCCGTATGTGGTCTTCCTATCACATGGTAGATGGCCGTAGAGTTAGACAAGCTATGATTACTCGATGAATAAAGGGGCACCATGCAGGAGAGCACGAGATGATACCCATTGATAGGGTCAGATGACAGTTTGGGTTGCCACAGGATGTACCTCCATTGTTCCCACAGTACATGAGGGATGACATGGAGAGGCCTATGCCTCTACCACAACCGACAGTGCCTATAGGGTAGAAGGAGCAGGTGGTAGACCAACGGATTGATGATGCTAGAGTTATAGACAGGTATAGAAAGTGGTGGGCAACATGACTGTGAGTAGTACCACCGAGGTTAGGGCAACCGGATTTGGCCACCATCATAGTTTAGAGAGATGCCCTATAAGGGTAGGTGGAAACTTTAGTCACATAGTTGGGGATAGTGCAGGGATAGGCATGAAGGGTCAAAGGTACAAGTTACCACATTAGAGGCACAAGTGATAGGGTGCATAGGTCGATTGGCCACCTTTGTATAGGCACCGATTATGGCCATACATGAATAAGTACATGCACATGGACCCCCACCATCTCGGGATAGGGGCCCATTTTATAGATAGGGGCGGGATAGGGTCCCTCAAGATAGGAATAGACGAAGGGACATGATCCCTCATTATAGGTACCAGCGAGGATAGGGTCCCAAGACACAAGTACAGGGACGAGACCGATGGCACCTCCATAGACCATATCGATGGTTTGGTTCAGGGATTCCTTGGGTGATGCATGATACTATTAGGACCACTTGATGGCTACAGGGATATATGTCCCATCCTATGCAGAGTACAAAGCACAACATGCCTCGAGTGAGAGGACCAGGTCTCGTATGCACAATGTAGAGAGTACAGGGGGCGGTGAGCCCTATGACAGGGTCAGGGTGAGACTACCAGTGCATGGAGGCCAGCTCCAGGTGAGGGGCCATCAGAGGGTAGATCGAGGTGAGGTGGAGAGAGGTTGGCAGGGCACCCCACTAGAGGGGAGATGGAGGAGACTGATGAGACAGGGATGGATATCAGGTGGGGTGACAATTAGTCACCATTTATGATTAGTGTATCTATGTTTTTGACACATTTTTGATATATATACCAGCCTGCGTGCTGAAGATAGTGATGATGTACATGAGAGTTTTGTTTTGAGATTTTTATCATATATCGGCCTACGTGCCGAAGATGGTGAGGATGTGTATGAGATTTGTTGAGATACTGTATTTATTTGTATCCATGTACACATGTATTTATATATAGACTTTCCAATTTATAGATGATGGTATGTATAGTATGGATGGTGTATTTGCTTTTAATTTCTGTTATTATGTGTGTATGTGATGGAAACTAGGTGGATTAGGCATGATGGAGTTAGGTCGGTTTAGGCATGATGGAGTTAGGTTGGTTTAGGCATGATTGAGTTAGGTTGGTTTAGGCATGATGGAGTTAGGTTGGTTTAGGCATGGTGGAGTCAAGTTGGTTTAGGCATGGTGGAGTTAGGTTGATTTAGGCATGATTGAGTTAGGTTGGTTTAGGCATGGTGGAGTTAGGTTGATTTAGGCATGATTGAGTGTCCAAGTTATAGGTAACATGGGGGAAAATGGTGATGTATATACAGGTTATGGCTTAAATTCCCAAATATGTGCTATAATGGAAATGTGAAAATGATAAATGAATGATTTGATGATGTGATAAAAATGTGTATTAATTTATGCTTGTTTGGTTTAATTTCTAGTTATTGATATAGAATGGAAACTAACTAGGGTAGAATGTGAATAGAAAAGTGAAAGGGGGAATTGGTTAGGGTAAAGAGTGGCTGAGCTAACCTCCAAGGGCCCCATGCCCTCAAAGTGTTGCCTACATAGCCCGGTGAAAAGGGGCCTCAAGCCGATGTAGTTCTCCCATAAGCTAGGGAAGATTATGATAAAGTAGAGGAATGGGTTGGTAGGTGTGAGGCATGGTTGAATGTAGGTCATAGGCATGATTGAGTTTAGGTCGTAGGCATGGTTGAGTGATTTTTAAATATAGGTGTCGATGATTTGGTCATGTATAGGATAATCAATAAGTAATGAGGAAGGTGAATGGTAAGAGGTGGTAAAAGAGCCACTTAATTGATAAGAACCCTAATGAGTCGACCATACCTAAGAGGGGCTCATGAACGTAAGACCCTAAAGGCATTGCATAATGGACCATTCTAAGGGTGAAGAAAGTCACATAATCATGAAAATGTCACGGTTGCAACAAGTCCCTTGAGTAAAGAGGAAATTAGGCTAAAAAGGCAAGGAGGTGAGAATGGGTGGTTTAGCGTAACTTAGTGTATGACAACATGTTTTTGGAACAAGAAACCCAAGATCAAAAATAGGCAAGTCCATGACGAAAATTTCATCTTTTTCTTCATTTGTTTGTTTTTAATAGACTGATTGATGTGGGAAGTCTATATGGGATGAGTATATTATCTCCTTGAGGTCTTCGTGAAGCTGATCGATGCGGGAAGCTTCTGGATATTTTTATTGGATTTTGAAATGACTTGATATAGTTGTCCTTCAAGGGAGCAGTCTATTTATAGTGGTGGAATTAGAGTGAAGAGATGTCCCTTTTGAGGGAGTCATCTTTTGCTGGAAGTTTGACTCAAGGAGTTGCATCCCTTTTTTTTTTACGTTTAAGTCATCCACAAGACTATAAAGGAAGATTAGGTTCTTGTTTAGAAGACAAGACCAAAACACACATATATTAACTATGAAATAGGTGGTTTCGAGTGATGAACAACCATGGGATTCCATTTTAAAAACACGAAAAGTATCCATGAGAATCATTCTATGAGTAGAGTCGTGGTACTCATATTGAAGATAAGGCTGAAAGGTGATGGGTAATCACATTATTCTTGTTGAGTCGTGGATCCTCAAAACGGGAAATATGGAAGGTGGACAACACTCAAGGGATGAGTGATAAATTGATAGAAATTGGTATAGAACTTGATGTCAACAATAAAATGGTCGAAGATGCAAGGCATTAAGGGGCTCTGAGTTCGGGTTTACTTTTGAGTGTAGACAAACGATAAGCACACGATCCATAGGCATGGGTAACAATATGAGTGCGAGCCAATTAGGAGAAAAATTTCCCGTTTACTTTTTTCCTCTTTGGTCACACATTTGTCATAGGCACGTTTGATACATTTTTGGTATATTTGGAGATGGTCAAGAGCATTGAGATGACGTTCATCTAATAACTCAAGTTGCGCCAAATGATCTTGGAAAAAGTTATCATCGTTGAGCATGTCTTGTAGTGAGATGCGAGAGAGATGGAATTTGAATTTGAGAGGTAAGACAACCTCGGTGCCATAACTAGAGAAAAGGTGTGGTAGTAGTCGAAATGTGAATACTAGTGTGGTAGGCCCACAAGGTGAAAGGAATGTGTGTATGCTAATCCTTCCCGTATCTTTGATTACCTTCATAAGAATTTTATTCTAGGTTTTAGTGGTTGATTTGGCTTGGCCATTGGTTTGCGAGTAATAAGGTGATGAGAAACTGAGTTGGATTCCAAAAGTGTCGCATAGTTTGCGTAGGTCTTTTTTTTGAATTGCTTTCCATTATCAGTGATGAGGTGGTGAGGAACACCAAAGTGACAAATGATGTGATGGTTGATGAATTCACATATTTTCTCAGCTTTCGTAGAAATGAGGGGGATGGATTCTACCCATTTAGTATAATATTCAGTAGCGGTTATGATCCATTGGTGGCATTGTGAAGAATGGGGGTTGATCTCACCGACAAGATCCAAACCCCATTGAGAGAAAGGCCAAAGGTCATGCACACTGTAAGGCATGACTAGGTGTGTGATGGAGATTAGCATGTTGCTGAAATTTCATGCAACGTTTGACATAATCACAACAGTTGTGGTTTAGGGTTGGCCAATAGTAGCCTAGGAAAAGAATGCATTTTGCAATAGCTAAACCACAAAAGTGACCTCCAAAATTTCCATCGTGGACTTCCTTAATGGTGTAGGGAATTTTAGAAATTATAAAGCTTCGTAAGAGAATGTTGTCGAAGTCGTGCTTGTAAAAAGACCACCCATGATGACATAATGGGAGACACTTTTAAGAAAGGCATGTTGTCCATTACGAGTGAGATAGGTAGAATGGAAAGGGAAATATAGTCTACATATTGCTTATACCAAAGGTCACGTGGGTTAGGTTTGATGGTTCTGACGGAGTAGACCCCATGAGGTAAATAAGAGGGTGATTGTAGCCTTTGTATTGTGACAAATATTTTAGATTCAGAGGGAAAAGCGGGTATCTGAGAAGCCAAGCAGGCCATGGTATCTATGAATTTATTGGTAGATCATGGGGTGGTTTGAAGTTCGTAATGGTCAAAGGTGGTCAAAATTATATCTACATGATGTTTATACTTTTGAAGTATCTCATTACAAAACTGGTATATACCGTTAACTTAGTTTACAACCAGTTGAGAATCACCAAAGATATTAATGGACTTAACATCTAAGGCATAAGCATCTTGGAGACCCAATACGAGTGCTTCGTATTCAACAATATTGTTTGTACAATCAAAATTGAGTTTGAAAGATAAAGGCATAGGTTCACCATCAAGAGGAATGAGGATAACACCAGCCCTAGCCCCACACTGACACTTGGATCCATCGAAGAAGAGTGTCATTTGGTAAGCGGGTTCATCCAAGGAAAGGGTAGCTATAAACTCGTTTGGGAAATCAAAGTTATATGGTTAATTCCCGAACTAGGTGCATTGGCTAGTTGATCAATAATAGTCTGACCCTTGATGGAATTTTGATGAATGAATTTGAGGTCGAGGTCAGTAAGAAGCATAATCCAACACGTGGCACGCTGATGTTGATAGGGTTTGGCCTACATATAGTGTAATGGGTCAGTATTAGTAATGACAAAGGTTTTTGGTTGAGTAGGTAATGGTTGAGTTTGGTGGCGATGAAAACTAAGGCTAAGAAGAGTTTTTCGGTGTGGGTATATCTAGTTTCGTAGTCCATAAGGGTATGAATTATGTAATAAACTACTTGCTCTCGGTGTTGTTTGTCATCGTGATGATCAAGCATGACACATAAAGAATGGTCAATGGCGGAAATAAATAAGTAAAATGGCTGGTCATCCTTAGGATGAATGAGCATTGGTGGTTAAAGGAGGTATTGTTTTAAAGCTTTGAAGGATTTATGACATTCATCATCCCATTTGAATGACACGTCTTTCTTGAGAATATGATGGAATGGTTGACAACGGTCAGAAAGCTGTGAGATAAAATGATGAATAGATTGCAACTTACCTTGTAGGATTCGAAGTTGACATATATTAGTGGGCGGAGGCATTTCCAGAATAGCGTTGACTTTAGCAGGATCGACTTCTATGCCAGGCAAAGAAATGATGAAACCCAGGATTTTTTCGGAAAGTACTGCAAATACGCACTTCTTCGGTTGAAGACACACACAATACTTGATGAGGCGGTCAAAGATGACTTTAAGGATAGGCAGGTGTTCGACTTGATGTTTTGATTTGGCAAGCATATCATCTACATAATCTTCCAATATGTGATGCATGATGTTGTGGAATGTGTAAGTCATGGCTCACTGATATGTAGCACCAACATTTTGGAGGCCAAAAGGCATGACTCAATAGCAGAAAGTTCCCCAAGGGGTGATGAAGGCACTCTTGTGTTGATCTTCTAGAGTTATTAATATTTGATTGTAGCCCAAGAAACTGTCCATTTCATGGCTAGCGGTGACATCAACTAGTTGGTCAGATGCCCCGGTAGGGGAAATCATCTTTTAGACAAGATAGGTTGAGGTCACGGAATTCCGTACAAATGTAGAGTCCCCCTGTCACCTTTGTGACAAGAACAATGTTAGAAATCCATTGGGGATAGTCAATGGGTAGGATGAAGGAAACTAGAGAGAAGGTGTTGAAGCTCTTCTTTGACCAGAAGAGCAATGCGAGGATGCATTTTCTGTAGCTTTTGTTTGATGGGTTTGGCATCAGGAATGGTTACGATATTGTGGACCACGATTTTTGGGTCAATACCGAGCATATCGGCATAGGACCAAGAAAACGCGTTGCTATGGTCCCGAAGGAAAAAGGTGAAGGCTTCCCATTTAGCAAAGCATCTAAGGATTGACTGATATTTAGAATGTGTGGGTCATCCTGAGTGTTAATGTTGATTTCGATGGTCGATTCATTCAACATGGTTTGTGTCTCAGAAGGTAATGATTGATGAATATAAGAATATTTTCGCACCAAGGTAAGTGAGGATGGATTCATCATCTTGACATTGAACGACATTAATAGAAGGTGTATCATCATCGATCATGTCAGGATACAAGAATGGGAGAGAAGAGGGAGCCTCGCCATCACATTGATAGGTCAGAGGTCCCAGGGAAATGGTGTTTACAAATTTTTTTAGGAGGAATAGATTTGGGATCTATGGACTCCATGGGTGAAGAGGGTAATGTGGGTGAATGAGGTGGGGAAGGTTTTCCATCCTGAATGAGGTCGACGCAAACCTTCTTGGAAGGTGGTGCATCAAAACCAATGCCACTATGGTCATTGTGTTTATGATAGGTACAAGAAATGACAAAGTATGGCAGCCCTATTTGTAAAAGCCAAATCCAAATCCTTTCCATGTGCACCAATGGAGGAAAGTGTGAGCGAAGCGGCGGTTAGTGAGGGAGTGTAGGTTGGATGAAAATGGTTGGGTTTGGGATGGAGGTTCGGGTTTATAAGTGGAAATATCAAGTCCCCATACATTAGATTAGTACGAAGGTGGGGAGGGCCATAAGGAAAAATGTCGATGATGCGAATGTCATAACTAGGGTGTTGATGTAGGTTCCCATACTCTTGTGGGGTGAGGAAGGTGTCGATATTGTATAGGTGATATTCCCCCAAAGTGAGGCATTGAAAAACACCTTCTAAGGGATCAGTAGTCGGTATGTGGGTAGCGGGGATAGACGACTCGCTATATGATGGATAAACAGTGAGTCGGTGGTAGAGACTGCGCAACAACAATAGGGATAACAAGGTTAGATACGGGAGAGGTGGTGGTAGTCTTGGTGGATGGGCTTATAGGTGAAGTTGAATTAGGGATAGTGGAAAACTACTTGACTGGTACAAGCACATCATTGGGCCGGTATAGCATGTTACAGGTCTTGAAAGGTGATGGGTTGGTAGGGATCGTGTAATTATGTCCCTTGTGTTCAAATTTGAGGCAACGGTGTAAATTCGAAAGGGACACAACCCATGACATGGATCCAAGGTCGGCCGAGAAACAAGTTATATTGGAAATCCCCTTCTAGGACATAGAAAAGTTCGGGACAGTGCGGGGACCCACGCGGACATGGAGAATGACGGTACCCAAGGTAGAGGTCATGGTGTCATTAAAGGAGTGCAACATAACTAGGTTACCATGCATGTAATTGGCAGGTATTTGTATTTGGTCGTATGCATAGGAGGATATGATGTTAATACTAGCACCACCATCGATCATAATGTGTCATATACATATATTATCAATAAAGATGAAGATGAAAAGAGTAGGGTCGGGGTCATCAAACTGGAAGGGAGAGATCTCTTCATCTAAAAAGCTGAGGGTGGCTACTTGGTGAGTAGGTGAAGGCATAGAGGAAGTTGATGACCCAGTGAGAGAGGCTACGTTGTGAGGGGTAATGATGGAGGCTACGGGTGTGGGGTAATTTAGTAAAACCTCAATAGATTGAAGGACCTCCATGAGGGCTTGATGATGTGACTCGAGGTTTGGATGAGGTCATATAAAGACATTTTGAGGGTGATTGGTGCAGTTGTTTTAAACATTATACGATGTGTGACCCCATCGAAATAGGATATGTAGGACCTGAATGGTGACTTTGGGTATGGGTGTGGATGGTATGTTGGGTATAGGGTGGGTTGATGGGCCGATTAGCTTTTCTTGCCTTTGTCTTTTCTAGGCGTGGGTGGCAATGTTGATCTTGAATCTCGGGGTGGATTAAAGAGTTGTGGGGGTGGAGATATTGGTTTCTTCATAGGTAATGGAAGAAGATCTGGGTGAAATTGGTGGAGGTGAAATAGGGTCCTCATCAAGAAGAACGTCGTCGTCCAAAATTTTCTTCGGGAGGACATAATTGGACTAGGGCGGTTTTAAAGCCTTATAGTTGTCCTCACATCGTGTCCCGACACATGATGGTAGGCACAAATTTTAGTTTCATCAAACCCTTTTGGTTTGGGTTTGAGCGAGTTGTAAGGTATAAGAGGTGGTAATGTGATGATAGAAGTTTCAAGGAGATTGGTTAAAATTTTGGCATAGGACCTTGCTAGTGGATCAAAATGGGAGGTGAATGTGGGTTTGGGTATAGGTGTGATCTGATTATGAAGGAAGAGGCTTTACAGGAGGGGGAATGGGTTGGTCCACTAGTATGGTATGTGGTGTGGTCTTAGGTCTTGTGGGCATCTGTTTAGGTATGGGCATGGTAGAAGAGCTGGTGATGGAAGGTTTGGTTGGTTTAATGACCTTATTGGAGGGTAGCAGATTTTTAGCTTTAGGTTACACCTTTTTGGGAAAAGGTGACACGAGTGTACAAGATGTAGAGGGAAAATTAGATGGTGGAAGAGGACGGGTTACCCACGGGGGTAACCAAGTTGTTGTGGAGGTGGTTGGTAGAGGTTGGGTAGAAGGTGTGAGTGGAAGAGAAGAAAGTGTCATGGGTAGTGAAGAAGTTATGGACGATAGTGGTGGTATGGGTGGTAAGAAGGTTACGGGTGATGGAGAAGGTTGTGTGGGTCTCTTGGGTATATTATAGGTTCATGATGAGGAGGTGGGATGCTACATTCTTGGTTTGCCAGTGGAAGATGATTGCTTGGCCAGGGTCGAGGGGTGAGGTCCTAGGATGGATGGAAGAGGCGAAGGTGATAACGGTGTGGTAGGTGAGGTTGGTGTATGAGGCCTAGGAAGTTGGGTCTTCTTTTTAGGGTCTGAAATAAGTTTAGTGTTGGTTTGGGAAGATGTGGATAAATCTAATTTGATGGGTGGGTGAGTAAGGTTTGATGTCGGCATGACCCCTAAGGTAGTGATGGGTTTAAGTAAGCGAGATGACATAGGTGTGGGAAGGTATTTGGGTGTAGATGTATGTTGGGTTGTGGGTAAGAGGTGTGTGTTGGGCTATGGGTGGTGACATAAAAGGTGTTGCAATAGTCGTGGTTGTGTTTTGTTTGGTCGCTTGAAACACTTTTGGATAGATAGTGGAGGTATCGATGAGTGAAAACTGCATTTGGTTTGAAACGGGGAAGTAGAAGGCATCCCCAAAGTAAGGATCCATTAACATAGTCCAGGAGATTGGCCAAGAGTGAAAATGGTACTGTTGTAAGTGGGTCCAACGTGGATCGAGTAGCAATCCCCGTAAAATGTGTTTGAGACACAGGGAAATAGCTAGCCTCAAATTCTGTGGGTAAGAGAGCCGAAAGCGTATTAGCGGGATCTTGAAGGTCTAAAGGAGAATGGTAATCTAAAGGAAATAGTATTTCTATAGGATCCTCCATGGGTAAAGGATAGGATGGGCCAAACGAGGTGGATTCTCCTAGTGATGGTGTAGGTTGTGGACATGTATCTCCTATGAGTAGGAGAGGTTCCATTAACAAATGCTCATAAATTTGAGGGGTCAAAGGTAGCATGATAATCATAGGCTCTTCCACGGGTGAAGGAGAAAATGAAGGGGGTTCCTTTGTGGGTGGAGGAGTAGATGAAATAGGATCTTGTGCATGTAGGGGAGCTCGGGCTAAGATTTCATCTATGGAAGGAACATGAGGCAATTAGGAAGCAATTGGTATGTCATCGAAAATAGTGTGGACCTCGCGGACATTTCTATCATTGGTTGAAGTGTCACCAGCTTGGTTGGAAGATGGGGCATGATTAGGGAATGGATTCTTGAAGATATGTAGGTTTTGGTTAGTGGGTGTATTTGGGTTATCCAAGACTAGATCTCCATTGTCTAAAATTTCTTGGACGATATTCTTGAAGGTGATGTAGTTATCGTCACTATGACCTTTGACACGATGATAGTTGTAAAAGTCATGTTCTTTATACCACATGGGCATGGGGTACTTAGGGTAAAAACCATAGTGTGTGGTTTTATAGGTGGAAGGGTAATGGCACCAACCTTAACAAGATTTTCAAAACAGAAGAATAATGCTTTCCTATTGAAGTTTACTTCGGTGTTCCCATCCGAACTGGAAAGATTGGAAAGGAGAGAGATTAGAAGGAGGTTTGGCTAGGTTTGATGGATCAAAGGGGCAGCCTTGAGAACTATGGTGTTGGTATATCCTTTGGGTTTTGAATAGTTATTTTAGGATTTTGAAGATGAAGAAGTATCATTTGATTTGAACGTGATGTTCTTGTTACACAACTAAATTTTCTTCTCTTCAATAGCATGAATTTCCAATTTTGTGCCATGGTGAATGCCTTGTCAAAAGTGTGAAAGGTTTGCACTTGTAGGGTTGGTGAGATGTGTCTAGCACAAGCCCTTGTAAACAACTCTATGAGTTCAGTTTGAGGTAATTGAAATGTGAGATGGTTAATTAGGCTGCACCAGTGAGTGACAAAGTCAGTGATAGACTCATCGTCATACTATCATGTGGAATAAAGATTATTCATGGTGACTTTCTTAACAAAGTTTATTAAGAAGTGGTCTAAGAAGGCTTGGGCTACTTGATTAAATGAGTAGATGGAATGTCTAGGTAGCCCACTGTACTAGTCAATACAGGTCCTGTTAGGGACATTGGGAAGGTCCATAAGAGTAAAGTGTCATCATGGGCGATCAGGTAACACCCATGTTTGAAAGACCACAAATGTTGCTGTGGGTCTTCTTTACTATTGAAATGGTTGAATTTTGGCATTTCCCAATGTACAGGGTATGGGAAAATAGGGATGGACAGATGAATGGGATCATTACATATTTCATCATAGGTGAGAGAATTGCGTGAGCTGGAAACCGATGCTTCTAGTGTTTGCATCCTTTCCATCATTAATTTGATGAGGTCATTGGTAGGTTGTGATGGAAGGGCTCCTCCTGTGGCGTAGGAGGGCTGGTATTGAACATGTGATGTGGTTTGCATTCCAAAGTGTATAGCGGTGCCGAATAGGAAGGTTAAGAATAGGGGATTGAAATAGAGGGCATATATCCGAGAATGGGTGATGGACGAGATAGGGATTTTTGATAGTATGTATATGTAGGTGGGACGATTCTACAATGAATCTAGTAGTGATTGGGGCGAGAGATTACGGGATGTAGAGGACAATATTCGGAATGGAGTAGGGGTCATTGACACCATGGGCGGTTGTGTTACAATTAGTATTGTGAGACAATGAGTGTGCGCATGGGGTTATGGTCTAGGTGGTCAATGAGGGGACAAAAGATACTACGGGTGCGACTGATACTACAGATGCAACGGTCATAGTAGGTATGGGGCCTAGCTATGAAACCACTGGGGGTAAAGTAGGTGAAGGTAATGCCGCATTAGTAGGGGATGATGCAGAAGTGGGAATAAGGGAAGGAGAGATGGATACATGCATGCCATATATCAACTGACCTAAAGAGTCCTAGGTGGAAGAGTGGGAGAGGTAGAACTATAAGGCTGCGTGATTCTGATCGAGTAGTTGTGTGAATTCCTCATCACCTGTGGAAATGGTGGTAGGCAGGGTTGGATCCATGGGTGATAGGATAGAGGGTGGTGAAGGACTAGGAGGGAGTGGTTGACAACTAACGTTGAATATAAGAGCATTATCTTGGTTGCGAGTCAACACCCAGTGAATGAATGTATATCAGGTGATGTTGTAGCTTGCAGATGACACAAAAAGTAGTAGGAATGAGAAAAATATGTGTTTGTAGGTGGATTTGGGTAATGTATCAATTGAGATTCAACACAGGGTAACCGATGTCGATTCTTGTGAGAAAAGAACAATTTGACCAAAGGGGACAAAAATTTATGAATGTCAAGTAGATAAGTTGTATGATGATTGTTTATGAGAGTACAGAGACTCACAAAAACTCAAAATAGTGAAGAAGATGAGAATATATGTCCTTGGGAAAGTTAATCAAAAGGACAAGGAATCGATGATGGTTAGGTAGAACTGATGACGGTGAGGTGTAAACCGATGCCGGTAGATAAACCGATGCCGAATTATGAAAATTTGAAAAATTCAAGAAAATAGATTGTTGTGAACTAAGATCAGATGAATGATCAACCCAGAATCCTAGAGATGATATAATGAGGTCCTAACACACTCAGAAGAAGTTAGAATACTCCAACTATGATTGTGGAGTGTGTAAGGAAAAAGAATGGAAAATGGAGAGATGTATCCTCACACCTCAAAACACACGTCAATCAAATGCTAAAAAAACACATATCCAACAAGTGATTTTAATGTGTTGAGCTTATGTTATTTAGAAGACTGACTCATGAATTTAGAGTAGAGTTTTTGGTGAGGAAGGCTTCCTACGAAGAAGGATATCTAAAAGGAGAGGTTTTAGGTTATGTTATGGAGGGGCGGGCTATCCTTTGAGGTAATGAATGGATAGAAGTAACCAACTGGATGCCCAATGTAAATCCAATGATTGTGTGATCATTGACAGATTCTTCCAAGTGAGATGTTATTTAAGATTATGTGTATTGTTTTCAATTTTGTGTAGTTTGGTAGAAGAAGAAGAAAGAGAGTGCTTTTCTACGATTCTTTGTGTCAACCATCAATTAGGCATGACTTCCAACATATAGGTTGCCCTCATTTTAATGTGAGCTAAATGCAACATACAAGGATGAAATGCAACTGATTTTAAACCCAAATCGACAAATTACGTTTGATGAAGCAAATGATGAACATGTAGGAACATGCTCTTTCACTACTTATGCGAATGCAAGAAAGAAGAAATGGTTCATTTTAAGCACCGAAAAATAGATGTTGTTTTAGAAAATTAGAAGAAGAGAGGATTACCAGGGAAAGAAATTTAGTGTGAATACATTTAGAAAGTAAACAAACACACAATATTTACCTAGGAATGAAGAAAAATGCAAGGAACCCCGATGGGTCCCACTAGGTGTGCCAAAATGTTTCACCATTTTCTTTACATTATTGAGACAAAACAGATAATGGTTATGGCTTGAGGAGGAATACTTGTTTATGTTGGTGGTTGATGGTTGTTTATGAGCATTCTGTATTCTCAATCCAATGCTGACAGTGAGAGCTTCCTTTTGGCTGGGAGGAACTACCTGAAATAGAAAACAAGACCACAAAAGAAGAGTTAAATAATATATGATAGTGGATTGCCTAGCATGTGCTAGATCTGAGAAGTGTGATACTCCCTAGATGGCTGTCAATCCACTATTTAAAACAACTTAATGTGAGAAATAAAAAATTCCTATTATAGTTGATATGATTTAGGTATTTCATTCAAGCACAATAAGAAAATATAACATAACAGGCTAGGCTATAGTCAAATCTGAAGGGTAGGTAGGTGTCAGGGTGTTGGAACTAGTTAGGGTCAGGTTCTGGGTTGTTTGGGTCACTTGGTAGAAGGTAGGTTGGCTCTGTTATTGGCACAGGTGTAAAACACAGAGACCGATGTTGGTCAGGTCCAAGCGATGATGACTTAGAAGGGATTGGCGATGGTCAAGTGTGTGACTAACGCCAATAAGGTCGGGGTGAAAGGAACTCAATGAGATCTGATTGTAGGAGTTGAACTGAAGCTAAATAGAGATGGAAGGGTGGATAGGGAGGTCTGTAAAGGTCTCAGGTATACTCAAAGGGGTGTAGGAGGTGAGAATGGGTGATTTGGTGGTGTGGGTAGAGGAATGGATAAGTCTACAAGTAGGTAGAAGATGGGAAAGGAACATGCAAGGTATGAAATGATAACAGGAGTGATAAAGGCTATTAAATTGAAATAGACTATGCTAGTAGAAGATACACTTACTATGACACAATTTTGATGGTGAATGGTGATGGCAGTTGATTAGAAGAATGGTGTTTGGTGCCACAATAGTGCTTCTGGAATGCTTCTGTGAATGCAATGCTTCTAGATTTGTCCTAGTGGGCTATGGATGTTTTTGGGTGTGAAAATATTTAGTTCCACTTGCATGTAGTTCTCTTCTCATCCCACTTGATCTCGAATGTGCCAACCCAAAAACAAGGTTGTTAAGGTGAATAAATGGTAACCGACGATGGTTTTGGGTTGACTGGCATTGGTTTCAAGGTGACCAATGTCGGTTAAGGTGAGATTCTCTAGGTTTACTAAAAATAATAGATCTTGGCAATCATTTCCACCAGATCTATCTATTCTCCCGGATCAAAGCGGAAGTTGCCTTTTTGTGAGTGGGAATATGGTTAGAGGGATAATATGCATTGATTTTTAGGGTTGAACTAAGTCTTAGCTCATTAAGGTAAGTGGGACCAAGTCTTAGTTATGGAAACATGCCAAGAATAGGTCTAGGGTGAGGTGGCTAGGTGAGGTGGAAATTAGCTTAATTAAAATAATTAAGTAATGAATATTGTGAGGATGAGTATTAAGTTAATTAAATTACTATTAATGTGGGGGGAAGGGGCCATGGTTAGGTGAATATGTTTGAGTTGGTTATTTGATGGGGAGCCAAGGGGAGTGTGACCCAATTTTGGTGTCTATAAAAGGATTTGAGATTAACCTTGATGAATTTTCCTATTTTGATGAATAAATAGAATATTTGGATCTCTTACCTTGGGAATCCTTAGGTAAGAAACCAAAAAACAAAATTTCTCATAGTAAACCTTGTTTGCAACATTATCCCGAAAGCATATCAATAAAAGGACCCAACATCACAAAAAAATCCCTATGCTAATTCCCTGAATTTATCAAAACCGATGACTTACATAAACCAATAGCATCTTTTCGTAAAAGAAACATAAAAAATTATGGTTGAGGAAACCAAAGATATTAACATCGGTACCCCGAATAACCAAAAATTTTACAACTCGGCATCAGTTTGTCCAACCAAGAATGCGTAGAGTTCACAACACTCCTCATTAAATTTTAGGACATTTTCACATGGACCTACAAAGATATGCCAGGATTAGATCCATCTCTCATATTACATCACCTTGTAGTGCATCCAGATGTAAATCATGTAAAATGAAATTACACAAAATACATCCCAAAGTAGCATTGCTTGTAAAAGATGAACTCTAAAAACTATTAGAGGCGGGATTTATATATTGAATACTCTAAATGGATATCCAACATAGTACTTGTAGCCAAGAAAACTCCGGTATTAGGGTATGCACATATTTCCATGATATCAACAAAGATTTTCCAAAAGATGACTTTCCTCGTCAAACATAGACATGATTCTTGACTCCATAGCAGCCATGAAATGCTCTCCCTAATGGATGGATTTTCTGGCTATAATCAAATACACATCGCTAAAGAATATCAACACAAAACAACATTTACTACACCATGGGGCACCTTTTGTTATAAGGTCATGCCTTTCGGATTGAAAAATGTAGGCGCCACACATCAATGAGCCATGATAGTTATCTTTCACGATATGTTGCATAATATCTTGGAAGATTATGTTGATGACATATTAGTGAAATATAAAACAAGGATAGGTCATCTATGTGTGTTGAGATGCATCTTTGAAACATTGTGTGAGTATAAATTTTCCTTAATCCAAAGAAATATGTATTCATAGTGACTTTTGACAAGTTATTAAGATTCATTGTCTCTCACAAATAGGTATAGAAGTTGATCCCATGCAAAGGTCAAAACAATCATGGAAATTCCTCCTCCCAAAAATATAAAATAATTATGTAGTCTCGAGGGGAAAAATTCAACCCATTCAACACTTTATCTCACAGTAAGTTGATAAGTTTCATCATTTCAAAAAATTGCTTAAGAAATATGCACAATTCCAATGGAATCAATATTTCCAAGATTTTTTCACCAAACTCAAAGAATACCTTTCCAATCCACCTGTCCTTATGTCACTAGTCATAGATAAACCCATGATTATTTATACATATTCCACTAACATGCCACAGAGCTTTACTAGCACAACACAATGTCCAAGACACCAAACAAGTTGTTTATTACCTTAGTTAAACACTCATTGAGTATGAAGTAATATATTCCCAAATTAAAAAAATATGCTTAGCATTTGCTTTCACATTCCATAAGCTACATCATTACTTGCTCAATCACACAACTAAATTGATCGCTAAGGTTGATCCCCTCAAGTATCTTATCTTGACCCATTCTCATGGGAAGAATGTCTAGTTGGTTTTTCCTACTTAGTGAATTTGACATCGAGTTCACTCCTCATAGAGTAATTAAAGGAAAATCCCTCGCATATCAACTTTTGAGGCACCTCTTCCTATAACCAAACCGCTCCATTTTACATTTCCTAACAAATATATTTTGTACGTAGACATTGCAAAAACATGGAATTTATTCTTTGATGGATCTTGTAACCTCCATGGATCAGGAGCTAGTATTTTTCTTATCACACTTGGTGGACATGTTATCCCCAAATAAATTTGATCAACATTCCCTGTACTAATAATATCACAGATTATGAAGCTCTCATAGTAGGATTAAAAATCGCTATATCATGGAACCTTAAAGAGTTGGTTGTATTTGGTGACTCTTTACTTATCATTAAACATGTTACCAATGAATACCAAGTCAAGGATGAAAATCTTATTCCGTATAAATGCATGGTAGATATCCTTCAAGGTTATTTTCAATTGATTAGTTTTGACCAAATCCTAGAATTTATAACAAATCTACAGACACTATGACAATTATTGGATCTCTATTAGAAATCGCATCCAAACAACCCAGACACATTTTCTCATAGAACACCTCTTAACTCATGTTTATAATCCACCTGAAAAATAATATGGTATGTGAAATCATGGGTCCTAACAACCCTTGGTATCATGATATTTACACCTTCATCCACAATAAAACATTCCCTACCAACATGAAACTTAGTCACATATGCACTTTAGCACAACGTGTCTCCGGTTGCGCCATTTTAGTAGACACTCTATATAGAAGAGGTTACGATGGCACCCTACTCGATGTCTTAATCAGGAGTAGGCCTATAGCATTCTAACTGAAGTCCACTCTAGTATCTATGGAGCACACACAAATGATATGGATCTAGCTAAGAAAATCCTATGTGTTGGGTATTATTGGCCCACCATGGAGAATGATGCATGCCTTTTTCTCAAATGATGTCATGCTTGTGAGAAACACAAAACCTTATACATGTACCTTCTCAATCATTAAAATCAATCACCACAACTTGGACCTTATCTCATTGGGGCTTTATCTCATCGGTAAAATCTGACCAACATCATTTGATGGACATAAATTCATCATTACCGCTACCGATTACTTCACCAAGTGGGTCAAGGCTATGCCTCTCACCTACGTTACTGGAAGCCAAATATCAAAGTTCATTTTTAATAATATCATCTCTTGATTTGACATCCCATCCTCTATTTCCACCGACAATGGAAAATTATTTAAAACCATTTAGTCAAAGACCTTGTAAAATGTTTCCACATCAAACTTAAATGTTCTACACCATACTACCCCCATGGTAACAACTAAATGGAACTAAGTAATAAAACTTTAAAATCCATCATGGAAACAATTATCGATACACATGGATGAAATTGGCACACTCAAATTTATTATACTCTTTGGGCTTACCATAATGGAAGCAAAATATCAAATTTCATTTTTAATAATATCATCTATTGATTTAGCATCCCATCCTCGATTGCCATTGACAATGGAAAATCATTTAAAAACCGCATACAGTCAAGACCTGTAAAATGTTTCCACATCAAACTTAAATGGTCTACACCATACTACCCCCATACTCTTTGGGCTTACCATACTAGAAGCCAAATATCAAAGTTCATTTTTAATAATATCATCTGTTGATTTGACATCCCATCCTCTATTTCCACTAAAAATAGAAAATCATTTAAAAACCAGACAATCCAAGACCTTGCAAAACATTTCCACATCAAATTTAAATGGTCTACACCATACTACCCCCATGGTAATGACTAAATGGAAGTAACTAATAAAACTTTAAAATCCATCATGGAAACAATTGTCGATACACATGGATGAAATTGGCACACTCAAATTTACCTTACTCTTTGGGCTTACCATACTGGAATCCAAATATCAAAGTTCATTTTTAATAATATCATTTTTGATTTGGCATCCCATCATCGATTTCCACTGAAAATGGAAAATCATTTAAAAACTAGACAATCCAAGACCTCACAAAACATTTCCACATCAAACTTAAATGGTCTACACCATACTACCCCCATACTCTTTGGGCTTACCATACTTGGAAGCCAAATATCAAAGTTCATTTTTAATAATATCATCTCGTTGATTTGGAATCCCATCCTCGATCACTGCACGAAAATGGAAAATCATTTAAAAACAGACATACCCAAGACCTCACAAAACATTTCCACATCAAATTTAAATGGTCTATACCATGTTACCCCATGGTAATGACTAAATGAAAGTAACTAATAAAAATTTAAAATCCATCATGGAAACAATTTTCGATACACATGGATGAAATTGGCACACTCAAATTTACCATACTCTTTGGGCTTACCGCACATCTTATCACACACCTACAGGAGCCACCATGTTCTCCCTTGTTTATGGTTACGAATCCATTTTATCTACTGAATTTGAACTCTCATCCTTGAGAATATCCCTTAAATATGAAATTAATGAAGATTAATATTGGTAAGTCACGGCTTAATGAACTTAAACTTATTAATGAAAGACAACTTAATTTCCTCAATTATTTTCAAGTCTATCAAAACAAGTTGAATGCAATCAACATAAAAAAGTATGACCTAGAGAGTTCGAGGTTGGTGATCTCATTCTCAAAGAAAATAAAAAGAATACCACTAAAGAATGAGAAAAACAAGGAAAATTTGAACCTAATTGGTTAGGGCCCTATGTAATTACAACTAAATTTGGCTCTGGAGCCTATAAATTGGCCACTGAAGATGGTTAGGAACTTGACAAACCGATGAATGCAATACATTTAAATAAATTCTATTCTTGAGGCACTCTCTATTCCGGGAGACAACCACTTGTACATTCCTCCTATCTTACTCATCTCCAAATAATTTAAAATTATTCATTCCATTGGTAGATATTCTCATTATCAAAATCACATCTTCATATTCATCATCATGAGACAAGTGTTAATATAGATCCTATTAATTTTTGTGAGTATCATACTTCTTATAATGTCTCCCATTTTTAGCTACTTTCGCATATGGTCATACCTAGAAGCTTACTGATAGTAATATATTCTCTTCAAATAAGTTCTCTCTTTCTCAACAAAGCTCTAAAATTCTTTACTTGGTTAGTTTGACCTTCCATCTTAGTCTTTGGTGTTGAACCCTCATGTCCTATTAGTCGTGTGGATTAGGGATTGGGGAAAATGTTCCTTCCCAAAAAAAAACATTATTATAGAAGTAAATAAATCAAATAACTTATGAATAATTCACTGTTACACCTTTCATCCTTCACAGTATTTGGTGTTGAGCCCACACTTATTACTATTAGTGTGAGACTAGGAATGGATGGAGGCGCCTTACTGCATCTACGTCTTGTCTTTGAGTGATAAACCATTTCCTCTCTTTTGGTGGCATGGGGAAAAGCATAGAGGGTCATTCATAAATCACAAAATTATAAAAACGTCATAAAAAAATTCAAAAAAATCTCAATATTAAAAAAAAAGTTCAAAATTTTTACTTTCCTATGTTTTTCCTTTGGTGATGAGCCCTTACTTTTTACTTATAGGATGGGACAAAGCATAGGTAGTTGTTATAAAAATACAAAATCTTATAAATATAAAAGTGCTTACAATTTTAAATTCCCAAAGAAGTAATTTAGATGCCTAAGTGAAGAGATAACTATCCATTCACCTCATATCTTACCAATCAGTAGGCCACATAATTGTTTAAGTCTAGTATGTAACCTATAAAAAGCGAAATTAATTTAAAATCTGGTTTAGTAACCTTAAGAGGAATTGAGTCACAATTTCCCAAATGGATTGTTGTTAGCACTTGTCTCTGTATTAATTAGTTTCATCATGAGTCCTTTATTTTGGTGACACCCTCGCATCTTACTATTTGTGTGGAGTCAAGAACAAAGTTGGAATTATTTTCATCATGTCATCACCAACATAGCCTGCCAATGGAGTGAGAATTTTTTTATTATTCAAAGAACATGTTACCATGAGGAATAATGTACATGCAGATAATACCCTCTTTTATTGCCTCTCATTTAAGAAGTTTGCATTCTAGTTTAATAATCTCAAAAATCCCCAAAATAGTATAAAATTCCAAAAAACCCCAAAACATTGGAAAAATCTAAAAAAAACTAAAAACATTTGAAAAATATCAAAATCCAAGTAAATATTAGAAAAATTCTCAAATCCCAAAAACATTCAAAAAAATCACAAAATCCAACACAATTCACACTTTGAACTCTCATCCCCAACAAATGTTCCTACTTATATGACTATCAAATTTGAATTGTTTCCTCTTGCGTGTATCCTTGTTTGGGGTAATTTTGGCTCTCATTGTTTCCTTGTTTGAGGAAAATGACCCAATCCATTCCATATCATTTTGTCCCTTTTGGGAGAACATCTAATCAATCATCACCTTGGAACACATTAGGGACATGTTTAAAGGTTCTTGTGTTGCATTACTAGTTACAAGTTTATTTTTTGTTATATGGTATCTTGATATATTATAGGGGCATCTTGATTTTATATATCATGGTTTCACTTTAATATACTTATGTCCTATGATTGCATATCGTATGGGGCATCCTATATTTTTATGGTCTCTATCTATTCTCTCTTGCACTTTCATATATCGATGGGGCATCATACATTTTCATGGCCCATGTCTAAGCTCTCATGTATATTATAGTCTAGTCATCCTAATCTTCTATATCACGATGCATCATATTCTATGCTATATTAAAATTAAGATGATTTCATCCCACGAGTATCTTCATGCATGATCAAAACGTACTTTTCACCCCATCCATTCACCCGTACTAATACATTCTCCAATTTGAGAATCCTACTTGATCATCGTTCATTATGATTACTTGAGGATATTTCTCGGGTAGAATTCAATATCCTAAAACTCCTCATCCCCCACCATGATCAACCTATCTTTAATCCATTGGTCCTCTCTCCTCATTTCCACTAGTCTTCAATTATCACCAAATCACCCTTTTCACCATTCTTGTCCCCTCTCACCACTATGTGCTCTTCCCTTTCACTCTTTTTCTTTCATCTTGAAAATATTTCTCAATCAGCATTTTAGTGTGGGACTCTTAGTTGAGGTATACCCTCTTCCTAAGATCTTCCCACTATAGAAACTTCTCCACCATCTCCTCTTTCATCAGACAAAAATCACCACCACAAACATCTTTTTTCTTTACCTCTTCCACTTATCATTCTTTCCTCATCACTCTCACCACATGATAATCCCAATTAAGGATTCTCCTCACAATCTACATTCTATACCACATATATTATTCTATCCTTTCATAGTACACTCCTTTGTTTCCTTCTTTCCTTGTTATCACCACCTCTCACCCCTCGTTCCAGTCTCGCACACACCATTTCCTCTTTTCTCATTCTTCCTAGTATCCATCTTCTACTTGGTAATATTACTTACACATCCTGTAGTATGAAAAATTTACTTGAGGGTTCCCCTTAGTCCATCTTGTCATACACTCTTCCCACCAACTTCATCAATCACTTACTTCTTCCCATCATTCTTCTTCTCTAGCTTGGCAATCCTACTTACTCATTCACGCAACATGGAAATCTTACTTAAGAGTCTCTCTTAAGATTGATTTTCCATCTATCCCCCATCATGTCAAATCAAAATTTCCTCCATCCCATTTCTCTTTCCCCTTACCATAATCATCTACACTAAAAAGCATTCTTTTTCCCCCTCCATTACCATCATCACTATTGGTTTGGCGATCTTACTTAACCACTCATGCAACATGGTGATATTACTTAAGAGTTCCTCTTAAGGATGATTTTCATCATCTTGCAGCCCCCATCACTACCCACTCTCATCTTTTAATTTTTCTCAGCATTATCCATTATCAATCTTCCCCCCCTCTTTCATTCTTGCAAACACCACCTTCAGATTCTCTACTCTTCATCCTACCCATCCTTCACTTGGAAATCTTCCTTAATCACTTCCACTGCATGTCAGTCTTACTTAAGGGTTCCCCTTAAGTTGAGATTTTCATTCTGGACTTCTCCCTCACCTCATTCTTTATTCCATCTATTGATCATTTCTTCCTCCTGGTTTCCCCTACACTTATCATTTCTCAACCTATCATATCATATCACAGAGTGAGTCCACCATCTTCAAATTATCACCAAGTTCCTTTACCCCATTTCCCCCTCCTTGATCCATCATATTTCATACCACTTGCTAACATTAGTTTCATGTCTTGTTTCTTCATCTTCACCTTGTTCATCCTCATCCTCTGCATCCTCTCCTCACCTTCATCTTGTCACAACTCATCACTCATCATTTCTTTACTCTTTGCACTCATCTTTACTCTTTGTTCTCCCGCATATCCACCCCCATATCTACTCACCATTATTGTTGGTATCCCCTAACATTATTTCATCATCATCTTCCATTTCCACACTAATAATTATTATTGGTTGACCCTTAAAAATCACTCATCATCATTCTCCACTACCTTTTTCACTCTCTTTGTCCTCTTCCATGTTTTCCACACTCTTTCCCACATCGTCACCAACAATAATTATTGTTGGTCTTCCCCTAATGTTTCTTCACTTTTCCTTTCATCCTTCACCAACAATTATTATTGTTGGTCTTCCCCTAACATCCCTTCACTGGCATTGCCTCTTCTATCCCTCCCTCTCTTTTTCTTCACCACCTCTCCATCTTCCCTTCACCCTTTTCAATTTCTTTATTGTCTTCATCATACATCCTTTGTCTATTTTCTCGTAATCCTCTTATCCTCATCTCATGCATCTCTACATATTTTCCACTCCATGTCATTCCTCCCCTCTTTCTTCTCTTTACATTCCTTATGCTACCGACTCTACCCAACATATCCCCATTTTTTATTCCCTTCCTTTTGCATCATTTTCCTTGTTGTCCTCTCCTCCTTCCCAATATTTGTTCTTGTCTCTCTCTTTCTTTACATCTTCTTCCCCTTTTCCCCTCATTCCTCCTTCTTACTTCCCCATCAGTACCTGTCTCTTTCTCATTGTCTAGTATTTTTACCCCTTCATCATCCACATGCATCTCCATGTGGTCTATCCCATATTCTCTACCTTGGTCTTCCCCATGACAACTGGGTTCCTTCAATATTCTCCATGTATCCGCTCTGTCATCTCTTCTTCCCCCATCATTTTCACCTTCCTCCTCCCCTCCCATTCTTTTCTCTACCACCCCTACCTTTTCAATCATTTTGCATTAATTTCTCTTCCTTTCTCTAATCTTCTCCACATCTTCTTGATCCCTCCTAGTTTCTTTCTTTTCTATTCTATTGTCTCTTTAATCATTCATCTTCCTCATCTCCTTAATATTTCCATAATTTCTCTCCCTTCATATCATACATATTCCACTACCTTCATTTTGAATCTCTCTCTCCCTTTTTCATAATTTCACCCTCTACTCTATCATCTTCTCTCATCTCATCTCATCTTCTTCTTGTTTATCTTTCATCATTCCCTTCTTCCCCTATCATCATTCTCTATTATTATCTTCCACCTCTTTCATTCCTATTTTCTCCTCCTCTCTGTCTCTCCGTCCTCTCTATTCCATACCCTTGTCTCCTTCACCTCTGACTTTTTCTTTCCTCATTCTTCACCTACCCATAATCAACCACTACTCTTGTCCATTCCTTTTTCTTCTCTTTCCACTCTTACTCGTTACATCCTTCAACACATCTTCACACCTAGAATTCAAGGTCGATTGAATTCTTTCCCCATTTTTGCACCACATTTGTTCCATTCTCTTACACCCCATTCTCATCCTCCTCTCTACAGAGTTGACCTCTCCTCTTTTTGAGAGCTCTATCATCTCTTCCATTCTCGTCACCCTCGAGGAGAATCATCACATATATCCCTAATCACATCTTCCCATGGAATTTTTGTCTTTGAGGATACCATAACATCCATCACCTACCACATTCTATTCTCCCTAACAAACATTTGCTCTACCTTTTTCTTAGAAAAAGTAGATTGAATTCTTCCCTTGTTCTTACAAGTGAAAGTTTGTTATACTTTTTACTTAGAGAATTCCTTCTCTTTTCTTCCTCTAATAACTACTTATCGAAGGAAAACCTTCCTTAAGATGAATGTCTTCAAAAATTTAATCATGACGCCTAGGGAATTTCATACATGTCATCTTCTTTATTTTAAAGGACACTACTTTCATAGTACCCTTCCAAAGAGAGGAAAATGTAAACACCCCAATTTCACACCTCTCCTAAATCAATTAATTTCCTCATTCCATTTCCCAAAAAAATACACATTAAATTAATCAATGTTAATTTATTAATTAATCCATTTCAATCCCTAAATTAAACCCAATCTTCCTCACATGCCAAATATTCCCCATGTGTCCCCACTTTTGAATTAAATATTCAAGTTTAATTCTGGTCCATTCCTCATGTCTCCCACTCACCTAATCATGTTTACTTTTCCAAATCATGATTGCCAAAAACCCCCGAATTAATCCCACTTTTAGGCTATAAACAAATCCTTACCCCCATCTTTTAAAATAAGCTTGAAATCATGTCAAGATCTCTACAATCCTTTTAGCAAGAGCATCACCTCCACCTCATCATAATGTTCAAATAGCCCCACTTTGGTCATCCAAAATCCATTTTCCCCACATCCTTGGTGAAATTTTTGATTCAATCTTGTTGTAGCAAAGGTCTTACTCGACTCAAAGGAAACACCTACATTTCGAGCAATCTGGGCTGTCTACATTCTATCACCCATTCTGAGGTTTGCGAAGGAATCACGAAGGAGAAGGTATCTAGTTAGTTACTTTACTTTCTTGTTATCAGTGTAATTTCCATAGCTCACACCTTACATAAGATTCCAATACCACTACCTCAAGTTTTTCACACCACAAAAACCTTTTATTGTGAAAAAATGGGAGGTCATAGCAATTTACATCCTTTTGGTATCTAATACGCAACTATGCTAAGACCGAGAGATAAACGAAGGATATTTGGATAGAGTTTTGTCCCACTTCATTAGGAGGGGGACATCTTGTAGTGTAGCATGAAACACTAAAATTGAATAGGGATACCTTGATGAAGGATTAAAAAAAAGTGGTCTTTCTTGGGTTCAATAATGACAACCTAAATTCTTAAAAATATCCTCTTCCAAACTTGTTATGAAGAAAAACATTTATAATGAGCATTGATAGGATCAATTTGTAAATATCATGGGAGATGACTCAATATCCTAATTGATGTTTGGAATAATTCAAAAGAGTATCAAATTCCATTTTCAATCATTCCACCATCTAAGGGACCTTCTTTGACATTATTTTTGTGAAGATGGTATTCAATTATGGAATCATTTATTTTAATAATGACATCATGATCGTTGGATTGTAAAAATTATTTTATTGAATAATAGGACACAAAAACCATTCATTAGAGGTCTTATATACAATTTTGTGAATGATAATGCATTTTAAAAACATTCTATGAACTCGATCAAATGGACCAATAAAAATGACAAATTATAATAAGAGAAGAATAAAGACCATGAAAGGGAGTGGAATTAATGGAGGGACCATTACATAAATTATCACCTTCCCAAATTAACTAAGGTATTATAATCTCCCAAGATTTATATATGCTTTTAGCCATAAATATGTCAAATTTTTGAAAGGAACATGATTGAGATAAATGAATTACAAATTTAGACCTTTCCAAGTTCCTTTTCCATAAGTCAAATTATAGAGATGTATTCCTAAGGATAATTTTATAGGATACATCACCTTCTAGTGCTTGAATTACTTATTTAGCACATGTAACATGACCTTGAGTTTTAATGTAAAGGATACCTAGGACATGAAACTCCTTAGCTTTATAGAATATGCCTCAAGAAACATTGTGAAATCATTTTCTACATTAAAAATTTTCCTAGAGAGAAATCCATGATAAATTTTTGCTATCTTACAATAAACATATTTAGAATGGGAACAAAAACAATAATATACATGCATCACCGCTAAAAATTTGGAGAAAACTTGGAATTTTCTAATAAGAGAAAGAGTTTGGAAATCCATAATGACACTTTTTTCCACACACTATATAACATTATTAAAAATATTAATTTTTGGTTTAAAAATGAAATGGAAATAATAAAAATTTCTTTTTCAGTCAAGATTTATCCACTTCCATTAAAACTTGTTAAGCGAGATATGTATGCGATATATTCTCTCCTACAAAAATGTGTGTTTTCCCACTAGATGAAGAATCCATAGGTGAGAAAGAAATGTGAATGCATTTCATGAAGTGTTTAATGGAAATGTATTCCTTATTTAAGGTCATACAAAATTCATCATTGAAATTCCAATTAATAATTTGGTTAAATCATTGGAGGAGGCGATACTATTGAATACTTGGTAGAAGATAAATTAGCAAGGAGATACTTTTTCCATTTAGTAGCTAAGATAGAAATTGATGAGATGAGGGAAACCTTTTGAATAAACCATTGAAGGCTGATATACATTCATAGTGGATTACATTAATAGTGATACACTCCCTATTTATTGGAATATAATCTTAACTATGATGAAAATGTTTAGGTTGAATCCAAGGGATTGAAGCATCACCATGTTAACGCAGGACATTTTATCATATCATATGATTTTTCAAAATCAATTTTCATGAAAATCACCTACTAGTATGAAATTGTGGCTTATTCCATGCCTTCCTAAATTATATTTATGTTGTCCACTATGAATTTATAGTGAAAGAAGCAAGTTTATTAAGGTCGGATGATGAGAGGATGAAGGTATCTAACCTCCAGGGTAAGAGATTTGGAAATAATATTGTAGAATAAATTGAGTAGTATGATGAATTCTCATTATTGAAGATGGAGGAAAAATATAATGAAAATTACAATATGACTATTCTATCCAAACTTGGTTGTCTATACCCAATTTTTATTTAACTACTACATAGAATTAGTCTTTGGGTGAAACATATGTGGGAATTTTTTTGATAAGTTCTATGAGTAAATTTAGAGAGAATAGAAAAAATAATTATTATAGGTGATATTTAAATTTCTGGTACTAATCAACATCATTTGGTATTCAACGATTGTAATGCAAGTCTAAAACCTAAGATTAGAAAATTTAAGCTCCCTTCAATGGAAAAAAGGTAAAACATAGACTAAACATAAGGGAAATAAATCTATAAGGAAAAATCACCCATAGTAAAAAATATATAAATTAAATGGCAATAAAATAATGAAAAATAATATTACAACTATTATGGAAACCTAGTCATGTTGAATATAATATTTCAATAAAATGACATACTTGGAAGTGAAGATAAAAAATGTAGCTTCCTCCCTCCAAGATAGGTATTTTTATTTCTCCATCATTAACAACTTAAGGATCAATAGTAAATAATGGATTTTATATTTAGGGGCCTCGAACAATAAGGAAATAATAATTTCTTGTCGTGAAAATGGCTAGCCTAAAAATTGAAATTTTAAGCATGAAAACTAAGCCCATAGTTCAATATTTTGTTTCCCGATCACACTGAGCCCCTCTCATGGCCAACCTATATTCAATGACATCATAGAACCATCTCTAATAAATTTCCAAATGAATCTTTGAAGTACATCTTTTTGGTAAAAAAGGGGTGATTAAGTTTAAAGATGACTTGATGAAGGTTATGTGAAAGACAAGTCCTACTCGGAAGCCTAAAAAGACCATTTTGGTCATTTTGAAAGGTAAACATCCTCTAGGAAATTTCAAGGAAAACCTAAAGCATATAAGGGTTAGATATTAATAAATGTGCCTAAATTAATTTAGGAATATTTAAGAAATAAAATCTCATTGAATGACAATTTGTTCAAGACCAAGTTTTCGTGGTGTGGGAAATGAAAGCTCCTTAGTGAAACCTAACTTCTCCGGATGATTTTGGGAGTTCCCAAATGAGTTAAGAAGAAAAAAACATGCATAGAAAATCTATGGGAATCCTCTATAAGTTTTAGATATCATAGTTTTTCTAGGGCTCAATAACTTCCTGAGGTATTTCAAAACTCTCTAGTTGCCCCTCTAAGTTTAAAATGAAATACGACCTAAATTTTAAGTTACAAGAATAATTATATTTTGGGAATGATTCCATTAATATTAAAATATACCTTGGAGTCAAAATAATATACTAATTGACCCCAAATCATTTCCCTAAGCCTCCGAGGAGAAAAAATCAAGTTTGGTGTCCAAATTTGGACATCCGAGGCAAAACTTGCTTTCCCAAAATGGAAAAGTTACATTTTAGACACCCATGTGTCTTTGATATCCCTAGGGGAAAAGGGATACATAAACATGTGATGTCTTCCTCTTCCCTAAGTTGAAATTTTGACACTAAGGTGTCTCAGGGTTTCCCCTTTGTCCCCTATGTCACCATAGTGCAAGGGGAACAAGGGGAAACCAAAGTGGAACCTCTTTCCTTTAATCATGTTGCACTTTGGTGTCCCTAGAGTTCCCTATATTACCTATTTCCCAAGGGATATGGGTGACATAAAATTGTGACCCAAGCTTGCATGTAGCTCCTGGACCCCCTTGTGACCACACTCATCTCTTTTGATGCCATTTACCAACCTGCTCATCTTATCCACCACACACCACAAGATGCCACTTACCACCATATGATGCGAAGTCACACATTGGTGTTCTTGGTATCCCCCATGTTCCCCTTACACCATTTTCAAGCTCCTACTCACTCCATTCTAACCCGGTTAGGTGTGTTGTAGTTATAAGGTGATTTAAAAACATATGTAAATCATCCTTACTCCTCATTCATCAAATAGTTAGACATTTTTCATGCTAGGTTATAGCTGTAACATCCTCCAAAAACTTTTTCAACCAAATATTATGCCAAATTTTTTTATAGAACTCCATAACCATCAAAATGAGGATTTGATCATATCTCATCATCTAGACACTTGATTGCCTAAAACATTTACCAAAATCTCCCTCTCATAAATGCCTTTAGGAAGATTGTTAAAGAAAATTCACTAATGTCATGTATTTTTATAGTAGATAACTGAAATATAAAACCCTAAAACCCACTTTTTCATTTTCAAGGAGGTATAGCAGATGAAAAAAATGAAATTTAAAGCGAGAATATCCTGCTTTGTAAAATAGAACATTTTGATAGTGGTTTTATTGCAACCCAAAACCTAAAAGTGTAGTTTCTAGAACTAATAGGTATTCCAAATAGTGGGTGGATAAAATAGTAAGTTTCTTAAAATGATGAATCCTCGACATTTGTAATATCCTAAATAAGCAAGAAACATCGTAAAGAGGGAATTAATTTTTTTCTACAAAAATAATATTTAAAATAATGTGTATCTAAAAATAGTAAGTTTCTAAAAATAGGAAAAATTCGATTGTGGAAATAATTCAAATGAGATATAAACATATGAGAGAAACAATAAGTAGAAACTAACTAAAAATAGTAGTCCTAGATATGACCTGTTAAAAATAAAGATTTATGGATTTGAGTGCAGAAAGTTTGTGATGAATCCTATTCTAATCATCTTTATGATTTTTAACACTATGAAGTTAAAATAATTTGTTCAAGCCCATTTAAACCCTAGTAAATGAGTATCCTGGTGTGGGAGACACGCTATCACTCACATGTATCTTAAAGATTTGATATTTTTGAGCGGGTTATTCTCTGCTGGAGATTGTTGGTAGGTAGTGTTGTCATTTATGTCAAAAAGTTTCATTGACATAAAAAAGAAGAAAGTAACAATGTGTGTGAAGTGTGATTGGTAATGTCATTTAGTTTTGTCATGACAAGTTGAGTTGTTTGGTCTACTTAGTGATGGGTGGCATGGTGTCTTGAGTAGGTGCAATGTCTTGCAGAGGTATTAAAATGATAGGTAGATATTTTAGTGATGTTATGAATCTTTTTAAGGATCTTATATGTGGAAAAGAGTGACAAAGTCACGAGGTGGTCGATATGGAATGTGCAAGCATGATCAAGAAGCCTAGTTAGGGGCCCTTGTCAACAAGGATGATATTTCATGATGGATTACATGTATGTAAAATCTATTTTATCACTATGAGAGCATGGAGAGCATGATGGTGAGGTGTAGAGATACTCACAAGTGTCTCGAGTATGTATATTGGGGTAAGTCATGTTTTCTAGGTCTATACCTAGACCTATCTTAATCCTTATGTGGCGTAATGAAGTGAGAAAATATTATTATAAGATAGTGATGCAAAGGTGAGCATTGGGAAAGTTGTAATAGGATATTATTGAGGTGTGTAAAAATTTTAAGCCCTAATTTGTAGGAAAATTCAAGAAATGTGGTTTTCCCTCTACCGAGCTCCTAGAAGTGAGAATCAAAGCTTGAGAAGGAATTTATTGTGCTCATTGGAATGTGGGAAATATTCATGGTGGCATAAGACCTTTATGGTATATGGGGAAGGATCCTAACTTAATATTCAACAAGCATTAAGAAGGAAAATAGGTCTAAAACCCTTATTAAACCCTAATAAAGTAGTAGTGGAGGAGATATTGCTCAAAATTACCTAGAGTGGATTGGTTGACCTATTTTAGTGATCGTAATATCTAGTAGATTATCTCATGCTTCTCCAAATGCCATTGATGTGTCATGATAATGAGTGGACCCCAAAACAAACTATAATTTTATGAAGAAGTTATGTTTTCTCTAAAGTTTTATATTGGAGTAGATAAATAAATGGATGTTTTAAGAAGTATGAAATCCACAATACATGTTTGGGGTGGTTTCAAAACAAGATTTATCCTAGAGGGGCATGTGGAATCAATATTGTAAGAATAGTTCTAGGGTAGTTTTGGCATTTTTAGGTGGTCATGGTAAAGAGATGGTATTGTGCATATAGGATCTAAGTTGTGATGTCTAATGGACATGGTGGTGTTGTTCGAGATCCCATATAATAGAATTCAAGTGTTGAAGAATCCTCGAAGGTTAGTTTTGTGTGGTGAGATGGAGGTCATAGGTTGACCTATTTATTTTGGTTTAGGATAGAGAAAGTGAGGTTTAGAGATTGATATGTAAGACTAATAGGTTTCTCTTGACCATGGTGTTTGGATTTTGATAATGATCAAAGGTTTTTATGGACCATGTACAATAATTAGAAGGTATTTATTGGGTCAATACATGTGTTATATGGTCAAGATTTCTTGACTTGTTTTCATGGTGCGGATACAATTCTAGGAGTGTATATTGGCAAGGTGTTCTTAGGAACTTACAATCCAAGTGATGGCTTTACAAGCATATGGTGATGACCAGAGGTCATGTATAAAATTCCTATATATATATATATATATATATGATTAAGTGTTTTGATGAGTGAATGAGATTCATCTATGAAGAATGGTTTTGTAGGTCACATACCTAATGAGGAAAATTGGTCCTAATGGTGGATTTATAGTATAATACGATGATGCATAGTTGGAGAAGGATATAGGAGGTATAAAATGGACTTATATAAAATTTATAACGAGTTCTCAATGTTTGGAAAATGCCATATTAGCCTAAGTGAACTTGGATTTGGCAAGAGGGCTATTTGAGTGTACTAGGTCTCTATGTATCCTAATAAAGGAATTGAGATTTTAGATGTTATTTCCAACCTAAGGTGGTTTATGAATCATTTTTTATGATATATTCATGTTGATAAAGTGTTATTTGTTCTATTATGATTGATCTAGATTGAGTATGATTCTTAAATCATGCATATAAGCAAGTGAATAAGACCTATTTTGTGGTTGTGAATGTTGAGATAGGAAGAAGTTGAGTGAGCAAGAAGGAAAGTGAAGAAGGTATTTGTGATAATCAAGGATGGATATAGATTATGTCATGATGTTCTAGAGAGTGCTTTTTTGTTGGATAAATAGATCATTTTACCTAATCAGCTTGGTGAAGAAGTTCTTGAGAAAAGAATCTTAGAGGGAAATTTTGAAGAAGATAGAAAAAAGGAGAACTAAATAGGTGTCATCATCATTTTTTTTGGAAAAATTATATAGGTTAAAAAAATCATTTGGATTTAGTTGGTTCCAATTCATCTAGGGAGTTGTATTTTTTTGTATGTTTAGTGCTCTACTAAACTTAGGAGTTGGTTCTCCTGTAGGGTTGGTTCTCTACTAAACTTCTAGGGGTTGGTGCTCCTTGGTGGGTTGGCACTCAAATAAATTTTATTCATTAATGTATAGAAAAAGTTATCCAAGCTTTGTTTCAGTGTATTTTCTTCCTTCAATGGTTTCCCACTTATATATTGTGTTCATGTGTTCTTGTGTTCTTATGGTGCATGCTCATGTGTTTTGTTAATCATTGTTTAATCTATATGTTGATGAATGGTTAAAGATAATTTAAAAATATTTAAATAAATTTATTCACCCCCATTCTAAGTGGTTTTTCTTCCAAAAATTGGTATCAGATAAGGTCCTCTGAAGCAAGCTTAACAAGCTTGAGGTGATTATAGAAGAACAAAGATTCTATGTCAATAAAGTGGTTCCTCAAATAACAAAGATCCTTTGTTCAATGGGATAAATTATGATTTTGGAGCATCAAGATGAAGACTCATATAATGTCCTTAGGATGTGATATTTGGTAGTCATTTATAGATGGGTACACTATTCCTCCCCTCTAAGTGATGGAACATACAAGTATAAAAGTAATGATAACTCTAAAGAAATGAATGTCATTTTATGTGGATTGACAAAGTTAGAATTTGTCAAGGTAATGCAATATTCTACAACTAAGGCTATGTGGGATAAGATACAAGTAATTTATGAAGGTGACACTAAGGTGAAGTTCGTAAAGCTTCAAATCTATAGGATAATTTGAAATATTGAATATGAACGAAGAACAAAATATTGCAAACATATCTATTAAGGGTAGATGAAGTGGTCAATATTATTAGAGGATTAGGAGAATAAGTGAAAGAAGAATTGGTGGTATAGAAGGTGTTGAGATCTCTAACTTCTAAGTTTTATCCTAAAGTCTTAGCTATAGAGGAATCCAAGGATCTAAGTACACTATAGATGGATGAAATCCATGGTATCTTGACAGCTTATGAGATGAGGACATGTGATGACAAACCTCCCAAGAAGGAAGCAACCTTCAAAGCTGAAAGGAATTCAAAAGGTAAGAAGATCAAAATTGATGATGTTTCAGATATAGATGATGATGAATTGATTTCTATGTTTTCTAGGAAGTTGAATATAGGTTTAAGAAAGTATAAGGGTAAGTTTCCTTCAAGTGCTTCAACTATGGTGAGATAGGGAATTTTACAAACAAGTGTCCTCATAAGCATAAGGATGAAGATAATGAATAACATGATGAAAATCATGATGATGATAAGAGGACCCACAAGTCTAATAAGATCAATAATAAGTTTGAAAATTTTTAGGGAAAGAATAAGCTTAAGAGAATACTATATTCCAAAGAGGATTGTAACTCATTGAGGTAAGCAATGAAACTAGATATTTTGATGATGGTGTTGATGATGTTGAAAATGAAACCTTATTTATGGAAAAAGGATCTAAGAGATCTAAAAGAGAGGATTCCATATTTGGAGGTTCATGTATGGATTCAAATGAAGAAGAGTTTGAAGTTGAGTTGATGAGTATCCTAGAAGAGTTGAAGCATGCAAAAATAAATAAAATTGAAAACATAAGATAAGAAGTATGAAGATAAAATCAGTAGTATGGATAGTGAGTATGATGAGATCATCAAGGAGATGGAATCTCAGGTTGATTTGTTGATATCTTATCTCAAGTCCAAGGAAGAAGAATGTACCAGGATCAAGTCGAGGTGGAGTCCCTAAAGGAAGAAGTGATCTGAAACAACAAGAAAGGTAAGAACCTTTCAGAATTTTGAGAATAGTTCCAAGGATCTAAATGATATCCTAGGTAGTCAAAAGTCTACAGGTGATAGGATTCAAAGAAGACCTAAAGAATAAAAAGGTGGCTCAAGACTCAAAACAAGAAGATGATTTTTAAAGCAAGGGAATACTAGCATGGAAAACAATATATCTAACCCTATCATAAAACCTAATGTAATGAGGTATGAAAAATATTTCAATGGTTATTGTTATGCTTGTAATGAGTTTGGTCATAGGGAAATTTTTTTAGAAGGATATGTTCGTGTGGAGTCACAACACCCCGAATGGTCTGATTTGAGATGGGGAATTTTGTGTGATATCACAACATGGAACTATTCCCAAAATGTGGGACTTTTTGATCGGAATGCTCTCCGGAATTCTATTCCTAAATCTAGACACCACACACCTAATTGTAGAGAAACTTATCTATTCCTACCCTAAATTTTCCAAAGATACATGGATAAGAGGATGCATGAAAATTAAATATAATCTAATAGGAGGTGATGCACCAATAAGGAATGTTGAATATTTACACTTGCATGGAGATGAAACATGTAAATTTGAAGAGGGTAATCTAGTACAATAGATCAAAATACTATCAGTAAATCTATTTACTAGTAAACACAATCCATTGATAACTTGCAATAACAATTAAACATGCACAAATAACCTTGAATGTAATGAGAGATCAAAATAGAGACAAAAACACAAAAGAGGGTAGATAATCAACCACATATCTATTTTATTGCTCCAAGAGTTGATACAGTGCATTATAAGGGGGCCAAAAGGCATCAAATTTGCATTACAATTTCAATGGGAGGCTTGAGCTCCATATATTTTCTCCTAGACAAGAAAAGAAGGGAGGGACAAAGGAAAAACATCCAACCTTTTAAAATGTGCCCCTCCTTACAATTTATAGAGGAAGATTTGAAGAAAGGGGAGAGAGAAGAAACCTAAAATTTCTCCAAAATCCTTCAAAAATCATCATTAGATCTTGGAATAAGTGTTTGAAGATCTGAAAAATCTCTATTTCATTAATGGCATTGCCTTGCATTAGAAGAAATTGGCCCTAAGTGCACTGAGTCTAGTCTCCTATCTTTATAGATTCATCATGATTTTATCTTCACTTACCTCATTAATTTCCCTTCTCAGGCCATTCCATAATGTAGATCTTGAAATCAACTTTCCAACGACTACAAGTTTGCTAAAAATGGTTAAAAATTGCAGAGTTATGGTATTTTGAATCGGGCCATGATTTTGGGGTCTCCTCCAATGCCTCAAGCTATTTTTCACCCATTGATTTATGCATTCAATGTAATGGATTTTCTTGCATGCTAACCCCCATAACATGGCACCAACTCCCCACTTCACCTACTACCTAACACAATTTGACTCGACGACCAATACTAATTGGTGGGCTTGTTTAATTGTTTGGGCGGTGATTTACATTTTTCGGGGTTTCAAGCTGATCCCTTGGACATCTCACCATGTCCATTTGAGATTTACCCAATCTAACCTCGAACACATCCACACCTAAAGTATAAAATTTTTGGACTTCAAGATTCTCCCTTTTTGGAACTCGTGAGCTTGACATTTCGAGTTTCACCCCCTGCCGATCTCTAAAATCATGCCACCATTGACCCCGAAAGGATTCGACCTTACAACGACTCGAGCCCATCTCTTCGAGTTACGTTTAGACATTTCACTTATCCCCTTTTGGACTTCACGCCCTCAACCCCAAAACAAACACCGAAACCGCTCGACTCTAAATCCCGAATACACCACGACTCACTACGCCGCTTTGCCTTCGGAGTTCGGGAATTTTTTTTTTTTTTGAGACATCTCTACTCGAGAAAGTTCAAACATTTCCTCATTGAGTTCTCGAATTCCCCAACTCATGACCTCCAAACCATTTAATTACCAAAGTCCAAAAAATTTGGACTTCGGAGACTCTTCCTCTCCTTGACCTTGCTCACTCCACCGAGCGTCGTGGTAGCTTATATCAAGTTCACCAACCCAAGCCGAGTCATTTTCTTCATGCATGATCGATGCTTCAACTCACGACTTAGCCTCATTGCTTATACCTATGCCGAGGTGAATCAACCTCCTAAGGCCAACTTCATTCAACTCATCAATTTCTTGAGCCGAGCTCAAATGGATCCTTTCTTCAACCACCATGGTATTCGCATCCCCGAATCTTCTTACGATCACATTGAATATTTTTTCATCAAATGGGCTTTGATTTGGGCTCCAAGGAAACGCCATTTTCCAAGCTAACTCATATTTTCCATTATCTCTAGGCCACACTCATTGAATCGCTCTCGATTTGAGCCTTCCCTTGATGTCACGAGCTCCTGTCATTATCATGCCTTCACCGAGCTTAGAACTTTAGGTAATTTCCCCTTCCAATCTTGGCCATGGTGTTTATCCTCTTCCATCGAGTTCATTACTTTCATGACCCTTCCTGCTCGTTCATGACCAAGCTTGACTCGTGAGTCTTCCCACAACCTCCCTCATTACACCGAGATCAATTGACTCGCTATTGAGCCCTCCTTTGTATTCCCCATAGAGCGGACATGGCTCGTTCGAGCCCCACTATCACTCGACTCACCGAGTAGCTCGCCAAGCTACTCGATGAGATTTCCTCCAACTCACCTAAAAAATGCAACTCCCATCTCATCGAGTAGCTTGATGAGCTATTTTTAGCTTGATGGCCTATATAAGGCCCAAATGAAGATTTTGATACCCTGGAGCCCATTTTTTTATTTTTTTGGGATTTTCTCATTTCGAGGCCCGATAGGGGGTGAGCATGGGGATTTTTTGGACTCATCATATTTTTACTAATTTTTACTTGTTTTGGCCCACGATTCAACATTTTCCAAGTTAGTCTTAAGGGTCAAAACCTAGAAGAGGAAAAAAATTCCTCAACATGATTTTCACTTTTGAATTTTCTGTTAGTCCCCAAAATTTTCTGTTAGTCCCTTTTCTACTCATGGAGCCCATTCAAGTGCCTATGGTCCTCTTGAGTCGTTGTTGGAAAATTTTACCTAGGGAAAAATTATCAACATGATCTCCAAGAATGAGGATTCATGGAACCATGGAAGAAGTATAAGTTCACACTAGCCAAGAGGTAAGAATGGAGTTGTTTGTTATAACTATCAAAACATTGGTCATATTGCAAAGTTCTATTATCATAGTCACTCAAGCCAAAGTAAGAATTTTGAGGCTCCTAGAGTTCGGGAGAGAGAAATTTAATGCATGGGAACCAATAGTGAATCGGGAAAGTCTAACTAAGCATATGAAAGAGATTGGATAAAGCCAAGAATGCTCCATAGGTTTCGATCACAAGAAATTTGAAGAATTCAAGCCATAGTTTCCAAAAAGGTCTTGGAATCTCCTAAATTTTCTGTTTTATATCCCCATTGTTAGAGATGTCTCTTCTATGCTTCATAGAGGCATTATCTAGGTCATTATAAACATCATGGGGTTGCTATTGTAAAGATGTGTGAAACAAGGTCAAATTTAGTCATAACAAGGTATGTGTTATGCTTTGAGTATGAAAAGGATGTTATTGTCAATATGAGTATGTATTAGTGTTACATTTCACAAGGAATCATTATAATAATTGCATAGTGTTGGGTGTATGGTTATCTATGTATCGAGCACATTAGTAGAAGGTGTAAGTGATTCATGGAGATAGGAGATGCCTATCAAGTTCCTAGGAAAGGTGCTTTGTACTAAAATGGTACATAGAGACATAGATGTATGGTGATTCAAAGTAAGGAGGAGATTGAATGGAAGCAAAGGTAATGAGATGGTGAGCATATTCAAATATGGAACTTGGAATTTTGAAAATGTGTTGGTGGATTATAGGTATAAGTAGCTTCAAGAAGAATTGGGTAGGCTCAAAGGCAGTTAGAAAAATTGAAGAAGTGTAGTGTGTATGTTGGAGACATAGGGTTAAGTTTTGAGACCTAATATAGGTTTGAATCTTGAGCTGGAGATTGGTCTGTTAGACTAATATGACCTTGTGCTATAATAATAAATGAGTGAAGTTAAGACCTAATAGGACTATAGGTGTGATGGCTAGATTGTGATGAGGAATGTGAGGTCAAGCCTATGTTGTAAATCATGAAGATGACATTACTCTATTTTGGTTAGGCATGCATGTGAAGGCCTAGTTGACGTAATAGTGTAAGGAAGCTAAGAGATTTGGCTGATAGAGCTTGATGCAAAGCATGATGTCATAGTATTACAAGGAATAACATTTTCTTGTATACATTTGAAGAGTTTTGTATCCTTGTGTTGATTCCATCATACATAAGTGTAGTCACAAAATCATGCACTTTAGACATTTATTTATCTTAGTCTCATACTACTATTTAGAAGGTTTTTGAGTGAAGAAAGTACTAATTAAACCCCATCCCTTTGGCCATCTTATTTATTTTATTTCATAATTTGTGACCTATTGCACCCATATGCCCAGCCATTTTCACACATCCCACATAATTTTAGCCGTAATTGGGGTGCCCAAATTTAGTACTAGGGCACCCATGGGTGCCTTGGTCCCACTTGGGGCACCCGATCCTTCTAGCTCTTTCCCACCACTTTTTGGGCCTCTTCTAGCCATTTTTCATCCTTATCTTTCTTGTGGTCGACATTTTTGGGGTTAACTACGAAACTAGATCAAGAAAACCCTATAAATATGAAGTTATGAGACCATAATGAGGGACCTAGAATCATACACTATTATCACTCCATCTAGAGTTACATCCATATTGCATTGGCATCCACATAACTCCATCATCAAGGCACAAGCTAGACAGCTACACCGCATTTCATAGGGGGAGGGATTTTTGTTGTGCAAATGTGCAACAGGGAAATTGACAATTCCCAAGCACAAAAACCATACCCCAATGTTAATTTTTTCAAGTCCCATCATTTCAAGACACCCCAGTCCATCCAAGTAAGTCCAAGTGACCTCCCAAATAATGTTACATCATCCCCCTAGTTGATTTAGGAAAGTCCATTCATTTCCGCTAGGTGATGTCAAGAGTTCATTTACAAAGCTATGGCGGTTGTGGGAAGGGCTATCACTAGCCTTCCTACAATTGGAGAAACCTCATGGAGTAGAGCGAGAAAATCCTAAGTGAATGTGGAGGTGATCCAAAGGTCTTGGGACATCATGGAGATTATTTAGGAATATTTTGGAAGGTCTCGAGAGAAGATGGGGCGTTTCATTGGAATTAGGGTTCACAAGCCTAGGTGATACATGAGCCTAAAAACGTTGTTGGGATTTGGAAGAGGATTACAAGAGCTCCATATGGAGTTAGGAACAAAAAAAATCACTAAAAAGAGGATTAGAAGACCTACATTATGGTGAAATCATATTTTTCACAACACTTTGGTGCATCAGGTCTGTAGGTAATTTTTCTCAGGCATAGGTGGAGTACCAAATCACAATTTCGATATTATAGGGATAAAATGGATGCATCAAGACATGATACCCTCACCATTAATTCAAAAGGCCATTTCCAATCAGGATCATATAAAATTTTGCTAAAAAATTCCATCGGGAGCTCAAGTTATCACCATCACAAGTTCGGGACTTAGCCAAATTTTTGGGAGGACAAGTGTCAACTCCAGGAGCCTAGCGGGATTTTATGTCCCTAACGTCCCTCAAGGTCAGGGACATCAAGGTTGAAAAAATGTTCCCAGCCCCCTTGAAGCCCTATAAAACCACATATGATCTGTTGGATCACCAGTTCAGCCCCTGTGCTTGCAAGGCTTCAAATCCCTTATTGTTGGATCAAGTGCCACATGTCGGGATGAGGCAGGTGTTGTGCAAACTCAATGTACCTCATGTCTTATTGTTGCAAAATCATTATGCCCTCTCGAATGGCTAGAATGTCAACATGACATTCGGTGTGATTGGAAAAATGGGATCACCTCTCAAGTTGTAGGACTTGTGCTTAAGGTGAACCTTCGGAGAAGGTCGACTTCCTCTTCTAAACTAAGTGTTGATCTGCTCCTAGTGTAATAAAATGGTTATCTAGACCTATGCCTCGGTGGAAAAAGTGGAGAATTGGGCTTGTTTCATTTTTTCACTTTCATTCCCAGCCATGTCTATTTTCAAATAATTTTCATGACGATCCATTGTGAGGAAAGGGAGCTATTTTACACAACCAGTTGCAGGGTTTGTTTAACTCACATGTTCCTCCAGTTAGCGTAGAGTAGGAATAGGTTTTCTTTCAATAGAATAAGTGCATTGCACACCCTACATGTTTCAATTGGGGCATGTATGGTTTTCATTTTTAGTGTGTTTTGTTTTCCATTGTCGATCTTCTATTGTTTTGCACCTTCGTTTTATCATAAGAAGGTGTCAAGGAGAAGGAAGGTTCAAGGTTTCCATATGAGTCTCATGATCTACCTCATTAAAAATTCTACAGTGTTCCATAGATGCCAAGCATTTGATAGATTTAGTATACTTCATGCTTAGCATTCCAAGGAGGTCCAAGATCAACAATACTCAAAGAGACTTGGGATGTATCACAGAAGATCAAATTACTCTCAAGATTCCAACATTGACTCCATGCCCAATGGATGACTTAAGGCTACTGGAATTATGCTTAGTAAGAAATCATCCCTGAGAGGTCGCCAAAAATGTTATCCAATTTTACACACATGACAAAATTAGACAACGGGGTCCTATTACGAATAAATTATGACATTGGTCCTAGGGGCCCATTTCGGTCATCACGGAGATAAAATGACTAAAATAATTAATAAATTGATAAGTGAGCTCTCCTAGCTTTAAACAAGATCAACTTGGAGCCCAAATCAGGCTCAACTCAGTTACTAGCTCGGATAGGGTGCTCGGTGTGTAGCTCGAAGGTGGGAAGGGGTTGGCCTTTTTTATGAAAACATAACAAGGCGATGTCGATTCTTTCATCAACTCGGTCAAGCTAGTGTAGTCAGCTCGGAAGGTAACTCGGGCTAGGTGGAGTCACTTTGATAGAGATCTTGGCTCAGTAGTCATCCAAAGGAGCCAACTCGGCTATAAAATTATTATAAGGGACTCGAGCTCACAGGAGCTCAATGAAGACCGAGCTCATGGGATCGAGCTAAAGATAGCTCGAGATCTCATGAATGCAAGAAAGGAGCTCAACATGTTTATCATGAGGATCTCAATATTATCATAGAAATGAATGTGAGCTCAGGATTAAAGTTCGAGAGAAGTGAGTCATGTCTTTCAAATTAGGGTGAGCTCGTTGCGAGTGATTCAGGGTCCAAGGACTCGGTGATTAATAGTGGGCTCGGTCCATGCATAGAGGGATTGGTTACAGGGCTAAGCCAAAAGAGGAGATCCATGGATAGCTCACCAAGTTGGGAGAAAAAACTTGAGCAATTTTCAATATTTAGTTAGGTTGATGCAAAGGAAACTCGGCTTGGCGTCGGCACTTCATTGAGTAGAGTTAAATTAATCACAGGCACATTGGTTCATTTTGACTTGAAGGACTCAGATGTGGTTGAGTGCCATTGAGTTGAACTTAGCTCATGGCCAAGTTAAATGGATGTAGTTACTTGAAGGACCATCGAGCCACTTGATTGGAATGCCAATGCCAACTAGCTTGGGCTAGTACTAGGTCGATATATCAAACAAGGTAGGATGATCACTACTCATAGGCAAAATTGGTGGAAAACTCGGAACCAAGGTGAGTCGAGTTGAAGAGTTCACTCAATTGAGCATGAGGAAGGGGAGCTCAAAGTGAAGATCATAGTTCGGAAAAGGAACATTGGGGGAATCTTTTAGCCCGTTGCAGTGAAGTGAAGTGGGAAAAGGGTGGCTAAACACATGCTAAGGCATGAACATGGAAATATAGGTGACAATTGCATTGTGGAAATGTTGAGACAAAAACCAATACAAAATTTCCACTTCACGAGGATCGTGAAAAGCATTGCCAAGTGGGAATAATTACTTGGAAAGCTAGAGGAGAAGTTCCATGAGCTGAATGTGCTAACGAAGAGCCCGAGTCTATGGCTGAGATTTAGGCGAGTCACCGAGTTACCTTTTAGGTTGACAAGATGGTTGGTAGGGTGAGCAATTCGTAGGAAACTACAAATTTTAGAGGAGCGAGTTATGGGCCCAAAAATATGAATCATGATGGAGTTGGATCACCGTGTAAAGGAGAGAAATGTTCGTAGAGGCAGGGAAAAGTTTATTTGTTGGAGATTTGAGCTCGTGAGAATTATCATTTGAGAGAACCACCAAATCAAAGAAAACCTCGAGGCATTGAGATATATTTGGAGTTCATAACCAACAAGAATAGGTTCATCATTTCCAAGGAAAATAATTTTACTCATTGCATGGAAAATCTCCAATGTTGATCCAGGTCACAGAGCTCGGAGAATCCATTGGAGTCGGTTTTGAGTGCACAAGAGTCGGTTTGATGAAAATATAATCGAGGAATGAGCGTACAGTCACTCAAAAAATTATGGGCTCGAGTCAAGTTGGCATATGGAGCTCAATAGGAGAGTTGGATCTCACTCAACATAGCATGGCTATGAGATTCATTGCAAATGGTATGGGGAGCCAAGTCATTAGCATGTGAGATAGAACTTTGAATGCATTAGGTGAAGCGTAGCATGGCCGAGGAGATTGGCAGATTCGCGAGGGAGAATTCGCCTTCGGAATTTCCAGGAAGGAACAATAAAGTGGTCCAAGTTGAGGGATTCAATGAGAAAATGAAGGAGCTTGGTGGTGGGTCGATGTTCGGGAGCTTGGTTGACACGCTGAAGTGAGTCGTTAGATGAGCTCTTGGAAAAGAGTGAAGTGGTGTTTGAAGACATATTAGACCAAGCTCACTCAGGGAGAGCTCTTGCTAAGTTCAAAAAGGACATGATGGCTTGGCGAGGCAAGTTCATTTTCCCTCGATGGAGAAGAGGGAGCTTAGTGTTGTAGGGAGTTCCGTTGAGGATCTTGTCGGCAGTGGGAACCGAGTCAATAAATGAGCTCGATGTAGACACAGAGATCACTTGGTCGATGCATGGTGAACTCGCAGAACTCAACAAAAGAATGAAGGGAGCTCAAAACTTAGCAAAAAGGAGTAAAATGGCTCATAGAAGACCATGACAAAACTAGCTTGGGTGAGCTAGAAGGTAGCTTTTTAAAGTTACATACAAAGGAGTTGAGTCACTCGTGCTCGTGAAGAAAACAAGTGTAGCTCGACATTGACATTTTGGCTCATATTTATAGTGGGAGTGGCCTAAGTTCGAGTAGGTATGAAGTTTGAAGGAGCTTGGGAAAATCTGATTCGACCTCAAGTTGATAATGCGATAGGTGGAATCCCACATAACCGTTTGATAGGTGATTCAGGGTGAATTGAGCATGAGTGAAAAGCCAACAACTCGGTGAGTTCATTTGGCATATTTCAGGTGATGATGGCTCGATGGTGAGAAAAAATGCATAGCTTGGTCAAATGCACGATGGGCTCGGTAATGGATGTCGCCGAGCTGAGAAAAATTGAGGCAAATTTCTGGGGTTGAGTAGATTGGGTGAGCTTACGAGGAGAACATGGTGTTTGGGTGATTGCAGAAGAGGTGTTGGCGAGTTGGATCAAAATGAATTCGTAGTGTTCAGAGTCATTTGTGATTCGACGCCAAGTTTACAAAGAGGAGCTGCTCAGTAGCTCATTCAACTTGATGAGTCTGATAAGGAGGTGTTAAAAGCGAGTTGTCACGATGATGGAAGGATCTCGACACTTGGTGTCATGTTGGGTTTGCATCGGATAGAGCTCGATGGGATAGGTGAACATTTCCAAGCTAAGCCGAGTAGCTTGGTCAACATGTTCAGGGAAAGAAGATCTCATCTCGTTTGCGGTGAAAGTCGGAGGAGCTTGGATCCAACTCGGTGAGTTGGCTAGAGCAAGCCAACCACCAAGTTTGGCTCTTTTTGGAATTTTCCTCATGATTCCACCCTTCAAAGACAAACCAATCAACAGGGGCCCACAAAAACTAGTAATTAATTTAATATATTTATTTTAATATTTTATTAATAATAATCTTATTAAAATATTCCTTTAATTAATTAAGGAGAACTAGGTCAATTGGGTATTAATGACACATGATGGAACCTTCTAAAGTGGTTCACCAACTGTAATAAATACATCATGTGCCTTCCATTTAGGAAGGGGATTTATGACTCCTTCTCTCCTCTCTCTCAATTTCTTCTATAAATGTAAGTTGGAAGCTCATTCCAAAGGGTTCCAACATGTCAGATAGGTTGGAAAGTTAGACATCTTAGGCAAGTGTGTATTTTTCAAGAGTCCTCTCTCTTCTACAAGTTGTCTTTGTATGTTGAGAGAACTGTCAAGCCTCTTTTTCAAGACTGTAATGACAACCATTTCCTCTTCTGAATGTATGATGCATTGTGCACGTTGTTGAAGTAATAAAAGTGTGTGTTTTGTGACTAATCTCAGTCCTTTCATCCTTCTATACTTATTTGTGCCTTTTCTCATGCTTGCAGGTACACTGTGCAAGTTCACGTTTCTATTACAAGTTCTTGGATTTCTATGCTTATCAAGTGGTGGAGTGTTGCATGTAGTTGAGTTGTGGTGCTTGTTCACCCTTCTCAAGTTCATCCTTCTTCACTGGAAGATTGATAACTTGTTTGTCTGATCGAGTTTAACAAAGGGAACGCTTGCTTCCTAGTTTGTGGTATTTTGTACCCTCTCTAAGTTGCAGTAGGTGAAGTTGACTTGTGGTGCACACACCCTCTTCAAATTAACCCTTCCCGAGTCTGAAAACACCCTTTACTTAGTGTATCACTATCCCTAGTATAGTTTCATTTATGCAAATATCTTTCGCTAAAACCCATGAAAATATTAGCATAGGTCTAGATAACCATTTTATTACACTAGGATTAGTACAACACTTAGTTTAGGAAGAGGAATATGGCCTTCTTTGGAGGTTCACCTCAAGCCCAAGTCCCACAGCTTGAGAGGTGATCCCATGTGTTCCAATCACACTGAACGTCATGTTCACATTTTGACCATTCGGAGGGTGCAGTGATTTAGAGACAACATGTCCCTTTCTGGGTGAGGGACATCAAACCTTGATAAATGCACCCATCCCCTATGGGAGACCTCTAGTCACCCATATGACCAGTTTTCAGCCCCTAGGTGCTTTCCAAGCCTTTTTGCTCAAATCCCTTGCCGTCGGATTAAGTGTCATGTGTTGTCACCTAGTGCACCGTGTAAATTTTTGTCCTTGATGTCCCCTTTGAGGTGAGGGACATTAGGGACACAAAAAAATGCATCCAGCCCCTTGCTATGCATTTTTTGAATGATTTAAATCTGACACTTAGTCATTATTTCCCCCCATTTCTCCTTCACAACTCCTCACCATGCCATGGCCTTGTTCTTTCCTGTTCAGACACCCGGTCCACCATTTCTACTCCAAACCAACAGCGCCATGACTCAAAAATCCTCCAATCCTTGAAAATATACAGGCCTCAAAGAAAAATGGATTGAATGATGAAGAATGAAGAGAAATGAAGATTTTCACCAGATAACTATGAAGCCATCCGATCAAAAAATCCTCATATCTTGCAAAATACAAGTCGGATCAAGATGTCATCTTTATAGACTTCCAAATTTTGCAAGAAGATCAAGATACAACAAACATGAGGTCAAATGCTGCCCAAAATCATTTGTTTCAACAAAATCCTCACTTCATGCACCATCTCACATTTGTCGATTTCTTATCATTCCATAAATGCAGATGAGCGAAAAAATTACACACAAGCTCTAAATGAAAAACCTATTGCAATGGATTTGTTTTCATCACAAATGGAGACAAAAACCATACCTGCAAATTTCAAGCTCCATTAATGGCCGACATGGCAGCTCCATGCCCGAAGCCATTGAATGATTGGAAATAAATTTTAAAATTTATTTCCAATTATTCTAGCAGTGAAATCAAGTGCAATTTGGAGGACGTGATTGTGATGATGAGCTAAATCCAGAAAAATATACTCCATCGCAAACCAAGCATCGAGAAAGCCACTTTCTAAAAATAGTAAGCTTTCCTACACATGCTATTTTTGGTAAGTCTTCATCAAAAGTGGCTATGGAAAAGGTAGTGTGCACTAAAGATCTCCAAGAAGCTAGAATGATTATCCGAGCAAAAATAGTGAAAATGACCACTTACTAAAAATAGTAAGTCCCTTATATGGGTGCTTACTAAAAATAGTAAGTCACCCAGGAAGTGGTCAAAGTAAAGGCAATGTGTGTAGGATTGAATGAAGATTTTCATCACATCAAGATGATCAAGAAGAAGCAAGAATCACCTCTTACTAAAAATAGTAAGTCTCCCATCTAGGCATTTACTAAAAATAGTAAGTCACACTGAAAGAGTAATTTTGGCACAATGGGACATTCAGAACTTTGTTGCATCAAAGCTTTCCATCAACGAGGATCATCGGACTTCATCAGGGGCAACATCTTCTCCTCTTCTCTCTCTTCCCACTTTCTCTCCCTTCAAATGTTCTAATTCTTTGTTGGGTTTGCACTTTTTGATATGCCTTTAAGTCACCTAAAAGTGACTTTAGAAACATAATGTAAATTAAGTCACCTTGATTTTATAAAAGGGAATTAAATATTTTGTAGGAATATGAATAGTCTAAAGTAGAAATAAGGCATATGGAGGGTCATGAAGAAGATGAAGAGTCGAGTCTATTCTATAAATTGTAACACCATTCCCATTTCAAGGGGTTGGTCATTAATTTTGTAAGCTCAAGAGTGCATTCTACCTTGAGAGAACAAAGGAGATAGCCAAATTATTCCTTTTCCCCACTCTCTATTTTTCCTCCATTCTCATACTATGTACAACTTGGTTTAAGAAATCAATACAAGAAGGAGTTTTGAGCATTTTTTGACTAAGGGGTTTATTGATGCTTTGTAATCATAAATTCAATTTGTTCTGCTGCTTATGCATAGAGTTTTTTCCTCCTAATTTTAATGCATGTGTTGAATTTTCTAACTAGTTTGTGTAGGAATTTAATTTTCTACCCGTAGCATTAGTTCTCCTACCTCTTTTCTCACTTCCCTTTCCCTCTCTTGAGACAAATTATTCCCTAACAAGATATTTCCAGCTTTTCCGTAGGATCGGTGGAGTGACCCTGTTGGATCCCTGGTCAAAAGGCCACCACAGAAATCCACCTTTTCATGTGCATGCATATATGATAACTCCACCGATTAAGTAGATGGACTTAGATTCCCAAAGCATTGGTAAGAAATCCACAAGTTTTTCCACCGAAAATTTTTCTCACCAACAAGATTCTATTCTATTCCATGCACACATACTATTACATTTTCTACATTTAGCTATTTATTTCTATTTCACAAAGTGTGATTGGCACAAGAGCACCTAGGGCACGACATGCACACATACACCAGAACTACATCCGGGTTCAAAATGTAGTGCGGTTCTCAGTTTAATAAGCCCACTATCTTGGAAGCCGAGGTCATTCGACCCATTCATTATACATCTTTTTTTAGGGTTTTGATACTTCCTTTTATTTTATTGCAGGTTATTTTTTCCTCTTGGAATACTTAGAGCATTCGGTGTAGTCTTGAATAATTTTTATGGTAGGAAGGAAAAGTTTCAAATCACCTTTCGACCCTTCGAAAACCAAATTTTGATATTTTTCAAAGACCAGGGGTGCCCAGATCCCTTATCGAGCACATGTAGGCACCCCTGACTTATTCCAGTGCCCCAATCCACTTAAATCCTCCAGATCTAGTTTTTAGGACTTCTACACTTTCATTCCTATTCCCTAAATTTCTAGTCAGACCTGCAACACTTTGTGACAATCACCAGTTATCACCTAACTTCTTTCCTTTGCTTTCTAGGGTTTTCGATTTCATTAACTTGCTTCATTAATTTAATTTACATGCTACATTAGTATATTTACTTACTATTATATTTCATCCTAGATTCGATTAACTACCCCCATATTACTCAATTTTAGTTAATCATTTTGGTGAACATGACTCTATCATTCATGCTTCTACATTATTCATTCTTGTACATATTAGAGTCCTTTCACCATGAAAGTATCTCTCCATACCTTTTTCCAAAATAATCCTGATTGTCAAAATAAACTCAGATATTTTTGGGCAACACTTATATTCATCCTCACACCTCTCCCAAATATCTATATCACATGTTTACTACTACTTTATCTATCAATGAAGAGCATATCACATTTACATCTGATGAAATTGCTTCTCAGTCTATCTTAAGTAATGAATCCCCCCTTTATATTCAAGTATGTATCAATAACATAGGGGTTAAGTGAGATTTAGTCGACAATGGATCCAACCTTAACATTTGTAATCTCACATTCCTCATGCAACTTGGCCTCTTTGAAGCCTCCTTAACTTCATCATCCATTTCCATTCATGGCTTTGATAATGTGCCTAAACAAGTCTTAGGTACAATAACACTTCCCATTACTCTCAGACCATGCACTTTGTCTGTCACATTCCATGTCATGCCTAACAATCTTAACTATAATATTCTCCTCGGATGGCCTTGGATCCATGCCATGAATGTGGTCCCTTCAACCCTTCATGCATGTATTAAATTTTTATATCAAGGTGTGGTTTATGAAGCATTAATAGATCCCTCTCCATTTGCTTATTGCAACATTATTGATCATTCACCTAAAGCCCATACTTCAGCCACCTCTCCTCCTAACTTTGAACAATATGGCCTTGGGTATTGGTATCTGTGCCGCTATGGTTTCAATGGAAATGGATTAGGAAAACATGCAAAAGGAGTCAAAGAACCTCTTTCCATTCTGACACAATCCACCAAGCTAGGCCCCTGGATATTACCCTGATCTCATTTATTTTGATCCTTTTGCATCCCCTCTTGAGGTTTACACCATTTCACATACTCACCATTATGAAAAGCAATTTCCATCCACTCTCAATCCTAAAACTTACTTGGGAAAATATACTACTCATAACACATTACCACATCCACCACTATGGCATGATTTCTCTTCCATCCCAAGATAGATCTCCACCACCCTTTGTGGGTCATTACGCTTATCCCCCAACCATCCTAATATTAACAAAAAGGTTGCATTCAAATTTACATACATTCATCCCTCACATGCACATAGGCTTCATTCACCACTACAATGTTTGTCTACCATCCCTCCACTATTAGAGCATGGTCACATGCTTTTCGCATCGATGAAAGACCTCGCATCGATGAAGGACCTCATCCTTCACCATCATTGGGGATACTCCATCTCCCCTCATGTAGTCTTAACATATTCATAGTAATAATCTTTCACATTCTCATACATTAATATCACCACATTTATCATACTCATCATATATTCTAGTGTCATTACCCGATGACACACTCTTGTGCTTCAATTCACACTTGACTATTGAGGGATTACTTCTACACTAAACCCCACACACTGCACCATAGGAATTACACATTACACTTCATCACACATTATGCGTTATATATTTTACAAAAATTGGTTAGTTTTTGTCTCTTCACCTTGTACATCATGCTTCTTGCATGCATCATTGTTTATGTGTCTTACATTATCCCATCCTACATACTACATTATTCATTTACCTACATACCATACATACTACACCACGTATTTTACTAATCTTCATTACATATGAATCTAGCACCACATTCCCTTCCATACTACATTATTAGCCTATATACATACATGCCACTCTATACATTACATTTCCCACACTCTACACATGTTGTATTGCATTCTACACATAACATCTTTACATATTCCACTCATCACATGGTCAAATTTTAGTGCTAAAATGCTACACCATTTTCTATGTGCTGCACTCACTACCCGATAATGCACTTTAGTTCATTGGTCCATACTGACTACTAAGGGTTTACAAATCAAATGGACCTTACATTCATCATATGTTTACTATTCCATTTTTCACCATCCAACATCTCTAGCTTAGTGACATATGCCTTAGGCTACATTGTCACCTATTCTATCATCTTGTAGTGGTGTACACCTTATATTACATAACCACTCTATATTATTTATCTTGTAGTGATAAACACTTAGTGCTAAATCATCACTCACTTACTCATCCTATAGTGATATACATGTAGGATAAATCATCACTCCATATTTCATCTCTCGAGTGGTACACACTTAGGCTATAAGGTCTAAGCACATTTATTCTATATGTCACATATCATCAAGACTACGCCTATGCAAATTCCTCATAGCACGCTAGACATGATATATACACTACTCGACCATTTCCCGATGATGCACTCTCATTTATGGTTCATTCTTGACTGTTGAGGGGATAAAATTAACCTCACTACATACATTTCCATCCACTCGGGGGGCACGTGACTCTATCATTCCATCTTGCATTCCATTCCACCCATCCACAACATACTACATATATGGTTGATTTTATTCTTGCTTACTCTTGCTTGTTCATGATCACTTTATTACACATGCTAGTTTGATTACTTTTATGTCATTTATCTATATCATCCACACATGTGCATTCATGCCTTCTTCTAGTTGTGATCACAAATACATGTCTCTTACATGTGACATAGATTCTCACCTTCTACCCTTCCTACACTAGTTGTCTGGGGCATCCACACACTCATATTTTCCAGTGTTATTGTTTCATTTTTAAGCTAGCACTTTACATTACTTGTTTATACATGGTTTTGACATACTAGCTATATTTCTAACATGCTAATAGGTGCTTCATGTGCATATTTGTTATGCAGGGATATTGGTTTCCATACTTGTTTGTTATTGTGTCTGTCATTTTTTGTTATTTTTTTCTATTGTTTACAAGCCTTGCCCTATGTTTGGTGTTCACACTTGTCCTGCTTTTTTGTGGCCATGATGGATTTGTATGTCTTGCGACATTTTGAGTGATGTCTCATGTTTTCAACCCACTTTTTGTAGTATACTTGTCTTCTTGCATGTTTACATTACTTTTCTTGGTAGCTTTTATACCGTTTGTATAGCTTATACATTATTTTATACATGCATGTGTGCTTACACTTGTCTTTGGCTAGCCTTTCTTATTTGTGAGTTCCTTGGTTTCTACCAAGAAATTTTCAGCGTACATGTGGTTGGCCCTCTTTTGGGGATGCATGTCTCCTATCAGTGATTTCGCATGCACCCCCAAAGAGGGGGCATCATTTGGGGGTTTCTACATACTAACATGACGTATTTACACCCGGTTTAGTTCAATGTGCTTTTTACCCTTGGCATTTTGAGTGACATACAATGAGTGGGTTCAAACCGGTCTCTACGAACCCCATACACAATGGATTTCACGAGGACATGGTGTCTTTAGCATTTTTGTGGAGTAGTTACATGCTTGGAGGTTATAATGGGTGTGCCTCTCTATAATAATTCATCCAGTGGCACCGGATTTCCCAAAAAAACCCAAACAATACAAAGATCTCTACACATATTTACATGCTTGAGGTTAAAAAACCCAAACAATACAGAGATCTCTACACATATTTTTGGAGGTTTGCTTGGATAATGGGTGTGCCTCTCTAAACTACTTCATCCAATGGCGTCAAATCACCCAAAAACCTGACAATACAAGATATCCTTGTACACTTTTTCTCAACATAGATCGGTGTGCATGTTTCATTTACATTTCCATTTATATTTACATCTAAATTTTCCATTTGCATTTGCGTATTTTACATACTTTCATATGCATGCATCTTTTACATAGTGTTTTCACATTTACATACATACATATTTGACTACTTTATTGTTTTCTCCTTGCAGTAAGTCCTGTTTGTATGAGAATCAAGTAGTCAAATTGGGGCAACAACAAGCAACAACAACAAAAACAACATTCCATGACAACATATGTGCTTTACTAACCATGCAAGTATACTACACATTGTGGTAGCTACACATGCACATTCCTCCCTAGGTTCACTCTCATCACTTTTTCTTTGTGCATTTTTCATCTATAGTTTCACGCTCCTCCATATTTTTATCATTCCATGCTTTGTCTAGTCCTTTGGCACACTTCTACTACACTTTTCATGGACATCAAGTACACATCTCTATCTACTTTATGTTACTGAGCTTTCCACTCACCAACATAAAGTGGGGGCAAAATGTAGTCACAAAATCATGCACTTTAGACATTTATCTATCCCTGTCTCATACTACTATTTAGAAGGTTCCTGAGTGAAGAAAGTATTAATCAACCCTCGTACCTTTGGCCAGCTTATTTATTTCATTTTATAATTTTATGACCTATTGCACCCATTTTCCCACCATTTTCACACATCCCACATAATTATAGATGTAACTAGGGTGCCCATGGGTGCCCTAATCCCACTGGGGCACCCCTAATCCTTCTAACTCTTTCCCGCCACTTTTTACACCTCTTCTAGTTGTTTTTCATCCTTATCTTTCTTGTGGTCATCCTTTTCGGGGTTGATTACGAAATTAGAGAAAGATAACCCTATAAATATAAAGTTATGAGACCATAATGAGGGACATAACAACATACACTACTATCACTCCATCTAGAGTTACATCCATTTATTGCATTTGCATCCACATAGCTCCATCATCAAGGCACAAGCTAGGACATTTGCATCATGCTTCATAGGGGAGGGATTTTATTCTATTTCATGCACACATACTATTAAATTTTATACATTTAGCTATTTCTCGCTATTTCACAAAGTGCGACTAGCACAAGAGCACCTAGGGCATGAAATAAACATTTAACTACATCCAGGTTTGAAATGTAGTGCAACACTTAGTTTAGTAAGCCCACTATTGTGGCAGCTGAGGTCAGTCCAACCCATTCATTTTGCATAATTTTTAGGGTTTTAATACTTCCTTTTGTTTCATTAAAGTCATTTATTCCTCTTGGAATACTCGAAGCATTTAAGCGTACTACAAAATAATTGATGTGCGGGCGGGTAGAGTTTTGAGATCACCTTCCGACCCTGTGAAGACCAACTTCCAATATTTTTTATAGACCAAGGTGCCTAGATCCCTTACCATAGTTCCCATAGGTGCCCTAGTCCTATTCTAGGAACCCCACTCCACTCGGATCCTCCACATCCATTATTTTTAGGAATTCTACACATTCGTTCATGTTCCCAAAATTTCTAGTTAGACTGCGACACTTTACGATAATCACTAGTTATAGTTGAGTTCTTTCCTTTGCTTTCTAGGGTTTTCAATTTCATTAAATTACTTCATTTATTTAATTTACATGTTACATTAGTACATTTATTTATTGTGTTATATTTCCTCCTAGATTAGATTAACTACCCCATATTACTCAATTTTAGTTAATCAATAAGGTATAAGTTTGTTGAGCACATTTGATGAATTCAAGGAGTTATTCTTGGTATTGTTTGAGAAGTTATGTCTCAGCTATCTCATGAGAAAGAAAGTGAGTGAAGGTTTGCAGGTGTACTTGGTAATAGGGGAGTTGGGTGGCCCCTGTTCAATTTGCATCTAGGGAAACTTATGAAGATTTGGATGGGTATCTAATGTCTTGATTAGTGGTGTCAAGACAAGGATGGAAGTTGCATACAATGTTGTTGGTATATAAGGTAAGTAAATATGTCAATCTGTTTCTAGAAATTTATTTCATGTGAAGAAGATATGCATGTGTGAAGGGCAACATGTGCTTTTAATGATTCCATATGCATCTACACATGGGGTACTATGTTTCTCTAATGGTTCAAAACAAGGATGAAGAGGTCAAATGGACCATGTTATATTTGGTTGATGTTTCCAACCAAATGGTGAGCCCTAATGAGATGAAATAAGAAGAGAACTGAGATATTTTATGTATCATCCCTTGTCATTAATGTCAAAAGGGGGATAATGAGCTGATGGCTTAAGAGAATGAACTACATGTGTTTTCCATAAATGGGTTTTCCATCAATGAAAAAGGGGAGATTATAGGAAAGTGTTGTTTTCATTGATGTCAATAAGTTTCATTTATGTCAAAAGAAGAAAGGAACAACATGTGTGAAGGTTGATTGGTAATATCATTTAGTGTTTTCATGAAAAGTTGAGTTGTTTGGTCTAGCAAATGATGGGTGGCATGGTGTCTTGAATATGTGTAGTGGATTATAGATGTATTATAGTGATAAGAGGATGTTGTAGTGATTTCATGAAGCTTTTTTAAGGATCATGTAGGTGGGAAAGAGTGAAAAATTCATGAGGTGGTCAATATGGAAGGTGTAAGTATTATCAAGAAGCCTAGTTAAGAGTCTATTTGTCAAGGATGGCATGTCATGATGGATTACATGCATGTAGAAGTTGTTTTAGCAATTTGAGAGCATGGAGAGAATATTCATGGTATGTCATGATGGATTACAATTTTTAGCACTATGAGATCATGGAGAGGATGAAGATAAGGTGTAGAGACACTCACAAGTGTCTTAGAATGTGTATAGTAAGGTAAGTCATGTTTTCTAGGTCTATATCTAAGCCTATCTTAAGCCCTAGGTGGCCTAATGAGGTAAGAATATATGATTTTGAGTTCATTATGTAAAGGTTGTCATTAGAAAGGTCTAGTAGGATGTTCTAGTTGTGTAGAAAAAAATTTAGGCCCCGATTTGCAAGATAAATAAAGAAATGTTGTTTTTTTCCTTTCTGAGCTCCCAGAAGTGAGAATCAAAGCTGAGAAGGATTTTGTTGTGCTCATTGGCATGTGGGAACTCTACATGATGGAAAAATATCTTCATGGTATATGGGAAGATTCTTAACTCAATATTCATGACATTAGTTTGTGGTTTAATGGGAAGAGCAATAATTATGTAAACAATAAAATTAATTAAACCCTACTAAGGTAGTGATGGAGAAGATATCTTTCTCAAAATGACCAGAATGGATTAGGTGACATGGTTTATTTATTGGAATCTCTAGTAGAATCTCCCAGGTTTTTCCAAGTGGCATTGAGGTGTCATGACAATGAGTGGACCCCACAATAAATTGTAAGTTTATAAATAAGTTGTGTTTTCTCTCAAGTTTTTTTAGAAAAGATGAATACATAGATGTTTGAGGAAATATGGAATCCATAATAAATGTCTAGGTGGTTTTAGAACAAGGTTTAGTCCTCGGGGTATGTGGAAATCAATCTTGCAAGATTGGTTTGGGGCAGTTTTGGTAGTTTTAGGTGGTCATGGTGAAGAGATGGTCTTGTGCATCTAGGCACTAAGTTATGATGTACAATGGACATGCTGGTTTTGGTCACATCCCATATGACAAGATCCTAGTGTTTAAAAATACATAAAGGTCAATTTTTGTGGTGAGAAGGAGGTCACAAGTTGACCTATTTGGTTTGGTTTAGGACATAGAAATCGAGGTCCAGATGTTTGATCAGTAAGACCAATAGTTATCTCGTGACCATGGTGTTTGGTCTTATGAGAATGATTAGGGGTTCATTTTGGGCCATGTAAAAGCATTATAAGATATTGATTTGGTTAGCACATGTGTTATATGGTCAATATTTCTTGACTGGTTTTCATGGTGTGAGGATAGTTCTGGGAGTGGATTTTAGAAAGGTTTTATTGGGAACTTAAAGTACAAGTGATAGTGTTACAATCATATGGTGATGACCTAAAGGTTATGTACCATCTTACTATTTATTTTAGTTACATGATTAAGTGTTTTGAGGAGTGAATCGACTTCATTTATGAAGATCTGGTTTTATAGGTCACAAACCTAAAGAGGATAGTTGGTCCTAATGGTGGCTTTATAGTATAATCTGATGGTGCAAAGCTAGAGAAGCATGTAAAAGGTATATATTAGACTTAGAAATCATATCTATGTGGTTATAGATTTTTGGTAAAGGACATATAAGCCTCTCTGTGGACTTAGCTTTGGTGAGAGGGCGGTTTGAATGTATTAGGACTCTATGTGTCCCAATGAAGGAATCGAGATTTTAAATGTTATTGCAAACCTAAGGTGGTTTATGATATATTAATTTTTATAAAGTGTGATTTGTTCTATCATGTCTAAAATAGATAAGTATGATGCTTAATTCATGTATATAAGAAAGTGAATAAGACCTATTTATGGTTGTGAATGTTGAGAGAGGAAGAAGTGAGCGAGTAAGAAGGAAGCTAAATAAGGTATTTATGACCATCCAGACGGTAAAATATTATGTTATGAGGTTCTTGAGAGTGTTTTTATGTTTGAGAGATACATCACTTGACCTAATCATCTTAGTGAATAATTTATTGGGAAAATAATCCTAGGGGGTGGATTTGAAGAAGATAGAATAAAGGAGAGTTGAATAGGTTTCATCATCAGTTGTCCTAGAAACATTCTACAGGTGAAAAAAATCAGGTGGATTCAGTTGGTGTTAAGTCATCTAGGGAGTTGTATCTTCCTTGTAGGGTTGGTGCTCTACTAAACTTATGGGTTGGTGATCTACTAAAATTATAGGGGTTAGTGTTCCTTGTTGGGTTAGTTCTCAAATAAATTTGATTTATTGTTGTATAGGAAAAGTTATCCAAGATTTGTTTCAATGGTTTTTCTTCCCTTTGAGGGTTTCCCACTTATATATTGTGTTCATGTGTTCTTGTGTTCTTATGGTGCATGCTCATGTGTTTGGTTAATCATTGTTTAATCTATATTTTGATGAATAGTTAATGAATGGTTAAAAGATAAGTGAAAAATATTTAAGGACACTAATTCACCACCCCTCGAGTGGTTGTGCTTAAAAAATCATTCATTATCTATCTAAAGCATTGAGCTAGTTTTGGCTTGTGCAAAAATTATGAACATGATTCCAAGATAGTGCGGGAAGATGAAAATATAATCCTTATAGTCTTCACTCCCAGTGGTATATCACATTTCCTTAAAATTATCACAAGTAGCAATATGGTTATTATCTCCAAGGATTTTGCATCACAGAGTTGGAAAATATGGATTCTTATTTGCAAGGCCTTGTGCTTAGATCATGGCTTAAGAAGTGAATAAAACCTTCTTGTGTCCCAAATAGCTTGTCCATGAGTGAATTTCATGAAGGCTATTAAGATTCTATCATCGTACGTCTTGAGTAGGGTAATTGGTGAGGAAAAAATGATAACATTATAGGACTAGATGGCCTAGTTCATTCTTGTTGTTCTTGAAGGGAACCAAGTAATTGATTAGGAGTAGATAATCAGTGATAACATCCATAAAAAAATTCTTAAGTTATCCTCCACTAGGAAATTCAACATGAATTCCTACTTGGTATATGATCTAGCATACAAAATACCATTCAAGTGCCTAACTATTACATTAAATGTCTCCCAAAAATTACTCGTATATGATAAGTTCCTGGATCTCACTCACAAAGAGAGTAACTATCAATTTTCTAGGGTGAATGATGCATTCACCATGTTCACCATTAAACTTCTAAAAGGAAATCTGGAGCTTAGGATCTCATCGCAAGAAGCTACACTGATCGAGAAATATGGGAGCTACTTCACCCAATTTTCAACATTCACCTACATTAGGGTTTTGGGCTTTAACCTTTCTCCTTGTAGGCTTCCCAGTGTACCCTAGTGATAAAATGATAATGTTTTAATTATGTAGGAAACTTACATGTTCATACTAGGCATAAGAATGCTAAAAAACGTGTTTGTCATTTCCTATCTCTCTAGGAATCTATTCATGTAAAAATGTTATAGATGCATCCAACATTGAAACTTCCTTTGCTTCCCTGAATCTCTATTCCTTTTAATCGACATGATTTTGATACTAGGATAAGTCCTAAAATTTTCAAAAAAATTGGATTGCATCACACACCATAATTTGATGAATACTAGGTAAATTTTATGGATGATGTTGAAGTAAGAATGAGAGACCATATGCGGATGGAAATTGATCAAATAAGGAGCCTCAAATTTGATTTCTTCATTAAAGGAATAGAGGATGATGAATCATACCTATTTGATCTCAAATATCAAGCCCTAAATATTTTACCCCTTCCCACAATGTCATGGAACGTAAGAGAATCAAGTGACATCAAGTAAAGAACAATAACGATGATGCAAAGATTAAGAGAGTGGTTCAGGAAAAAGATAAGTACTTTCATTGAGTCAAAGTGGCCTCCTAAATCTCTCAAGAAAAACATGACACATCTCTTCTATGAAGGCATCTAAGAAGATCATGATATCAACTCAATATGAATATCCCTAAAAATAAAGATTGTGGAAGATAAAAATATCTAAAATTCTCACCCCAAAAGGCTTCACAAGAAAGCTAAAATCACTAAAATCCCCATTGATCCTCTTAAACAAGGTGAGATTAATCCATCACATTCTACAAGATGTGCATCAGTTCTAAATTATCTATTATTTTGCAACTGATTCATTCCATTATATGCAAGAGGTTATTCCCCACCATGAGCTTAAAATTTCTCCCATGCTCGGTATTGAGCCCACACTTTGTTGGAGATTTTCCCTTGGATTCAGGAGTTAATTGGGAGTGAAACAAGAAAAGTACAAAAGTATCAACACTCAATTTTGGATGTATCTCAAAGATTATGAAATCCAAGTGAGGAAAGAAAGCACATGTGACATCTTTCTTCTTCAATATATCTTTCAAAGTGACTAATATGTAGACGTTTCGACCGGTGGTTACAAAAACTATGGAGGAAAGGGTGACTACAAAATGACAAGGATTTCATTAGGTCAAGCTACACATAAGGGTGATGCATATATGTTCAATGAATCCATTCTTGCAAATTCTCTTGAAATGATGAGTAAAAAAAACAATGAGATAGTTAGAAGCTCATTGGAGAACTCTCACTTCTTATGTGCAAACATTTATGGATCCTAGTGTAAGTACAACATTCTCTTGCATATTTTTCACTCCTATCGGTATCTTTGACCTCAAAACTATGAAGAAATATTAAGGCTACTCAATGGAGGGAATGGTCAATGAAAAATGAGTTAAGAAGATTCTTGAAGAAGGAAAACACTATTTCTGATATCCTCTCATTTTTCAAGTTTTCTATTACCACCACTTCAAAGGTAAAGATGACTAAGGATGAGATTGAGAAGGAAAAATCCCATTGGGACAAAGTGCTTCCATTGGTGTCAGAAATGAGTAATCTTGATTCTTTTGTATTGGTGGGTAGAAATGTATTCACTTCCATAATTGAGAATTTGTCTCCTATTTGGTCTCACACAATGAGTGCCCGGTATGAAATGTTGAATGATGTTATCCTTGATCTTGAATCTCATAAAGATCTTACATTATAAATTTTGGAAAGTATAAGTTTTGAACCTTGTTTTATTAGTGTATATGGCATGAATGGAAAATATTATTTGGGTGGAAAAGAGTTTTTGGTGAGGTGTAGTGCTTTCTTCGACTTCACATGATGTGTGCTTGAAGTGACTTGGTGTGAAGTGATGACTTGAGAGCTGTCAAGGTGTTCTCACAAGGCCTATGTGCATTCTTGGTACATTAGGAAGAAGCTTGGTTCTTGGTGTGAACTAAAAATGTATCCTACAGGTGTCTCAAAGGTGTTTTCAATTTGTTGAAGAGCTCTTTTGATGAAAAATATGAAAGGCTTTATGAATCATGGTTTAAACAAGATCATTTAGGCATAGTTCAAGGACCTAATGAAAGTTTGGATGGATTTATGAATCAAAATAATCCAAGTAAAGGTTGTAAAAACATGAATAATGTATGGTGAGAGTGTATAGAGGTTGTGCAAGGTACTACAAGTCATAAATCATTTGGTAGAGGCATGGTCAAGACTGTTTGAGGGCATTTTCTTGAAGACAAGCAAAAAAAATGACCAAATCATGGTGGTAAAGAAAATACAAATCTATTTTTGAGTAAATAAGCCTTGGGGTAGGAAAATAAGGTTATCATAGTGATGTGGACCAAATTTCAGAGCAATGTGAAAAATTTTCTTCAAGATATGAGGTTTTTATTACTATCAAGCTCTTAGAATGTCTACTTTGAGCTTGAGGGTTAATTATCCTGTGTTAAAAGGTATGTTAAAATTATGCATGGTTTCCTAAGAAATTTATCAATGATAGAGCATAGAATCTACTTCATTTTACAATTTGAATGAGGAAAAATGATGGTATGAACTTTATGAACAATGCTTAAGAAGCCAAGGTGGTCCAAACCCTCTCAAAACACTAATACTTGTAGAAATGAAGAAGGAATGAAGTTAGTGGTCTTGAAATCATATAGGAAAGCTAATGTGAACACTCAAGGATGTATATAAATCCTTGTAGCTTCAGTTGGTGGCATTTTGGTAGTCAAGGTGTGATTATCACGGTATAATTTTATCTCTATTTTGTAAATAATTAATGGTAGAGTCAAGTACAGTAGATGTCATGGTGAAAATTCAACTATGGTTTCAATCTTATGAGGTTCTCTAATAGCTCAAGAAAATATATAGGTATGTTACTTGTACAAATTTGTGATGAAACAAGTCACTTAAGAAGACCTATTGCTAAGGGCTAAAAGATCCAAAGCTAGAAATGTGAGTTTGAAGAGGTCTTGATGAAATGACATGCTATTCAAGTGCAGTATGATCATGAAAGGTTGTTAGAGGTCCAACACAATTTTTTTGAGCCCATGACTTTATGTGTCGAAGTGATTATGAGTATTATTCCTAATGGTCCAAAACTACTTCATTAAGACAGTCATGAAGGACTGAGAAATGAGCTTGCGAACATTTTTTTCTCTCCACATAATACATTTTGAAGAGGTTTTGATCTTAGAGTATAAGTTCATGTTTTAGTGTCCTTGCAATTCTCGGCATGAAATTGTTGTTTGGTATGTTGGAAGTCTCTTTGAGCATGATTGGTTTTTAGGACTTGAAACCTTGTGTGAACTATCTCACAAATGCAAGGTTATTCAAGCTATATGCCTTGAGATGATGCAACATATGGGCATGATAAGTTGCAAAAGGAATTTTAATTTCCATAAATGTAACTTAGAGCCCTTAATGAGGTGTTTTGTCAAGTGAATTAAATCATTTAGTGAAAATTATTGCTCTGGGTATACAAGCCCATTAGGACCTTGCCCAAAACTAAGTGTCATTGAATAAAAGATATTATAAAATTTACTCCATGGATTTGAAAGTAATCAAGATATCATGTACCACTATTTACAAGCATTGAGAAGGTTTGAAGGCTCAACCATTGAGATTGTTGAAACATTCTTATGACCGGCTTTAGATCCACCATGACTATACAAGCAAATCTATGAAGGAGAGTTGAAATGAAGGCTCCATCCTTTGATCAGTTTCTCTCCATTTCCATGCTGATGTTACAAACCTCTTGAATATTCATCCCTCCTTAATGCATTACATGACATGAGTTTATAGTGCTTTTCATACACCCAAGTTGAAGATTGTTTTGTGAAGTCCATACATCTAGTTGAGAATGTCAATCCTAATGAAGGATTGTTGAAAGAGTGGAGAGTTATAAGGAATGTCAAGGTGATAAAATAAAAGGAGATGGAATTTTTAACTCACATGCATGGTCATAACACTTGGCATGAGTCAAAATAGCTAGAGGACAAAGAACTCTACGTTGAAGAAGAAGAAAAAACTGACATAACCGTTAAAAATTAGAATGTGCAAATGTCATAATGGAATATGGGAAGATGTAACAAGAGGTGAGGGAGTTAAAGAACGTTTTATTTCTCATTATTGGTCTAAGAAGTGTTTTAACAACTTATGTAAGGTCTATACCTACATATGATACTCATATCGGATGTAATAATTGCATGTTGTGACAATATTAAATGGTGTCATTCATCCATATTGTATGAGTTGTAGTAGCTAAAAGGTAAAAGGGTTAGAAGACAAGGTGAAACTATTTTTCATCCTCATTTATAAAAATGTCTAAATGTGCTTGAATAATGGATTTTTAAGATCAGAGTTTAGAAGTGTGTGAAAAAGAAAGATGAGAAAGTAGGAGATGAATAAGGGATCATCAATTTGTTTTTGTAAGCAACTAGGAGAATGAAAGAATGGAAGAACCATAGAAATAGAGCTTGTATTAATATGTGGGGTTGATAATCAAATGTACATAACTAATTTTTGAATAATGGATGTAGGTTGTTGAGATGGGGTAGGCTGAGCTACACTTGATGGGATAGTTATTGATCTTCGGGAGGAGTTTGAATGGGATAATCATGATGGCACAATTTTGTATGAAATTATCTAGCTAAAGACTTTTACCTTTCTCTACAAGGATCCTTTTCCCTAAAAATAAGATAGAACCACATTTTCCAAATCAATTGAATACTAAAGGATTCAATGTGTATGAATATGGGTTAGCATTGTTCGGAATGATGTAGATATAGACGAGAGGTCTACTAAGGATGTGGGTTGTTGATTATTGGTATCCTTTGAGGAAACTACATTAAGATCAAAAGCAATGATGGGGGATGAAGACACAACAATGGATGTTTCTGATTGACTATGTATGAGATGAGGGTGTATTTTTGAATGGTGGTTCATGATTGGGATCGATAAGATGAGAGTAAGCACATGAGGGGTCAGGTACATAAGGTCATCGTTAGATACGAGATGGTTAGAGGTGAATACCCCGGGAAGCAAGGTATGCATTCAGATAAATAGGGTTTGAATCTAATATTTCAGAAAATACGGGGTCCCCACTATCAAAGAAACATGGACTAAAAGGATCGTGAATTTCAGATGAGGTGGATTGGCTACTAGGAGAATATGGGATTTTTGATCTTCTAGTTGGGATGATAGAGACTCTCGTTGTTATGATAGCAAGCGTGAGGCATCCTCGATGTAGGTTTGAATATTTTTAATATGTCGATGAAGATTTTTGGCCATGTTTTTACGAAGTTTAGAGGTGAGATTGTTGTCTTATAAGAACCATGAAAGAAAAAAATCACCTAGAAGTGAAAAATGAATCTATATTAGTTGATTACAAACAATGAGACAAATTCAAGTAAAAGGATTTTTAATTATCTTGATTATTTAAAAGAAGGATGAAATGTGCAAAATGGTTGATGGGGTCCTAGGAAATGATAGTCGTGGATAGTTTTGAGAATTTTTAAGGAAGGATTCCTCGATATACCCAAATTTAATTGAGGCCCTAATGCGTGTTAGTGTCGGTCACGAGGCCTAATATTAGAGCCTACCCCCTTAGTTAACGGTCCCACAATGATAAGGGAGTTGGGTGCTTAGCCAATATACTGACAACCAATTATTTATACTTAGCTAGAACACCGAGTTGACTTCTCCTCTTGGTGATGAAATCCAAGTAGGTCCATCAAAGTTAGGAATGTCATTTAAAGTAAGTTTGTATTTAAAGTGATTTGGTTGTGTGTGAGGAAAGTTAAGTGAATTTAATTTATTAACCTCATAATTAAGCTATGTAATCAAGAATGATGAGCGGTTCATTTTAAGCCCAAAAGAAATATTGATTTCAATGAGGAAAACAAATAAAAATGTAATGTTGTGAAATAAGAAAGAAAGGAAAGAGATGTACCTATAAAACACTTCCTTTTTAATATTAAATTTATGATTTTTTAGCAAGATCCTAAGATAGTAATATGCAATGGTTAGTTGATAATATAAGTCGAAAAAGAAAAATGGAGGTTAGAGGTTAACAAACTAAGCAATTAAAAACAATCCATGGGGGTTCATCGGTGATTCACGAGGATTGCTAGCGATTCGACTTGATCGTTAGTGATTCCAAAGAAGAGAAAATTAATTAATTTGAAATGAGAGAATGGGACAGAGGTCCCACCGGGCATCCCAAAATGTACCAAAGAGTTTTTTATTTCCAACTTTAACTTAATAAAATGAAATAACAAAAATAGATTGACCTCAAAAGATGACAGGGTTTATTGATACATGTGATGATGAATGTCGATGTTGATGAATAAAAGCTCCTTATTCTTTTACTAAAGAAGATACCTATAGATCAAATACACTTAAACAAAATTGATTGGATAGATGGGTAAACAAGCTACTTGACAAAGGTCGATTCCTGGAGGATGTTATCTCACTTAAAAAATCAAGTAGATTGACAAAGATAATGAGAAGATATATAATAGACAACGATAAATGGATAGTAGATGAGAAGCTCTAGAACTCAAGGTTGAAAATTAAGTCCTACGCAGCTTCAAAGGTGGCATAGGAAAGGGTGGATGTAATTTTCATAGACTCAAAGTATTCATACGAGAAGTCTTTGGTCTCTTTCTCGATATTTTGGAGGAATTAAAACTAATCTTCAATATATTCTTAATCAATGGAAAATTGTATTGCACACAAGGTTAACTCGTGAAGGATTATTGAACCCTGTTCATTGGTGTTGTCATTTATAGAAAAGGAGTGACATGTGAATATGTTTGCGAGTGCACAAGAAATATTTCGGGATGGTCTCGATTGCTCTACAAGCTTGGTTTGTTAGGGCAAGATTTCAGTGGAAGCATGGACATGGCATGTATGGCTGGTTTAGATGTGATACATGTCATTCATGATGGTATAAGCATGATACCAAGCTCTTACAGTGAGTATCAATTCAATTGGTGGAAGTATAAGGTTAAACAGATTGATTAGGCTTATTTCTTGAGCACGGTAAGATATGAAAGGCTGGTATAGGTCATGACAAGACCATGAGAGCATGGAAGTAACCTATTAATGTTTTCCAGGGAATATTTGAGAAAAAATAAAGCTTATTCTAGGTCCTGAAGGAAAAATTCAAAAGTTAGCCAAAGTTTCCCTTTGGGAACTCAGTTGTTCTTGCATGCAAATGAGATGGGTTAGACAATTTCAGACCTATACCTATAAAAAAAACATGGGAGATGATGTAATAATGTGTCCTTATGCTTCATGCAAATTTTTAGGTCTTTATGAGGTCATTTAGGCAAGTTACTCAAGTTTTTACAAAACAACCTTCTTGAAAAGTGCATTTGGAGCTACCTGGCTTCTTAGGTCTAAAAAAAAATAGTGTCTCCTTCAAATAAATCATAGAAATAATTTTCATATAGGATTGCAATCTTGAAATAATGTAAAATGTCTCAGGTGATTTGGACAAGTATTAAGAAAGTTATGAGCTTTCTTCTACTAGTGTTCATTCTCCTTTCAAGTTTATTCTTAGGTTGATATGCCAATTTGATGTCTTCCACCTTAAATCATTTGTTCAAGTATAGGAACATTCCTTAGAAGCATAATAGACATCATGTAAGCCAAAATGATGAACCTTTTTTCTCTCAAGGTGGTCTATTCTATGTATGCATACATATGTTGAGTAGGGATTGGTCAAAGTAGTCTTTCTCCAAACAATTTTGTCAAGTGTTTCTTCGGTGAACATTGATCTCAATATTCTAAATGGTGTTGATAAGTCTAATGGTATAGTATTGAAGTGTTCTTATCAATATCCAAACTCAATCACTCTTAAACTACTATGTTTCATCTTATGTAGTGAGATGTACTTAAAATGACGTGGTTGTCTCGGTCTAGTATGGTTGAAGTTTCATCCTCAAAGCCCTATTTTGATACACCTAGTGGCTCTTAAAATTTATTTTTAGAGAAGATGTAAGGTGTTCTCCATATGGAAGTCAAGGAACAATAACTGAAATCCATATATATATATATATATATATATATATATATATATATATATTGTTGATTGAGCAAACTTGAAGGATTCTCCACTATGCAAGGTTGATTCTTCACATAAATAGATTGGTTAATGGTCCGAATGAAGTGTTAAGTGCTCAGAGGAGACTAATACAACTCAAATAATCCATTTTACAAATTAGGAACTCATCCTAAACTAATTATTCCATGACTAAGCTCAAACATGCTTGTTTTCCACCATTATAGACTACAAAATTGAATTTTGGGAACACATGAAGAATTTTCAAGGATGAATGTTTTGTGGAGAAGGTGGAGAATATTTCCACAAGTACACAAAAGCTTAAAGTTTCAAATTTCATTCAATATTTAAGGAGTTATCAAAATTTTCCTCCTTTTGGGTTTACAATCCTACTACCCTAAACTAGGGTTTTTAAGAAGTTTTTAATCGATTTGAGTTCACTAACCATCTAAAACTGTGAAATCTCAAAAACCATCGGTAGACATGCTAGCAATCAATTACAAAAATAATTAGATGATTTGGTTTATTTTTGGTAGAGATATAGGTGGAAAAATTATTCTAACCAAAGTGCATATTTCTAGTAACGATGATAAAACAATCTCTCTTTGAATTCAATGAAATATCATGCAATTAAAAGTGTATAAATGATAGTTTTAAGGTTACTCAAGAGTGAATTAAAGGTTGGAAGTGCCATAATAGCTTGAACAGTCGTTATTCCTTGAACATGCAAAGTGACTTCTCTCCATGACTACTATAGGTGTTCATCATGTTATGCAATGATGTGAATAGATGAATTTGAGTTTTGAGTTGAGTCTTAGTTCGTGGAACAATATGAGAAGCCTTCTTGATTGAAATGGTTTGACCTAATATCTAAGACACACTATCCAAATTGAAGATCATGTTTAAATGCAAATCTTAGATACTATTATAGACATAAATTTCTATTTTGTGGAAATGAAGAGAGCAAAGGTAAACTCATTCGATTGGAATGAAAGTATATGGAACTTGAAGAGCTCAAATCATTCATGAATGAATGAAATGCCTTCAAAGGTTGATATGGAAGTTGAAAAGAAATAATTTTTTTCTTATTCATTAAAGATGGTCAATATCTTCAAAGTTATCAATGACACATGAAGGGTTAAGTCCAAAATAAGTAGAAGTTTAATATTTTTTGAAACCATCACTATATGGATCGAGCTATTGAAAAAGGTCACACGGTTGAAGAATGTGGGTAGTAGAAAAAGTGTTTCTTACTTGAAGAGTAGAGTGTATAAAATGACCTGAGTTGGTAAGATGAAAATGTGATGAACCCGGTTTGATAGTGAAATGAAAACATGCATATATGATTGTGACATAGCAAAAGATGCAAAGAGAAGGTCAAATTTATGAGAGAGACTAAGGTGTGAAGTGAAGCAATGTAGAGAGTGATGAAGGTAGATTGAGAATCATATACCTAAGTACGTAAAGAGACTTGTAATATGAAGAATACATTGATAGAAAATGACAATGAGTAAGTTGAAACAATGTAGAATAGAGATAAATGTGTGGATTTAGTAAAAATAGGAATGTAGTTGAAGGATATTGAGGATTAAGCAAGGTGGTGAATAAGAAAACTAAGGACTGTAGATGAAGGTTTGATGACGTCATAAAGAATGAGTGAAAATAGTAAAGTGTAAGAGAGAGCTAAATAGGAAGACCTCTAGAACATTGTTATAAGACCTTCATGAAGAAGAATACTCAAACACAATGCTTCAATAGATGAATTCAAGGTTAGTTATAAGTGTAAAATCAAGGAAACATATGAACTTTGATTTGTTAAATGATGTGCTAGTAAGGGATCATAATTAGTTGAATAAGTAACAGGTGTTAGATGACCAAATTGAACAATTTTCATTGTATCTTTCCTAAGTGGGTACTTGGGTTACAGGGGTAGGAGCTCCTTGCAAGTTGCAACTTGCTAAACTAGCCTAGTGGGTGCTTGGAAACCTTCCAATGGGTGCTAGAAGGACTGGGAAGTGGGTGCTTCTTAGGTTGAGTGGGTGCTCAACAAAATTTGGAAATCATTATATGTTAATAATGGGTGTTCTTAATAAAAGGATTTTATTTCAAGTGGGTTTTCTCCCTCTAAGGGTTTCCCACTATAAATTTGGTGTCCTGTATACTTATGTTCTTGCATGCACCTTAATTTGTGTTCATGGTTTGATTGCTAATTCTTTTCAAGAAGTTTTAGAAGTTTCTAATTTGATCAGCACTGATTCACCCCCTCTTAGTGCTTGTGATATTCTATAGTATTTTTCCTAGAAAAATGGTTGATGGACTATAGAAAGGTTGTAAATTCTTGTAATTGGATGAGAACGGACATGAACTACCATCTAAGGTAGAACCATGATTGCAAAGAACAAGTTAAAGCCATGAGATTGATAAAAATTGAGATAAAATTGATGAATTGACAAAGAAATGTAAATTGATAGGGATCGCTAGTGATTAAGACCAATCTTTGGCAATTCGGGTAATCGATGATGATTACTACTAAAAAGACAATTTTGCTAAAAATGATAAACGAATCTCTTAAAGTGATGTTTTTTTTTTTTGTTTTTTATAAATTGTAAATGATAAAACAAAGCATAGGAATACCTTTAGATGTGGAAATGAGCTGAAATAAGCCTCAAATTATCAAATGGAGTTGATTTATGCTTTGGTGTCTTGCTATTGTGCTCCTTGAGGGTTGATTGGTGAAAAATATTATCAAAATGATGTGCTTTGGAAATAGCTAGAGATTGATGCGGGATCTCGAAGATCTCTAGAAATGGTTTAGATTCATTATAGGTGAAAAATGAAATGCTAAAAAAATCAAAAGGTTTATGAATATCCATGAGAGAGGAGTTAAAAATCCTATCTATAATTCTTTGGTGACTAGTTAGGATCGTCAGTAATCCACTTTTAAGGGAAAACGTTTAGAAAATGGTTGAAACCACTTCTAAACATGGGTTTTGGGTAATGACAAGGGAGGTGGTTATGGGGAGGTTATGGATGAGTTTTGGAGGTTGGGATGTGGTAATAAAATAGATTTAAGTTGTTTTAAAATGGTTAAGGTAGATTTAAATTGGTTAGGTGGTTTAGGATGAGTAAATAGTAATTTTATGGAAGTGTGGAATTATTTTTACAGAGGTGTGGGTAGGGTGACTTAGGATAATGGTTTTTAATAGGTTTTTAATTAATTAGTGTATAATATGAAGTAGGTAGGTATACAAAAACCCGGTGTCTACACATTATTTCCATAACTTGAATTTTATATTGAAATAAATAATGTAAAGCTTGAATTGACTCTAAGATGGGTTGATTGGATGGAGGTTTATAATCGATAGAGTCATTAGATAAAGGATTGAAAATGGCACTTACATGAGTAGGTGGGGTGCTGAGAGAGATACATAGTGTCGAGGGCTTTCGGAGAACATATTTGCAAGATGGGTACATTTGAAGAAAGTCATGCAAGGAGATTAGAGGATTTATAAGAGCCATGAAGAAAAGGAAATGTGTAAAATAAGGATCTGAAAGACCGATCATGAGTGGATTTCACCAAAGGATTTAACAAAAATATAATTTTATTAAACCCTATTACATAGTAATTGATCTAAACTATGATATACATCTACTAAGTATAATATGATGGAAGGAAATAAGAAAATAAGTATGAAACCCTAAGAAAGAATGACTTAGCTGATTTACGCTTGATCTAGGCATGCTCTAGACTAGAAAAACTATTAACTAGGAAGTGAAGAGTTTCATAAATTCTCAGGATAAATTCTAGACTATTGGAGTAATGTTGTTCATGGGCACCCATCGCAAGACTGGACGTCTGGGTGATGGAGACTACTTTTGATCACTCATGACTACAAAAATGGTCAAAACCTAATCTTTACCGTGTTACAAAAGTGTCACAAATATTCCCTATTGATATCCTATGTGTCTCTCTTTAAGCATCAAGGGTACCTTTGAATCGAAATAAATATCACCTGCAAAATCCCACAAACCACATAAATCAAAAAAAGAAAGATGTAAAATGGGGATTCGGAGTTGACCCCAAGGATCACATTAAGAGAGAACTTATGACCGAGCGTTGTACTACATATCAACATCCATGTAGTTCTTGTGAGTGTGTGTAAGAATCATGCCTTAGGATTCCCTTGTGCAAGTGTATTTGATAGCGGTGTTAGGAAAACTTAGTTTACTTTGTTAATTTATGCAAAGTGTACCTTAGTTATTTAATTTTAACCGAGGTAATCTAGTTGTTAATATAGTAATTGGCTAGTTACATAGGTAACTAGGTAGTTGTTATATGGTTATGGTTGTATAACCATTATATTATTTTTTTATTATGTATATGTGAGGTTATTGTTGCATTGTTGTATAATTTCATGTATAGTTTATTGTTACACTTGTGTAACTTATTCTCTATTTGTATCCGATTGTATAATATCTATAAATATAGCATCCCTCACTATTGTATTGGATTTTCCTTAAGATCAATCATATTGTCAAGTTTCCGTTCTTGATCCTAAATTACATTTGGTACCAAATCAAATTAAATCCCCAATGAGTAGAGAATGTGTGTAGAGAGAATGTAGAAGAGATAGAGGAGCTTGGAGAAGCATTTGTAGTAGTTGGAGAGCTTGTGTAGCCTCTTGCAACTTCCCAGCCCCATCCCTACATCCCCACAACCTCTGTTTGATCTCCAAGTGATTGGAAAGAAAATTGTTTTTACACTGGTGCCCCCTGCACTAGGAAGTTTTTTCTTTTGGGGCCATTCTAATTCAAAAATTAGACTCATAAATCAAAAACAAAAAAAAATCCCCATTAGGGTTTTTGTCACTAAAATTGGTAACAGTGTTAGCTGTAACTAACACCGGTTGTCTTGCCAAGTTTGAAGGTATCTCTACTAAGGTTAGAGGAAGAGCTCCCCACCAAGCCCCGACCAAGTTGTTTCGACTCCACCGAGTTGCCTTTGTTAGTGGGTCGGGCATGCATCCTAACTAAATTGTGAGTGAGTTGTTATTTTTCATTGGAGAAGGGTCGTGATACACACCAAATCATCGACTAAGATGAGCTTGGATCAAACTATAACCATCTAAGCCTTAACCGAGTCCATTAAATCGCGAGCCAACATTGCATTGGCACCACTATTGTGTAGAGATGAGTTGATCATAGCGAATCAAGTTGCATTCGAGTTGTATTGGTGAGAGAGAGGAATGCCCCACGCCGACCGCCCCTTTGAATTGAAGTGACTGATTTCTATTCAAGAATTGAGCTCATCTCGAGCTAGAAGGCATGCTCCCATGTCCTCACTAGTGAGTTGGGTAGATATGTCTAGGGTGTAGACTACACATAACCCTGCACCGAGCCCTATATGATCACCCTCCACATCGATCCGGGTTGAAAATGGTTTGCTTCAAAAATGGGTAACTTTGAAGAAGGAGAACGCCACCCGAGCCCCGAGTTGTGAAGACTATGAATCGAACCCCAGGGAGTTGACCTTAGCAATAAACGGATCCTGCATTACAAACTATGATCCCATAAGCAAGTCATGGGAGGCATTTATCCAAATAGGAGAAAAAGTAATCCACATATGCATTGATCCACCTTTAGACATTAGGCGGTCAAACCACCAATGTGATACTTGCAACGACTAGCGGCTCACCAATACAATAAAAATAGCAACACATATCATTCAAAATGGTGCAAATACGAAGAGGCCTTTTTAATAAACAAGTAGATCTGCATTTTCAATGACCCTAATCTTCCCTCCTCCCAAACTACAAGCCATGTGGATGTTCTCCCTTTGTGTCGACCATTTCAAAGGTTAGCCATTTTTGAATTCATTGAAATAGCAACTTTTTCATTTCATAGCACATGTACTACAAGTGCGTTGTTACATAATTGAAAAGGCATTGGGAAGAGCATATAATAGGTTTGAATCCCCCTAGAGCCACATGTTACATTTATATTTTGAAATTGGTGGAAGCCACTAGTTACTACTAAACCCCTACTAAAATTAGAGGGAAAAACCTAAAAAAGGGGGAAAATAATTCTCCCATTTCGCTTAGTTTTTCATTCGAGCATCTTTTTCAAGAGGAGGGATACCTAAAACTTTAATTTTATGTTCTTCTTTTTGTGGTTTTTCACACTAAAAGTCATTACGAGCTCCGAAGGCCACAAGGCCTCACAAAACAAAACATTTTTGCTAACCATTTTAAATTTTTAGTATTTTGAATGCAATTGTATATTTCGGTGGATTGTACTACTTTGTAGATTGGCATATTTAATTGCAAACATTGTAACTTCTAAAAAATGATAGAATTTTCTAAACAAAAATAATTAAATTTTGGTTTTGTAACACTCATGAGATCTTTGGATCTCTTTCATAACATTTGGTATATACAATGCCTTTGGGAAGCACTTACGGGTAAAGCCATCGTGACTACTACTGCACTTAACACCTAATATAGCTACAACAATGTCATTTGGGCATCGTCCCTATAAATTGATGGGGAGAAATAAGGACACAATGCACACACTTTGAGCCATCCCATCCATCTGTGAATGATTACATGACATAAATCCAAACACTGAAATTATCCGAGTATATAGAAAAGTTACACGCATGCGTATGAGGATATTTCTTTGAGTCTGTTAATTATCACACAGACCCTTTCTATATTGTTTTGGTACCATGTATCATATTCCTTCACATACATTAATGCCTCTTTCACGTACTGCCAAGTATATCGAAAGGGTAATCTTCTTCCACGTACCAACGGGTATATCAGAAGGGCACGTATATAAAAAGGTTCGGTATATGGGAGGCGATAGTATATAGATTGTGAGACCATATACTTGTAGTGATAAGAGCCTTACCCTTTGTCATTGAATTAAAAAAATGGGCACTAATGCCCCTAAGTTATTTCTTCTAGACTCACATCTCCTAAGAGGAGATAACTATGTTGCATGGAAGACTAAGATCAGAACACAACTTGAGTTTGAGGAGATATGGCCTATTGTGAATGGTTCTGTAACAAGATCACTAGATGATGTAACTCAACAAAGGCAATTTGAAGGGGCCAATCGGAAGGCTAAATTCATTATATTGTTTTTTGCATGTCGATGAAGTGTAAACCCACATTCAAGATGCCACAATAACCAAAGAAGTGTGGGATAAGTTGAGCACCGTGTATGAGGCCAAAAATAAGAACACAATTTTGAATTTGTAGACTCAGTTACACACACTGAAATTCAAACAAAATGAGAAAGTAGAAGCTTTCTTAAGAAGAGTTACAGAATTGAGGGCTTCACTTCTAGCCCTAGGAGAGGAGGTCACTAATATAACTCTTGTTCCCATTGTTCTAAGAGCACTCCCTCCTTCATATCACATTTTTGTGACGACACTAAACTTGTTAGATCAGACAATTTCTTTTGACAAGTTAGTGAATCTATTGCAATAAGAAGAAGATATGTATAATAAAGATGATGAAGAGGAGAAGACACTATCTTCTCATCAAAAAGGAAAAGGAAAAGGAAAAGGAAAAGGAAATTCTCATTCTTCTCAAAATTCCCAAAAATAACATAAGCATGGGGACAAGAATAAGAATAAATGTCTTATCTGCAACAGAGGACATGATATAAAATATTGTTGGTATAATACATATAAGAAAGGTTCATCAAGTCATTTTGGACCTCAAAATCAACAATCTCATAAGGGACATTCACACTACAATCAGGGACATTCACACTACAATCAAGGGAAGAAGAACGGGAACTGACAAAGAAATCCCCATCAGCAATGAAATATAGTTGAGCAAGAAGAACACTCAGAACATGAGGACTTCTTGTATGTTTCTCATTCTAGTGAACCATCCATGTCATCTATTGATATTTTGTATGTTGATTCAGGAGCCACTTGACACATGATGACAAGACGGTTTACTACAATGAGGGACACACCTTCAAAACCATGTTTCGTTAGGTTATTATTTTTCTTACAAAGTATAGGGGATTGGGAACATTTCTCTACCTCTTGGTTCACACAATTTTAGACTATCAGATGTATTATATGTCCCTAGGTTAAAAAAAAATCTACTATCAGTTAGTCAGCTTCAAGATCACAATTTGAAGATTGAGTTTGATATTCATTCCAGTAAGAAGTGTGTTTAATTCAAGACAAATCAAGAGGCTTGAATTTTTTGCAAAAGCATATAATGTGGGACGTATGTTCTAGCTTGACTTTGTCCACAGGATGATCAGACATTTGTGGCTAAGAATTATTCATCAGCATAGTTATGGCATCAGAGACTTGGTCACATCAGTTTCAAGTATCTAGAAACACTTCACCGATACAACATGGTGAGAGGCTTTCCATTTCTTCAGAAGGATATAGATAAGTGTCATAAATTCTAGCAGGGAAACAAATCAGAGCCTCATTCCGAAGAGTACTTATCGAGCTCATGGTAAGCTTGATCTGGTTCATGTCGATCTTTGTGGTATGATGCAACCAATTCATTCTAGATTTAGTACTTTATGCTTTGTGTTGATTACTATTCAAGGAAAATGTGGATATATTATCTTCGTAAGAAAAGTGAAGCTTTTGAGAACTTCAAAAAGTTCAAAGTGGCTATAGAGAACGAGATTGGTCACCAAATAAGTTCTCTCTGCTTAGATCAAGGGGAGAATTCACCAGTAATAAGTTCAAAGCCTACCTTTAAGCTCATGGGATTCGTTGAAAAATTCCTCCTCCACACACACCGTAACAAAATGGTGTTGTTGAGAGAAGAAACCGTACTATCATGGAAATGGTGTGTTACATGATCAATGATTCTAGATTACCAAAGACATTTTGGGGTAAGCGTAAAGAAGAACAGTATATTTGTTTAGTAGAGTTCCCACAAGATTTCTCTTGATGGAGTAACGCCACATGAAGCATGGTCAAAGAGGAAGCCATCTATTACACACCTCAAAGTATTTAGGTGTAAAGAAATCATGCACATACCCAAGAAGAATAGAAATAAATTGGATATGAAGTCACATAAACTTATCTTCATTGGCTATAGTGAAGAGACTCTTGGGTACATATTGATGGATCCAAAGACTAGGAAAGTCTACACCAGTAGAGATGTTGATTTTTTTGAGAAGAAGGAAGCAAATAATCCTCCTTCAGACTCACCTGATGTAGATATTTCATCTATTGTAAAAACAAAATTTGATGTTCCCATAAAAGATGACAATGATGATGGGGATGATGGTGATGATTAGATAGAATCACAACCATCAAGACTAGTACAACCTATGCCCAAGTAATATACTAACATGATACGAGATGCAAAATTTGATGCTCCATTGGATACATCCACCACTAGACAATGGAATCGCAATAAAGAAAAATAAAAAGTAAAATTTTCTTTAATGAGTAGAGTTGTTGAATCTATTGAGCCCTCTAATATCCAGGAAGCCCTATAGTCAAAAGCTTGGAAAGATGCCATGGATGTTGAGTATCAGTCAATGATGAAAAACAACACTTGACAACTTGTCGATCTTCCACCAGGGAAGAAACCCATTGGTTGTAGATGGATATTCAAAACAAATTAAAAAGCAAATGGGACCATAGACAAGTATAAAGAGAGATTGGTAGTAAAGTTGTATGCATAAAAAGAAGGCATAGACTATGAGGGAACATTTTCTCCACAACTAAGTTCAAAACGATCAAGATGATCTTTGCTCTAGCTACACAATTTGGTTGGAAAGTCCATCAGATGGATGTGAAAAGTGCCTTTCTGAACGGATATCTATAAGAAGAAGTCTACATGACTCAACATGAGGGATATGTTGTACCTAGAGAAGAAACAAAGGCATGTGAACTCAAGAAATCTCTCTATGGCCTTAAATAGGATCCCTAGGCTTGGTACATCAAAATAGATGATCATATCGTACAACATGGATTCATCAGAAATCCATATGATCCCAATCTCTACCTCAAAAGCAAGGGGGAGATTGTGATTGTTTTTGTTTATGTCGACGATCTAGTCATCACTGGCATTTCAGTGAAGATGATCGATGCAACAAAGAAATATCTTAACCGATCGTTTGACATGACAAATATTAGACTAATGCACTATTGTCTTAGATTAGAAGTAAGGAAAAGGAGAATCACATATTTGTTTCTCAATTGAAGTATACCAAGACAACGCTCGACAAATTTAGGATGATGGATTGTACACCTATTGCTACACCTATGGAGACGAGACTGTAATTATCTCGTTTAGATCCATCTCATGTGGTAGATGTGATTCTCTATTGACAGTTGATTGGGAGTCTCATTTACCTAACTTATACTTGACTAGATATCAACTTTGCAGTGAGCTATCTTTCCAGGTTCATGCAGGAACCCAAAGTTTTTATTGGAAGGAAACAAGGTGGATCTTGAGATATCTCAAGGGTACAATGGATCTTGGTCTAGAATACAATAAGAATGATCAATTATTCTTGACTGGATATTTGGATTCAGATCATGTAGGCAACATTGATGACAAAAAATCCACTTCTGGATTTTTATTCTTTTTGGGATATGGAATGATATCATGGGGAAGTAAGAAACAACACTTTGTTTCTCGCTCTTCTACAGAAGCCGAATATCATGTTGTAGGTGAAGTTGGTTGCTAAGTGATATGGTTGCGTCGTATACTGGAAGGACTTCAAATACCACAAGACAAACCTACCACCATGTATGTAGATGATGAAGGTGTTCTCAAACTTGTTTGCAATCCAATGTTTCACGAGAGAACAAAGCACATCGAGGTACATTTTCATTTCATGTATGAGTATGTCTTGAAACAAAACATACAACTTAATTTTTCCCAAAGTGAGATGAACAACGAGCAGATATATTCACAAAGTCACTTGCACATGACAAGTTAGAGCTTTTCAGAGATTCCTCTCCTCATCCCTTGAAGTAATGTAAAATTAAGGGGGATGTTAGGTAAACTTAGTTTAATTAGTTTATTTATGCATTGTACCTTAGTTATTTATTTATTCTCGAGGCAATTTGGTTGGTACTATACTAATTGGTTGGTTATATATGTAACTAGGTAGTTGTTATATGGTTATGGTTGTATAACCATTATATTTTTTTATTATGTATACATGAGGTTATTGTTGCATTGTTGCAACATCATATTTGTTTGTATTATTTCACGTAAGGTTTATTGTTACACCTATGTAAGTTATTCTATGTTAAAATCTGGTTGTCCAATATTTATAAATATTGCAGCCCTCACTATTATATTGGATTTTCCTCAACATCAATAATATTGTCAAGCTTATGTCCTTGTTCCTAAATTATGTAAGCGGGCTATAGCTAAATGTAGAAATGTAATAGAATGTGTGGATGGAATAATGAACTTCCCTTTCCTATGTTGTGTATGCAGAATTATAACACTTGTCCCTTTGAATGGATGCTAGATGAATGCCTTGGATTGCTTTAAGTTCCTTTTTCATGCAAGATTAGGTGATGATATTACATGCTTAGTGCTTTGTCCTTAATTTTGAACACATAACTATGTATTTATATGATTCCCTTATTTGAATTTTGTAATTGAAAACCTGGAAGGCCGAACCATAGATGAAAAATATGCCCAAAGATAAAAAGGACCATAAGGAATGAGTAAGATAAAAATGGGTCGATAACTAAAATGTATATTTTTTTGTTGGTCTTACCTTTCCACTCCCAACCATAGGCCTATAAGAAATATTGATCTTATTGAGATGGTTTTCCTTCGCCAAACTATCCTAACATATTTATTTCATTCCAAATTGACCCTTCACACCTCCTCCATTCTTCACTCCTCCACGCTATCCCCTTCAAAGTGTTCATATTACCGCTTACGTGGGATTGCTATTTTATCATATAATCAAAATGGACTCTTATCCATGGTAAATTTTGGACAAGCTAAGGAAACTTTAACATAAATTTTGTCACACCCAAGTAAAATATTTTGTAAGGAATCCACACCCCTTTTGTAATCCCCCGAGGTTTTATCACTCGCCTTAGCTACCACTTTAGGTAGTCTATTTAGGTTTTATTCATATTGCTTAGATGCCGACTTTGATATCTTCCCATCATCAAAATAATAATAATAATCTCCATTTAGTCTTATTAACTAAGAATGAAAAACAATACTTTAAAGTGTCAAATAATCCTACATATTTTATTGTTAAAATGAAATAATGTAATTCACATATAAAAATTGTGGGTGTTAGGTTAGGTGGTATAGGTCACAAAAAACAACAATAATAAATTGTATGAAAAACAAATAAAATTGAATAAATAAAAAAATACATCCAAATATTTTTACCGAGAATGAAATAATGTGATTCACATATAGAAATCTCTAGGCATTAGGTACTACATATTTAAAAATGGTTAAATGGCAAAGAGACAAAAAAAAATTTGGGAAAGAGGATAGAGAGTGGGAGGCCCAAGTAATACACTCTTTACGAAAATATTAATTGGGGAAAGAGACTAAGAGAGACAAACCAATTTTGAGCACCATAACTTTATATATGTCCCAAAAACTTTAGGGTAGGAGGAACCCATAAAAAATTTGTACCACATCAAAAAAATTATAGAAAAAAACTTTTGCCACAACGTGTGCCAAGTGGCGGGCCCAAAATCAGAATCCATTAAAATTTTGAAATTTGACAACAAACTAGAAAATAACCCTTCCCGCATAAAAGGGTTTGAAACTACATGGCACACGAAAATATTTTATCTACATCTAAACCAAAAATTATTCAATATAATTCAATTCACCTTTATCACTCTACAAAAATCCACCATCATTTACAACAACACTCTAATGTAGCATTCAATGCTATCATTAACCCCATTGATCCTTGGGGATGCACATAATGAACAAGAAGATGGGCATTCATGTCCCCTTCCACCCTAAAATGGAACTCGAACAAGAATGAAAACTAGCCACGGTGGATGGATTCATGGTCATTTCCTATACTATCTCACTCTCGTTTTCTAATTTCCAAGTGGGTCATGAGGTGATCCTGTTTCCATAGTTTTTGCATCTTTTCTCTATATGTTCTTGTTTAATCTTCTATTCATCTTACACTTTGTTGATGTTGTGCTACAAATGTCCAAAAATAAGGTTTTCAAGCATGCAAACCTGAACTAATATTTTTCAATGTATATCCACTTGTTTAAGTGCATTTTTAATCCTTCATTCACCATAAAATTTTCTAATATGGTGTAGTGAATGTCTAAAAAATAGGGGTATTTCATGTATGTGTCTTATAGTTGCATTAGATACTAAGTTTTTATAGACGTGTTGTTATATATATATTGATTATAAAATGTTATTATTGAATATACACTTATATTAGTGGATATATTTTTGAGTTCAATTACCATAACAACTAACAAACATGTTATGTTTTGAACTAATGTTTTTCAAGTATACACGTTAAACTAATGTTTTTAGTACATATATTGAATTATTTCATTTTTTTGTTAATCCTCCATTCACCACAAAATCTACTAATATAATGTAGTAAATGTCAAAAAAATAGGGTTGTTTCACTCATACATCTTATTGTTTCATTATATAATAGTTTTTTGCAATGCGTGTTCTTATTTTCAATATATTGAGTTGTTTCAGTGCATGTTATGAAAATATAATGTTGTTATTGAATATACTATGTTATTATTGAATATGCAATGCTATTATTGAATATGCACTTATATTAGTGGATATAATTTTGAGTTTAGTTACCATAACAACTAACAAACATGTGTTGTTTTGAATAACGTTTGGTTATATGTTGCATATGTGAAAATACATTGACTTCTAGTCAGCATAATACCTTAATAATATGTCAATATACAAAGTAGTGTTGTGCTTTTCTAGGAATTTAAAACTTGAATATACATAAGTGTTGTGTTATTTTAAGCAATTAATGCATGCATATCCACTGATTAATTTTATATAGATTGGATGAATATACACTAGAATTATTAAACATACATTGAATATAAGGTTGTAACTTTTTTCATTTTCTACTACGCATAAAAACTTTTAATGTGCACTAAAATTGCTAAATATACATTGAATATAGTAACTAAATACACCCCCTAACATAAAATAGTTCAATTCATTCATTCTTAGTCATTCTCTCCTCTTCAATAAGCACTTGAATGAATAAATGTACATTGAATATATGTATGTAATTATGCCATGGAAATCAATGCATTCAAAGGAAAAAATTACACACATTTACTTAGAGTACATTTAGTAGTTTCAGTGTATGTTGATAATTTGCAGCTACACCTAAATGCATTCAAAATTTGCTTACATTTTATCCTATCACATCGCATGCCTCATCCATCATTTACAACTATGCACCACTACTCGGTTCAATGCTTCCATTAGCCTTTGACATTCATTCATAACACTCTTCATTTTAGAGCTTGTGGACTAATAATCTTGAGCCCTTCCAACCCACAATGGTGTCATTAGGGAACAAAACCAACTTTTTTAACATTTCAATATTTTTCTTATTATATTTTTTTTTCTTTATTTCAAAATGTAAGTGATTCGTCGATTCAACCAATTTTAATTATTTTTTATTTTTTCTTAACTTTTTCATTCACTAAGCATATTCATAAGGAGCACCAAGATTACAACGTATTTTTATGTGTATTGATTAATTCGGTTTTTAATACTCAATTATAAAAATTCTAAACATGTAAAGAATGTGTATATTTACAATGAATATATGTAAAGATTGATCATCTATACATTGAGTATTCTTTAACATAAGGGGTACAAAATAAATAAATATACATAAGTGCCATTTTTATAGGAAGTTAATATTTGAGTGTAAGGGATTCTTATTTTAGTATATATTTCAATATACAAAGTGGAATTACTAAACATACATTGAATATACAAGTGTAAATTTGCATTTTTCAACTATAAATGTTTATATTTTATTGCTTGCAAATGTTCTCATTACTCCTGGAATTCTATTTTTACAGATTGGATGATAGAAGAGGGTTGAAAAATGATTATTTGATTAGGAGGATAGGGGAGACTATCACAAATGTGTCTTTTGACACCATTAATCTCCAAGAAATATTAAGTCTTCTTTCTTTAGGTAAGGTCATTTATGACCTTACTTAGCAGTGAATTGTTTTCCTTTGTTTTCATTATTCTTGAAAAAATGTACAAAAATAAAACAAAGTTATAAGAATATAATGTATATTGGTACACATTACAAAACCTCTCGCTTGTATATTAATAGGATGAAATAAAACCATTTTTTGTATTGTCCTATTGTTTTCCCAAAAACTATATAAATAACATCTTGGAACTTCTACAATAAGGTCATAACTTCTTACATTGAAAAAGGTTACATATACCGATCCCACTCACATAAAAAAGGTTGTATAATTAATATATGTGTACCACATGCATCTAAATTTTACAAAAGCTGAAATATTATACATTTTCATCTATGGTCTCACTTGTTTTGTTGTCTTCTATTGTTCTCGTTATCTATTTGGGGTGTAATTAGAATGGTGGTTGAGATTAGGATAGGACTTTATAGAATTCTTGCATGGTCTCGATTACATTTGGCTAGAAGTAGTGACATGAATAGGATTAGAAGTAGGAAACTACATGTTTGTTGTGTTTGTTGAAGAAAATTGCATATTACTTACATGAGAAAACTACATTTATGTTCACAGAAATTTCATTGATGTTGTTGAAGTACATTTCATTTCATTTGTAAAGTAGAGGTATTGTAAACTTGGTAATTGGCCACATTTAGAAAAGATAGAGTATAATTGTTATAGGAATCCACCATAATTGGGTGTTGTGAAGGAATATGATTTCTTAGACTACTCAAATGTTATTTCCTTTGTATTTCATTTTCTATCCTCACTTTCTCCCATTATAGCATCTCGTGTGCCTTATTTTTCTATTTTTCCTATTGTTTTATCTTCTCCATTTCCTTCTTTTGCATTTTAAGTTTCCTTTCAAGTTTGTTTGCTTCCCTTTTTATTGTGCAATGATTTTGTTTTCCTTTCTCTCCTCAAGCTACTCTTTCTTCCTCACTTTTAACTCATCTAGTTCCTTTCAAAGATGCTTCTTATTCATCAAGAAATTGTAATTAGTCACTTGATGTGAGAATTTGTGACTTACTTCTCATCCATATAGTCCCTTTTTGCACTTTATGATCGCTCCTTAACCATTTCAATTGGAAGATTAAGAAAATTATATAACAAACCACTTACCTAGTTTTCATGATTTTTCACAGCATGGCTATGTTGTTGTTTCTTGTACAAATGTTTATGAATGTAACACCCACAAATTCCTATACAAAACCCAAGATAAAACCCAATAATTAGTTAGGAAATTTACGGAATAATTTTTTTATTAAACGGGTTGCAACGAGATAACCTCCAACTAGATTTAATTATTTCATGATTAATAAATCCTTCATTTAATTAACAATTAATTATTATTATTTTAATTCAATCATTTCGGGCTTAAATCCCCTCCTAGGGTTCCCATTAATTCTCATTAATTAACTCTTATAAGTCATTAGTTAAGATACCCCTGTTACAAAATTTATTTAACTTAGTATTATATTTCTAATGTCATTTATTGACTTAATATTTTATGGCTAAGGTCGAACTTACCCTAACCCTAATGATTAAATTCAAATAATTTTAATCCTTATTTAAGTGACATATAGTTTTCCATTTATAAAAAAGTTAAATTAATTCCTAAGGTCAAGTCCTTTATAAAAGTCACTAAACTAAAATAATATAGGTCACATTTCAATCCTACCTCCTAACACCCCTTTAGTGGCTCCATTCATAAGTTACACATACATTTAATTTAAAACATATTTCCACCAAAATATCCTCACCTAAATTTTGTAGGGTTGATTCACAACCATTAGATGGATTCAATTAGAGCCCTTGGATCCTAGGTATTCAATCTAACCCTAATCATCCTTATGAAGTGTTCTTATTCATTTCTTTTACCCTATTTTCTCATTTTCATTTTGCAAGTTTGGGAGGAGAAGAAGAATGGAGGCCATGGAAAGTTTGCTCAAGCTCAAGGATGGATATACACATTTTTATTGTTTATTCCATTTGTAACCCTCTCCTAGGGTTTGTTCATATTGTTATTTGCTATTGTGTATTTTATTTGTATTTTCCCTATTTGGGTATGGGCATTTTGCCCCATTTTTAGATCTGGTTTAAATGTGATATATACACAGATGGTTTGGGTGTATATATATACACACATATATATGTATGTATGTATGTATGTATATATATATATATATATATATATATATATATATATATATATATATATATATATATTGTTTTTAAATATAAATGTTATATACAACGGACTTGATTACACACACACACACACACACACACACACATTGTTATTTATATTGATCGATTAATAAATGTTGGACCACAAATAACAAAAAGTGTGCATTGAATAATAAAATACATCTTTGCGTTTGATAAAAAACAAGCCACATTGTAACGTCTTGATTTTTATAAGCTATTATGATAACCTCTTTTCATGATGTTGTAACTGTAGAAATGAGGATAATTATGTTAAGATATATCTTTTAATCTTAAAAGGAATGTGTTACTAATCTAGACCCTTGTTTACTGTAATTTGTTTACTTGGGATGGAGGTTATTATAACTTGTGTTTTGCAAGAGTGAGACAGACAGACTTGTTTTTATGTTTGATGAACTCTTATTGTTGATTGATAGCACACCTTGAATCAATTCCATTGATCCAAGGTATGTTGTGGCCTTCTTTGAGATCGCTTTGTCGATTTATTTTCTATAAGGAATGAAGTCTGAAACCAGACTGAAGGTCGTTATAAATTTTATGAACCTAGTTATAGGTATAAATATTCGATACCTTGATGTCGATGAAAAAAGTTGATTTCCAAACTATATACACTTAGTAACGATGGAGAGCGTAAGCGGAAAGAGTTTTAATACAAGATCTCGGGGTATAGATATGTTGGGTATGTTATATATGTTAGCATATGTCAAGGTGAACGTAAGTTGTAAAACTTACTAAGGAACCTATTAACTAAAACACTATGGAGTTAAGTCCTAACCTATGACCTAACAACTATCCTAGGAGGGTTTGATAAATTAAAAGGAATTTAAATTATGGCAAAATCTTAATGATTTGCAACCTAGGTGAAAAACCTAAACTATTACTAACCTATGGAGGGGACCTATGGACACATGCTAGTGAGCGGATAAGATGGGAAGGTTAGAAATTTAATACAGGACATTAAATGATGCCCTTGCAGTTTTCAACGCCAAGTTTGGCGGGAACATGGAAAAGTTGGAGACATCCAACTAGCTATGTAGCTAAGAAGGAATTGCATGCAAAATTTTAAAAATGAACTCACCAAACCTGAGTCGGTGGTGGCGTGGAAATTAAGGAAAAAGCAATGCATTCAATGCATTTAATGATCTTGGTCTTAGTGACCAGCTCACCTTGGAAAGAGGATAGAGGAAATTTTGATGGTCATTGTGTTCTTTCGGGTTTTGAGACTGCTCTGCATTTCTTTCATGGTTCTTTTGAACCTGCTATTATTTTGGTTATTGTTGTTGTTGTTTGGAGTAGCCACAGCTATTTTTGAGCCTGTGGAAGTTAGGAGATTGTTGGGAAAGCTTTGTTGTGGATGCCATGGAGAAAAATAGCTCCTGTGGGCGCGGTTTTCTTCAAGCCACAAGAAAAATTTACAGGCATGTTGAGCCCTTCTCCTTAAACTATTTTGCTCTTGTTTAAGTGTCTTCATTAAAACAACTCTACTCTTATGATGGGTGTTTTAGTTAAATGAAGTTGTTGATATGTTTGAAGTGATTTTCTGGGTTGAGTCGTTTTTCTTTTGATGAATGTAACTTGGGTATTTCTTTGCAAATGGGTAAATGAAATGAATCTGTCCTTGTTGTATGAGTTTGTTTTGACAGTGTTGGGTATTCATTTCTATTACCCATTATGGATTTGAGTTGGTGAATGTACCAACGATGTAAGTTTTTTTCGAGTTTTGTGCATTCTTGTAAAAATGGAATGATAAAATGATCCAGTGTGACCTCTGGTTTGAGCTGTCATTATAAAATAAACACGATTTGGGTATTCTTGATTGCGTTTTGAAGATAATGAGTGTTTTCCTTACTGAAATAATTAATGAAACAAGTTTTCTCTCTCTCTGTGTTTGGAATTCTGAAAGTAATGGGTAATAGGGTTTCATTGTGCATTATGGGTCGATCTTGCTGAAGGTAACAACAATGTGCAAATTGTTGTCTATGATTTGTGTGCGCTAATGGATATGGAAAGCCGTAAAAATGTTTGACAAGACTTTTGTATGATTGTTTCTCTTATCATATTACAGCGTATGGCGTGTGAATCCTTCCAGGGATAGTATGATCATAGTAGCATCTTTACATTGTTGTTCTAGTTTGATATGATGTTCTACCTACTTGTTCTTGGTATTCATATATGCCTGTTTGAAAAGAAGTTTTGATCTGAATGGGAATAGGATAGCCAGTCTATAGAATGGACTGGGTAGAACATGCAAATTATACTGTGTCTTGTTGAACTCAATATATATATATATATATATAATTTACGGATTGTAAATTCTTCATTGTTTTCATTAAAACGGAATATGAGTGGATTTCTTACTTTGGTGTTTGGAAAGCGAATTCCTTTATTATTACGATGAAAGTATGATTGTTGTCTGCTGTACACTCTATTTGTTGATGTCTGGACAAGAATGTCTGTTGGGTTAAAAATTAAAAAGGAAATGATTTTAATTAGAGGTGTCGTTGATACTGATACTTACGGACCAGATGCAAATGAATTCTGGCATACTCCCTGGAATGGTAGTTAGTAATTTTTGAATACTGAAATATATTTATTCAGAAGGAATCACACTATTGGATCAGGTCTGTTCTAAATAGTTGATATTCGGTTAGGCAGTGAGAAGAGGTAATATGATTCTTCTTCTTTTCATTCGATTATTGACTTTAATTACTTTCTCTTTTGGTTGTTATCATTGATTGATATCACTCCTTGTTTAAATTATTCAGTACAGTTATGATGAAAAGAAAGAGAGTATTGGATGGATAATTTGAAGTAATGATTATTTCTTCTCTTATACAGTTGAAATTCTATACTTGATATGGAATGAATTTTGTACTGCCTTAGGCGTAATCATCTGCATTTAATTGTTGTCTACTTTCTTTCTGATTTGAAGAAGTATTATGTTGTTTATTAAATTTTGAGATTTGACACCAGTGTGTTCGTGGTGAATGACCACTTTTCTCTTCGCATTTGATTGTTTGAAATTAAATGAGTGGTACGAAAGGGAAGTAGTTCTGTTTGAATTCTTAGTTAAAATTTATCTCTTGAAATTTCAACTATTATAAGGGAATGGAATTGATAGCAATTGCATTAGAACAGCATTATATACATATGTGTATTAGTTCTTACAGATGTTTTAATCTGGAACTATTTAGAGGAAATTACTTCTTGTAGTAATTATTTGGGAGAAAGTTAGTAAATATTTTTGTCTGATTGTGATGGTAATTAGATGATTGGGTTGTTAAGTTGTTCATCCTTATCAGCACTTAATTCTTGGATGATGTCCATCTCATTTTATTTTTAACGTTTCATAAAAGCAGGGTTCTTTTATTGAGACAGTTAATTAAGAGCACCTCATTTTAATGATAAGTGCTTAATATGCTCAGTTCGATGAACTGACCCGTGCAAGTAAATTTTGCAGATGGTTTCCTTGAGTAAAAATGAAGACATGTTGTTTTCTGATGCTTCTTCTGAGTAGCTAAGGATGGATCGTATTTGATAGTTTATTATTCCTCTACGAGGAAATGGGAAAGGAAGAAGTTGCATTCTTCTTCCCTTATGTGTTGTAATGTTGTTTGATATAAATGAAGTCCAGTTGTATGGACTGGTAAATTGTATAGATTTTAAATCTTAAGGATTGAATACAAGGAAAGGTGTGATATTTTAATGGCTGTATCACTTTGAAACTGTTTGAATAAGATTGAGAATATAATTTTATTCATTGAATTGGATTTATTCAAATGATGGTTGACAGATTTTTAGGGACATAATGTCTGTTCTTTACTTGAATGCAACTTTTAAGTTGGAATGTGCAATTAATTCATACTTGGGTTAATATGAATTTTAGATTGACATTGAAAAGGGTTTAAGTGAATATGAACTCTTAATTGAACGATATTCGGAATTAGTTTATAAGCTAAGGAATATCAATAAAGGAGGCAGTTGAACCTTGTACTCGGATTTCGTTAATATCCTCGAAATGTTTAATTCAGAGGATATTCGATATGAGGAAACATATCTATTCGTAACAAACCTTAATTGAAGTAAGGTTATGGAGAATAAATGAATACATTCATTTAGAATTAGGCCTCATTCAAATGATGTCTAATAAGATGGAATTCTGAATTTAAATACAGTTGCGGATAAAACTTGGTTAAGTTTAATAGGTTGAACTTACTACGTTAAGTTGTAGTGGACTGTTAGTCTGAAGCTTGAAGTAAAGAACCAAGATGGAAATATGCAATCCTTCGGTATGGAGGAGTAAACGTATATTAAGCTATAAGACAAATTAAGTCTCTCTCTTAGCTATGCAACTGTAACGAGCAATGAGGTTAAAGGATCAGCACGGTTGCTGAAAATTGATCTTAAATATTTAAGATTATAATCCAATCACACTCAAGTTGGATGTGTATTCCTTGATGAGAGGATTCCGTAGGACCTTGACACACGTCAGCTGCAATATGGTGTCTTCATGAAGGCGGGGCCTTCATGATGACACAATGTTGTAGCTGACATGTTACAACGCCTCTCGAATCGAATCATCAAGTTTACATAAGTTGGGACTAAGTTACTTAGACGATGATAGGAATGTGACCGCGTATACGGAGTGACTCCAGAGGGCTAAAGGTAACTAGACACATGCAGTCGTCTAGGGTCGACACAGTATGTCTGTGTACCTTTAGTTACCGTGAGTGCCTTCCTATACTCTTTCATATTGCTAGTTTGGGTTAAAGCTTAACTTTGGATGGAAGGACTGACAGAGGTCAGAAAAGACCATTCTAGATAATAGACAAAGTGAGGTGAAGGACATATTCCATTGAGGCGTATAACGTCTGGGAATATGATCATGCAAAGCATGTGAAAATCTTTGGCCAAAGTATCGCAAGTTGCTGGTTGCGTTGTCCTAATCACCTAGTTTAAGAAGCAGGATATCAGATGAATATCAGTAACAGATATTCAGATAGGCCTCTTAAATGGAACACTTCGATAACCGAAACGGTAAAGAGAACCTTGTATACTTAGTATACAATGCATGGATTAACATGAAGGATCGGTAAGTCGTCGAGTCATGAAATGAGAGATCATTGAAACTCGAGCCATAAAATGGGAGATCGGTAGTTCTTCAAGTCATTTACAACAGCATATGGTATCTATTATATGATTGAATGGCATTGAATGTGTGTTCCATATTGTAAATATGTGAACAGAGAACATTGGTTTTAAAAAGAAATTGTGTGATCCGAATTACATTAATTGGATAGAGAACAATTATTAAAACTTGGTCGTGTGTTTTGAATTATATAATTCAAAACAAAGAACGTTATATATAAGAAGAAAAAAATTCCCTTGTTCTAGTATCTTAAAATGGGGATGTTACACACATTGTATTAATATAGTGGCATGATTTTAAAAATAGGGGTTGGTTTATATAAGTTGGGGGGGGAGGGGAGGCCACCGACCCCACCCCCATCTCATATATATATGGGTTGGGGTGGAGTCGCCGCAACCCCCCCCCCCGATCCCCACACCCATCTCATATATATATGGGTGGGGGTGGAGTCGGCAACCCCCCCCCACTTTTCCTAAACATAATACATATTAAAAGAACACACAACCACCCACGGGTTAAGCCATACGGCTTATACATTCATCCATAAGTTTTTTGTTTTATTATTCTAACATATATATATATATATATATATATTTTTTTTTAAATGATCAAATAAAGTCATATGGCATAGTGAAATACAAGGTAAGGTAACTATAAATTTTCTCCTCATTCGTAAGAGTGTAAAATTAAGAAAACTAATAAAATTTCTTATTCAACCTAATATAATTTGCAAGGAGAAGATTTTTTGTTATTATAAGCATCTATTTTCTTTCTTACAACATAGTAAGAGATGAAACAATAATTTAAATATTTTCAATATGCTTAGTTTTTCAATAAAAACAAGAAACTATTTCCTTTCTTTCACAATAGAATAAATGACATCCATTTCAAGAAAACAAGTGTATTTTAAAACAAGAACATCAATATTTTAAAATGAAACATATTACACTTTTGAGGCAAAAATTTAAGTTGAATATAAGCTTAGATTGAGAGAGCTTCATTTTCATTTCCAAAACCATTTCAAGGTTCTTATTTCATCTAAATAATACAAGACTTGATAGTTTCATTTTTAAGAACTAACCCATTTAAAATACAAGTTTTCATTCAATACACTCTTGGTAAAGTATACAAGTTGAAGGGATTATCATAGTAACAAATACAATTTCTTTTGCCTACTTTCTAAATTTACATACATTTTGAAAGCTTAATACAAATCAACCTTTCACAACACATTTACAAGAAGTTAAAACCTTAAAATGCAAGTTATAAGCCCTCCACTTAAGTGGAGACAACATGGCAATTTTTGTTTTTACAAAGTAGGATCTCTCTCCTTGTCTTCTTCAAGTTCAACTATGACCAAATCTTCACTTCAGCTCCACTATTTCTTTAAAATCCAAACACAACAACAAAATAGGGGAGTAGGTAACACTCTCCACCCAACCAATAATCCAATGAGGAAGAGAAGTCTTCTTCCTCACTAGCCCTATGGCCCCAACAATAAAACACTAAGTGATATAAGACAAACAAGGAAACTTTACATGGATTCCACAACAACATATAAACAACTTCCAACACAATGAAAACAATAACATTTAAATCACAACAACACACAAGTTTCCCAAACATAAAGGCTCAATACTCAAGCCAAGAAAGATAAAATAAACATGGGGATCTACTTATGCCTCCAAAGGGTTTGGGTGCCCACCTTGAAGCCTCCAGAAACTCAATAACATACCCAAAATACTCTTATGTGTCCCTCCAAAAAAAAAAACTCTTATGTCTCCCTCAATAAAACATACAAGACAAGCATAAATTTTACTTATCTATAAGGTGGGACACCCCAATCGAACTCCCTCCCAAGATACACAATAATACTCTTATGCATCCCTCTAAAATATACCCAATTCCATTTTCTCCTACATAACCTAAAGGCAATTCTATTTCCCAAAATAACAAACATGCAACAATCATCCATTCACAAACATTTACACAACAAAATAGCAAAAGGAATACATGGGTGAAGTCCCTACCTTGCCATTGCAAGAGTATCCAATCCACAAGCACAAGCTCCAAGCCTTTGCAAGTCCAAAGCAAGCACAAGCAAACTCCAAAGCTTCAAACAAGCACTCCCAAAAGCAAGCTCCTACAAAAATGCAAAAGTTAAAATAAAACAAGTAACCCCAAAATCATCAAAAAAACTTGAATAAATAGAAAATAGAGGAGAGAGAGGTGATGTGGCTCCATGTAGGATGCCACATCATTTTTTCTCCACTCCACATCACATGGTCAAAACCCAAACCCAAAGCTTAATAAATTGGTGGTTGAGGAAATGACAACCCTCTTACACACACAAACTCAAACCCACACCTCTAAAGGACAAAATTAAAAACTTATGTAAGAAAGTGCAATAAATAACACCTTTTTGTCTTACAATCACATAATGGGGTCTATTTTTGACCCCTTAACCCATAGGGGTAGTTGGTAGGTGAAATTAAGAGGTGTGGGACAAGCTTAACTTGTCCCACAAGCCTCCAAAAATGGCCCTTAAGCCCAAATCCGAAATTGACATGCAAGGTTGAGTACACAACACTCAAAATTAATGAAATACTTTCAAATCCAACATAAATCAAGGACCATCTACTAACATTAAATACCCCCATTTGGTCACATCTCAAATTACACTAATTAATCAATTTTAATCAAATTAAATGGAGCAATTTGACTAACAATAGTAAAGGTGATTCACAATACTAAAATAATTCAAATACTCACAAAAAAAGGGAAACAACACAATTACCCAATGTCACATTTGAGAACACCCCCCAATGGGGACCTCCTAACCATCTAATAACAACAAATAACATATGTTTACACAAGTTTCTAAGGTGACCTATTTCCAATACCCCAAATTCCTTCATTGTTGGTCTCCTATCCCCTTTTGTTTGTTGTGTTACAATTTCTTGTAAAAATCAAAACAATACATTTCTGGCCTCATGGCCATATTAACGACATCGAGATAATAAAACACAAATATACATATCAATTCACATCATCAAATATCATAACTAAAACATTGTTATTCGACATTGTTTATCTTGATATTGATACTATTGGACTGATGTTCAGACATTTGATTTTGATACATTGATCAGTAGATGATAGATTTTACTGATATTTGGATTATGGACACTATGATGTTTATGTTTTTTATTATGGTGTACTAGATAGTGATGTTAGACAGTTAGATGCATGTTGATTTTCAGGATGTGGATTTTACACTGACATGTTATGTTTTTGAGATGTTGGAATATAATTGTAATCTTATGGATGTTAGGGTTAGATTTTGGCATATTGATGGATAATAGAATTGTTAAATGTTGAATGATGAATTTGAAGTGTGTGTGTGTGTGTGTGTGTGTATATCATTTATGTGATGTTGTTAATACGGCCGAAAGGCCAGAAGAGGTATTTGTTGTGTGCAGAGAATTTTATCACAAACATCGAAGGGGATAGGGACCAACCACAGAAGGATGTCGAGCATTGAGCAATGAGGACAAAATTGACAACTTGTGTAATGTTGTTTAGTGTGTGTTTTTCTATGTCTTGTTTGGAAGTCTCCCATGGGGGTGATTTCACATATGTGGCCATGGGGTGAATTGTGTCCCTTTCTTTAATTTTTGTATGTGTTTATTTATGTTTTGTGTATTTAAATTTTGAAAATTCCTCACTTTATTAGCATGTGTAATTGTGTGTTTATTAGACTTAATCCTTCTTGTTTAGTTTAACCAAAGTAGAGATGTGACTAATAGTGATGATGTGATCTTGTAGTCCTTGTGTAAGATGAATTTATGTTGATTTGGGAGTGTTTTACTCCACCCCAAGTTCAAAATTGGATTTTGACTTGGGGGCACTTTTGGAGACTTGTGGGACAAGCAAGACTTGTCATCATGCCTCTTAATTTGACCCAAAACCTTACATATGGGTTGGGAAGCTTAATTTTGACTTCTTTGTCCATTTTTAGTGTAGGAGAAGGAAAATCATTTGCACTTTCTTTCTAATCCAATTTATTTTTGTCCCTTGAAAGCATGGTGTGCAAGTTTTGAGCCATGTGGGTTGTCATAGTCCTTGCTTGTGCATTGATGTTTCTTGGTCTTGGTGTATTTGACTTGAGTGTGAGGATGGGGATGATGAAGTGGCATCCTACATGGAGCCACCTCATCATCCTCACTTCCCAATTCTATTTATTTGTGATTTTTGGTTGGAATGGGGGTTACTTGCTCATTTTCTTCTTGTGCACTTTTGGATTTTGGAGCTTTTGGAGTGCTTGGAAATTTCTTGGCTTGGATTTGAAGAGTCTTGTGAAGGTTTTCTTGGATCTTGATGGAGAGGTAGGCTCTCCACCCTTTTATTATTATGTTATTTTTTTGTTGTAAGAAATGTTGTGCTTGTTAAAAGTATGTTTGTCTTGTGATGGTGTTTTTGTGGGTTGGTTGAGTAGTTGGCCTTAGTTGGGTGTGTGAGAAGGGATTATGGGACCATTGGGGAGGGAAAAGGGAGTTTATGTGAGGCATGAAAATTGGTGGGAGTGTGAATGGGAGTCTTACCTATGGGGAGAGAAAAGGGATTCATGGATTTTTGCTTGTTGCAAGGGAGAGATAAGGATTTGTGTGATTATTTTTGTGCACTTGGAGGCTTGGGTAAGACTCCCACTTCACTTGGGAGGCATAAGGAGGTGGTCTCCCATAACCCTTGCTCTACTTGGTTTGATCCTCAAACCTTTGTTTTGATGTGTATGTGTAAACTTGTTGGTTATGTGATCTTGGTGGAGTTGCTTGTCTTGTATGTGTGTTTTGTTGAGAAGCCTCTTTGTGATAGTTGTCAATGTTGCTCAATGCCCTTCATGGTTCCTTGGTTGGGCTCGGGGCCATTAAGGGAATGGCTTCTTCCCTTAATGGATTTAAGGTTGGGCGGAGAGCGTTGCCTACTCCCCCTTCTTGTTTTGTGATCTCATTGTGAAGTTGAAGAATGCCAAAGTGAAGCTACCTTTGTGGAGAAGACATATATTTTGAAGACTTGAAAGTTGGTTGTGGATAGCCTTGTTGTGATTTATTTTCAAATTCATACTTCCCACTTTGAGTGGATGCTTTGTAAAATTGTAAATTTTGAGAAAGTTGTTGTATTCTTTGGAAATATTTTATCTTGTAAACTCCTTTAAGAGTGTGTGGATTTAGAAAATTAAAATTCATATGTTTAGTGTTGTGGAAGAAATTATCAAGATTGTATTGTTTTTAAAAAAAGGGGAGATTTGAATGAATATGGAATGGATATACCCTTATTAATTTCAATACTTTCATTTCCAAAATATTGTAATGTTGTAGGTTGATATACTCTCATTTCCAAAGTAGTTGATATACTTTTATTTCCAAAATATTGTAATGTGTTAGACTCTATTTTGAAAGAAACAAGTATTCTTTTAGTTGCACTTTTTGTGAAATGAAAATGGTTATTTTGTTCTCTTTAAATGATGTAAGTAAGTTGTTTTAACTATAAATGTAATTCTAAAATAGTTGAAGGAAATGTTAGTTAAGATCTATAAGAATGGAAATGAAAAAGCTTTCTTTTATTATCACTTTGTGTCACAAATTGTGAAGAAAACTTTTTTGGATTAATTTAACTTTAGGTGAAATTTTCAAAATAAAAGTATAAATGTATACATATACCCACATTACATTAAAACATAACCTTGCTAATTTAGCTTTTATGAAAGTATATCTTACAAACCTTTCATTTATAGATGTTAGGCTAATATTGAGTGCTAAAAAAAAGGGGGGGGGAACTTGGATTAAGTATAAACTATGACTATTTTCCCTTTGGAATGAATATATAATAATAATAATATGTAAGTATATAACAATTTCTTATATTAAATTAAGTAATAATAAAATGAAATCATACTTAAATACAATTGTACATACACACATGATTATATTTTACATTATATTCCTTACACATATTAATGTAATGTTATTTTATAAAATATTACTTGTTATTTTATTAATTATAACAAATGGTTATTATTAATATTAATAATAGATGGTTATAATCATGTTTTTAATTTTTAAATATTAAATGTATTATTGTATTATATAATAAATACACACACATATTATTATTATTAATTATTAATTATGTATTAATATTATTATTAATAATAATAATAGGTTATTTTAAAGTTCTTAATAAAAAAGATGTAAAAAAAAAATATATAAAAATAAATTATGTATGGTGGTAGTGCATGCGGTTGTAGGGTTTTTTAAAAAATATGGGGAGGGGTGGGGGATTCACCGACCCCACCCCCCCCCATCCCATATTTTATGGGATGGGGGGGGGGTCGACCCCCTCCCCCCCCCAATTTATTTAAAAAAAATATGGTGGGGATAGCCCCCCCACCTTGAATCCCCCCATTCCACACATCCAAACTATTGCAAAAATAAAACCTGGCCACTTTCTTTTTAATAGCACAACCTTCCTTTTCAACCTTAAATTTTATTATGGGTCTTATATATATATATAAAAACCTTTTTACCCATCAGTAACATTTTTGTAAGATATTTATATATTGTGTGTGTGTGTGTGTGTGTGTATATATATGATATTTTTGTATAAATATATATAATAATTTATACTTACCCACATTTGTATATATATATATATATATATATATATATATATATATATATATATATAATAAATTTAATTGTGTATACTATAATTTTAGGGAAGAAAAGAAATGTAACCTCAAGAAGAGGGTATTCTTTGGTAAAACAAAATAAGGGAATAATTTAGATCTTTTGATGAAATGTAAAATACCCAAATGGGTATTCCTTTAAATTATGTTTACAATGAAATGGAAAATTTACAACCCTAAGAAGTAGGGTAGTATTAAAATGGAAAATAAAAAAAATAAATAATATTGGGGATGTGTATATCCATCCCCAAGCTTGCAACCTTCTCATCCATGGCTTCCTCCTCTCCCATACCTTCCTTAACCTGCAAAACCAAGAAATGAAGAGAAATGAGAAAAGGAAAAGGATAAAGGCCTTCCTTAAGGATTTTAGGGTTGTTTGAATTTCCCCTCATCCAATGGTCCATATTGTTTTCATCCAAGGGCCAAGATTGTCCCCTACAATAGTTAGGTGGGGGTAGGTGGGGTGATCATTTGATCACATGGGTCTCCTTTTGAAAGGGGCCACTAGTGTGTGTTGAAAGTAATTAATTTTATTGTCTTTTTATCCTTGAATTAAATTAAATAAACTCTACCCTTATTAGTTTAGTTTACTTTTGCAATGGAGAATTAATTAATTAGCTTAGTATAAATGAAAGAGCTATTTTGACTTGAACTTTAATTATTTAATTTTTATATGACCTTAGGAACCTAGGTATTAAATTTATTTAGGATTAATGGAATGAAATATTTTAAACTCAACTATAGATTTAATCAATTCTCTTATTTAATATTATTATTTATTTAATGTTGTGATGATCAGTAATTAACCCTGGGTTTTAGTTAAGTGTTGCATTCGCCTTTAACAAAAAAATTATTCCATAATTTTTCCATTATAATATTTTTTTGGCTTTGGGTTTCGTGTGTGTGAAAATTTTTGTGGGTGTTACATTTGGTATCAGAGCATGGGTTCAACGCTTGGACCAGGCACACCTAGAAAACATGAAAAAAAAAAAATAAACCTAGCACAACTTTAAACCTAGTACACACAACTATGCATGATGTTTTGAAACATAGAAAATTTAGAAAATGAAAACAAAAGCTTAGATGATTATAAACTAACTCTCTCACCTTGGTCTGTGCAGGAGGCGTGGACCAAATGAGGGGTTCCTACACATGTGGACCTAGATCTACCACCCCCAGATTAGTAGTCTTCTATCCTACCTCGAGATATTCAGCAATGTTACAGGAGGTTAATGCCATTATATGCAGAGGATCAATAGGAGGTGACCTAGTAGGAAGGACATAGGGATCCATGGAGGCTGAAGGCATGCGCCTTCATGTCATAGTGTAGAGGAGAGGGAAGAGAAACTCCCATGTGGAGTTAGTTAGACATGAGTCACCTCCTAGAGAGCTCAGAGATCGAGATGTGATGCACATAGAGACAGGTCTAGGAGCCCTAGGCCAAGAGCTGATCATGTAGAGAGGCCTAGAGGGTGACAATAGTCATCTACATGGAGCACATTAGAGAGATACTCAAGTTGCACCCACCTCATTTTTCTGGAGACACAGGTGGATTTCAGGCCGAGGCATGGTTGGTTAGCTTGAGTGGATGCTTCAAGCTATGCCCTTGTTCTAGCAACATGAAAGCTCATGTTGCCATCCACCTTCTAAGAGATGGAGCAAGAGTATGGTGGAGGATGAGAGTAGAAAGCTCCATGTAGATTCTGAGATAATCACTTGGGAGCTCTTTGAGGAGAGCATTTCAGGAGAAGGTATATTTCAAGAGGTTCATTCAAGTAGCGGATTGATGAGTTCCATGATCTGTGATAGGCCTCCATGATGGTAGCAGAGTATGAGGGATGGTTCTTGGATCTACTTTAGTATGTAGATTATATGCAGGATGAGCAAGGTTCGAGTTCACAGGTTCATCAGGGGCCTAAACTTGGACTTGGGTGGGGCAAAGTGTGCATTCATTTCCATAAACACTTTCAGAGGCCATGGAGAAGGCCTATATTGCAGAGGAAACCAAGGGGAAGATGCATGACAAGCATGTGATAGAGTGAGGAGTCACATACAAACTTCTGTAAGATAGTAGATCGAGGGGATCAACTCCTCCTCCTCATGGTGGACACACATCAAGTAGTCTTCCTTCCAACCTCCTCCACCTCTCCTCAAGAAAAAAGAAAAATCGACCACCCTTTCAACCTCCACAATGTCATGATGCTCAGAGAGGGCATAGTATGGGACCTCTAGCTAGGGTTCCCAACAGGACACATGCTCCACCTCGAGCACATCAGCAGGAGCACGTCCACCACAAAACCCACCAAGATATATGGCCAGGATCATCGGTCCTTCTCCACGTACTACTTGGGCCACTGGAGGGCTATCTACATAGTGGAGAGGACAGGCACTTGTTATGGATGCAGTGTGCATGGACATCATTGGAGAGAGTGCCCTCAAACCTACTAATCAGGGTAAGGCACCTGTTTTTGAGCCTACTGTTGGTGACATGGCTAGGAGCCACATGATTTATGCAGTGGTCGAGAACCACCAGAGAAGAGCACCAGGCAAGTGATAGAGACCACATGTAGCATTGGTGGTATTTCTATCCCTATTTTATTTGACTCAGGCTCATCAGATTCTTTCATTTTTCCATCTTTAGTAGAGCGTTATAGGCTGGTGGTAGTTAGGTAAGGTCTTAGTTGGGATGTCGAGATGGCTTCTGGAGCCAAGATCTCAGTTGACTCCTTAGTCAAGGAGTGTGTAGTGGACCTAGGACCCTTTACCACTACTTTGGATCTTCGCATCCTTCCTTGGGTTCTTATGGTGTTATCTTGGGCATGGATTGGTTTTCTACACACAGATCTAGATTTGATTGCTATAGTAAGATTATATCTTGTGCAAGATGATTTGGGTGTGAGTTAGTGATTGTTGGAGTCAGGAGACCCATCTCTATCTCGCACTATTTCCGCTATATATAGCTTCAAGCGGTGTGCGGGCGAGGTTGTGGTCATATGCTGTATGCTATTATAGTTAGTGATAGGTCAAAGGATGAGGCTAGTGGACCTTCACTGATGATCACCCCATTTTTAGGATTTCTCGATGTGTTTCCTAGTGAGTAAGGGATGCCTCCCCCCATGAGATAGATTTTCACATTGACTTGGTTCTAGGAGTGGAACCTATCTCACGTGCACTCCTTATAGGATGACCACACCTGAGCTATGTGAGCTCAAGTTGTCAGCTTGAGGGCCTTCTTGAGAAATTCCTAATCCATCCTAGTGTATCCCCTTAGGGTGCACCAATGATATTTGTGAAGAAGAAGGATGGATCCTTACATTTGTGTGTGGACTATCATCAACTAAACAAAGTAACGATCAAGAATCATTACCCCCTTCCTCGCATTGATGATTTTTTGATTAGATGAAGGGGCCAATATTTTCTAAGATAGATCTTAAGTTAGGATACCATCAGTTGAGGATCGCAGAGGTAGATATCCACAAGTCATCTTTCGCATGAGGTATGGCCACTATGAGTTCATGGTTGTGCCATTTGGTCTTACGAACACCCCTAAGTGTTCATGAGTTTGATGAATGGGGTGTTTAGGACATTTTTAGATCATTTTTACTCATGTTCCTTGATGACATATTGATCTTCTCACATGCATGAGGAGCACGAGGAGCACCTTTCAGGTTCTATAATGTCTTTGTGAGCAACAGAACTTTATGGGAACCTAGAGAAGTGTGCATTCTTCTAGTTAGAGGTGCAGTATTTGGGTCACATCATTTCAGGGAAGGTATCACAGTTGATCCTTCCAAGATTAGAGCCATTATGGATTGGCCAACACCTACTAGTGTGACCGAGGTGTGTAGTTTCATGGGGTTGGTAGGATACTACAGAGATTTTTTTAAGACTTCTCTGGGTTACGCACCCCATCACTTCCCTTCATTGGAAAGGGAAGAAGTTTTCTGGTAGATAGATGTGAGAAGGCCTTAGGAAACTAAAGGAATGCCTTATGACAACACCTATTCTTGCAGTGCCAGACCCTTAGGGTGAGTTCTTCATTTACATAGATGCTTCTTTGGCAGGATTAGGAGGTGTGTTGATGCAAGAGGGCCATGTTGTAGATTTTGAGTCTCAAAACTCAAGGATTATGAGCTCAATTATCCGAATCATGACCTTGAGCTTACATCATTGTTCATGCCTTGGTTTGATGGAGACACTTCCTTCTTGGCCGGAGATTTATACTTAGGATTGATCACTTGAGTCTTCGCCACCTCTTCATGCAACCCAATCTCAATGCTCATCAAGTGGTTTGGATGGAGTTCTTTGTGAGTATGACATGGAGATAGAGCATGTGAAGGGGAAGGAGAATGTGGTTGTAGATGCCCTAAGTAGATGGAGACATGTGACTATGGCTACCTTGTGAGTAGATTTTCGGAGTAGGATTTTGCAAAGCAACTTCCTCATGATAGCTTCTACCTTTGCATCCATCATAGAGAGATTGAGTCTCAGAGACCCCTTGAGGGGAATTTTGATGGATTCTCATTAGAGGCAGATGGTCTTCTTAGACATAGAGGTGGATATATGTTCCTAGAGATGGAGGCTTGAGATAAGATATCTTGGCAGAGGCTCATCGTGCACCTTATTCAGCCCATCCAGGGGTGAAGAAGATGCACGCTACTTTGAGACAGCTTTATCATTGGAGAGGCCTTCGGTGGGATGTAGCTCAGTTTGTGTCATGTTGTTTAGAGTGTTAGAGGGTGAAGGTCGAGAATTAGCATCCAGTTGGCCTTCTCTACCCGCATGCCATACTGGAGTGGAAATGGGACACCATTTCCATGGATTTCATTGTAGGGCTACCGACGTCGAGATACCACCATGATGCCATCATGGTCACGGTGGATAAATTGATGAAAGTGGCTCATTTTTTCTCAGTGAAGACCACCTATATAGCTAGTGCAGTAGCGCGAGTATACCTTGATGAGATTTTTCAGATTGCATGGGATTCGTGGAAGATCATTTATGACCGATCCCTTGTACACTTCTCACTTTTGGACTACCATGCAATGGGTTCTTGGTATGAGTATCAACTTTAGTACAACTTATCATCTAGAGATAGATGGGTAGATAGAGTGAGTGAATCATATTTTGGAGGATATGTTGTGGATGTATGTCATGGACCAATAGTCTAGGTGGGAGGAGTACTGTATTTGGTAGAGTTTTCCTACAACAATAGTTTTCAGATTTTGATTGGCATGGATCCTTTTCAGGTGTTGTATGGAAAGAGTGTAGGACACCCTTGAGTTGGGATAGATTAGAGGACATGGTTTCTCTTGGGCCAGCTTTGGTATAGGATATGGAGCAAGCAGGTTGTCTTGATTCGATAGAGGCTTCAGGAGGCTTAGGATAGGTAGAAGAAGTATGCAGATATGAGGAGGATAGATCGTAGTTTTGAGGTGGGCACAAAGGTGTTTCTTCATGTCAGGCCTCATAAGATTCCTATCCATTATGGAAAGGCTCTAAGTTAGCTCTGAGATTTGTGGGTCCCTTGAGATCTTGGAGTGTATCGGTCCCTTGGCCTATTGTCTAGCATTTCACCCAGCTTTTCTTGTGTGCATGATGTTTTTCATGTATCTGTACTTAGGAGATATATTCAGATCCCTCTCATGTTTTGGATTGGACCACATTGCAGGTGCAGGAGCAGGGGCAGGTGTCAATGGAGCCCATGTGCATCATAGAGCACAAGACCCGGGCCTTCGAGGCCGTAAGATTGACCAGGTGTGGGTCCAAGTGGGATAGGTACAATGAGACTACAACCACTTGGGAGGATGCTACTATTTTATGAGCTCAGTTTCCTCATCTATTCCAGTGACTTCCAAGAGGAAGTTGAGTCTAAGGGGAGGGGATGTAGTGCCCACTCCTCTTGACATTATTTATCTTGATATTGATACTATTGGACTGATGTTCAGACATTTTATTTTGATACATTGATCAATAGATGATAGATTATACTGATATGTGGATTATTGACACTATGATGTTTATGTTTTATTATGATGCACTAGATAGTGATGTTAGACAATTAGATGCATGTTGATTTTTAGGATGTGGATTTTACACTGACATGTTATGTTTTTGAGATGTTGGAATATAATTGTAATCTCATGGATGTTAGGTTAGATTTGGCATATTGATGGATAATAGAATTGTTAAATGTTGAATGATGAATTTGGATTATTATATATATATATATTATCGATGTTTTAATAATAACCAAAATGTAGAGAGGTATTTGTTGTGTGCAAGGAATTTTATCACAAACATCAAAGGGGATAGGGGACCAACCATGGAAGGATGTCGAGCATTGAGAAATGAGGCCAAATTGACAACTTGTGTAATGTTGTTTAGTGTGTGTTTTGCATGTCTTGTTTGGAAGTCTCCCATGGGGGGTGATTTCACATATGTGGCCATGGGGTGAATTGTGTCCCTTTATTTAATTTTTGTATGTGTTTATTTATGTTTTGTGTATTTTAAATTTGGAAAATTCCTCACTTTATTAGCATGTGTAATTGTGTGTTTATTAGACTTAATCCTTCTTGTTTAGTTTAACCAAAGTAGAGATGTGACTAATAGTGATGATGTGATCTTGTAGTCCTTGTGTAAGATGAATTTATGTTGATTTGGGAGTGTTTTACTCCACCCCAAGTTCAAAATTCAGATTTTGACTTGGGGCACTTTTGGAGACTTGTGGGACAAGCAAGACTTGTCCCATGCCTCTTAATTTGACCCAAAACCTTACCTATGGGTTGGGAAGCTTAATTTTGACTTCTTTGTCCATTTTTGAGTGTAGGAGAAGGAAAATCATTGCACTTTCTTTCTAATCCAATTTATTATGTCCCTTGAAAGCATGGTGTGCAAGTTTTGAGCCATGTGGGTTGTCATAGTCCTTGCTTGTGCATTGATGTTTCTTGGTCTTGGTGTATTTGACTTGAGTGTGAGGATGGGGGATGATGAAGTGGCATCCTACATGGAGCCACCTCATCATCCTCACTTCCCAATTCTATTTATTTGTGATTTTTGGTTGGAATGGGGTTACTTGCTCATTTTGCTTCTTGTGCACTTTTGGATTTTGGAGCTTTTGGAGTGCTTGGAAATTTCTTGGCTTGGATTTGAAGAGGCTTGTGAAGGTTTTCTTGGATCTTGATGGAGAGGTAGGCTCTCACCTTTTATTATTATGTTTTTTTTTTTGTAAGCAATGTTGTGCTTGTTAAAAGTATGTTTTTGTCTTGTGATGGTGTTTTGTGTGGGTTGGTTGAGTAGTTGGCCTTAGTTGGGTGTGTGAGAAGGGCTTATGGGACCATTGGGGAGGGAAAAGGGAGTTTATGTGAGGCATGAAAATTGGTGGGAGTGTGAATGGGATTCTTACCTATGGGGAGAGAAAAGGGATTCATGGATTTGTTGCTTGTTGTAAGGGAGAGATAAGGATTTGTGTGATTATTTTGTGCACTTGGAGGCTTGGGTAAGACTCCCACTTCACTTGGGAGGCATAAGGAGGTGGTCTCCCATAACCCTTGCTCTACTTGGTTTGATCCTCAAACCTTTGTTTTGATGTGTATGTGTAAACTTGTTGGTTATGTGATCTTGGTGGAGTTGCTTGTCTTGTATGTGTGTTTTGTTGTGAAGCCTCTTTGTGATAGTTGTAATGTTGCTCAATGCCCTCATGGTTCCTTGTTTGAGCTCTTGGGGCCATTAAGGGAATGAATTCTTCCCTTAATGGATTTAAGGTTGGGAGGAGAGCGTTGCCTACTCCCCTTCCTTGTTTTGTGATCTCATTATGAAGTTGAAGAAGCCAAAGTTGAAGCTACCTTTGTGGAGAAGACATATATTTTGAAGACTTGAAAGTTGGTTGTGGATAGCCTTGTTGTGATTTATTTTCAAATTCATACTTCCCATTTTGAGTGGATGCTTTGTAAAATTGTAAATTTGTGAGAAATTTTTTTGTATTCTTTGGAAATCTTTCTATCTTGTAAACTCTTTAAGAGTGTGTGGATTTAGAAAATTAAAATTCATATGTGTAGTGTTGTGGAAGGAAATTATTAAGATTGTATTGTTTTGAAAAAAGGAGATTTGAATGAGGATGAAATGGATATACCTTTATTAATTTCCAAAATACTTTCATTTCCAAAATATTGTAATGTTGTAGGTTGATATACTCTCATTTCCAAAGTAGTTGATATACTTTTATTTCCAAAATATTGTAAATGTAGCTTAGACTCCATTTTGAAAGAAATAAGTATTTTGTAGTTTCTCTTATTTTTTACAATGAAATGAGTATTTTGGTTCCCTAAAAGAAAGTAAGTTGAAGCATTTTAACTATAAATGTGTTATTAAAATAGTTGAAGGAAACAATAGTTAGATCTATAGGATGGGATGGAAGCATTTTCTTTATTATCACTTTGTGTCACAAGTTGTGTAAGAAAACTTACTTTTGGATTAACTTAACTTTAGGTGAAATTTTCAAAATAAAAGTATAAATGTATACATATACCCACATTACATTAAAACGTAACCTTGGCTAATTTAGCTTTACAAGTATATCTTACAAACCTTTCCTTTATAGATGTTAGGCTAATATTGAGTGCTATAAAAAACGGGGGGCGGGATTAATATAAACTATGAGTATTTTCCCTTTGGAATGATATCTTAATAATACTAATATGTAAGTATATAGACACCTTTCTTATATATATATATATATATAGGGCGGAATTAATATAAACTATGACTATTTTCCCTTTGGAATGATATATTAATAATACTAATATGTAAGTATATAGACACCTTTCTTATTAAATTAAGTAATAATAAAATGAAAACACTCATGAATATTTTATTATTACTTAATGAAAATATATATATATATTATATATATTAATTTATATATATATATATATATATATATATATATATATATACATAATTTAATAAGAAAGGTGTATATATACATATATATATACATACATACATAATATATAATAAGATATATATATATATATATATATATATATATATATATTACACACACATATATATATTAGTAAGTGTGGTGTATATGTATATATATATATATATATATATATATATATATATATATATCATTCATTCATGAGTGTTTTCATTTTATTATCACTTAATTTAATAAGAAAGGTGTCTATATACTTACATATTAGTATTATTAATATGGCATTCCAAAGGGAAAAAGTAATAAAATGAAAACACTCATGAATATATATATATATACACTTGTAATTTTAGTTATATTAATACTAAATGGTAATTATTAATATTAATAACAAATGGTTATTATTAATATTAATAATAGATGGTTATTATCATTTTTTTAAATATTAAATGTATTATTGTATAATAATAATAAATGTCATTACTATTACTAATAATAAAGAATATATTTTAAAGTTCTTAATGAACAAGATATATATATATATATATATATATGCACGTGTTGGTAAGCCCAGTATATGTAGGGTTTTAATAAAGAAATGGGGTGCGAATGGGGTATGGCGACCCCACGCCCACCCCATATAGCTATATGGAGTGGGGGTGCGGTCGCATACCCCACATATACCCCTAACATACACTTAAGAAAAAATACGGTGGGGCTAACCCTCCACAAAACATTGCAAAAAAATAAAACCTACGCTTTCTTTTATGTGCGCAACCTCCTTTCGACCTCCCTTTCGACCTATTTGCCACAGTTGTGGGTCTTATCCACGGCCATGACTTTGAATGATATCGTATACAAATTATATATATATATATATATATATATATACATACAAAGAAATTTTAATTGTGTATACCTACTTATTTTAGGGAAGGAAAGAAATGTAACCTCAAGAAGAGAGTATTCTTGGTAAAACAAAATAAGAGAATAATTTAGATCTTTTGAGAAAATGTAAAATACTCAAATGGGTATTCCTTTAAATTATGTTTACAATGAAATGGAAAATTTACAACCCTAGAAGAGGGTAGTATTGAAATGGAAAACAAAATAAAATAAATAATATTGGGGGATGTGTATATCCATCCCCCAAGCTTGCAATCTTCTCATCCATGGCTTCCTCCTCTCCCATACCTTCCCTTAACCTGCAAAACCAAGAAATGAGAGAGAAATGAGCAAAGGAAAAGGATAAAGGCCTTCCTTAAGGATTTTTAGGTTGTTTTGAAATCCCCTCATCCAATGGTCCATATTGTTTTCATCCAAAGGCTAAGATTGTCCCCTACAATAGTTAGGTGGGGGTAGGTGGGGTGATCATTTGATCACATGGGTCTCCTTTTTGAAAGGGGCCACTAGTGTGTGTTGAAATTAATTAATTTATTTTCTTTTTTAATCCTTGAATTAAATTAAATAAACTCTACCCTTATTAGTTTAGTTCACTTTTGCAATGGAAAATTAATTAATTAGTTTAAGTATAAATGAAAGAGCTAGTTTTGACTTAAACTTTAATTATTTAATTTTTGCATGACCTTAGGAATCTAGGTATTAAATTTATTTAGGATTAATGAAATAAAATATTTTAAACTCAACTAAATATTTAACCAATTCTCTTATATATTATTATTATTTATTTAATGTTGCGATGGTTGGTAATTAACCCCGGGTTTTAGTTAAGTGTTGCATTGGCCTTTAACAAAAAAAATTCCATAATTTTTCCATTATAATGTTTGTTTGGCTTTGGGTTCATGTGAAAAATTTTTGCAGGCGTTACAACAATCAAAATTAAGCAAAATCATAGTAATATCAATGTCGAAGAGGAGTGGGCACTACATCCCCCTCCCCTTAGACTCAACTTCCTCCTAGAAGTCACTAGAACAAGTGTGGGAACTATGCTCTCAAAGGTGTGGCATCCTCCCATGTAGTTGTTGTCTCATCGTATCGATCCCACTTTGGATGCGAACATGATCAATCTCTCTACCTCGAAGGCCCATGGTGTTGTTCTCTAAAATATACATGGGCACCACCATCACTTGCCCATGATCATGCACCTGCAATGCAATCTGATCCAATACATGAGAAGGATTTGGAATGTACCTCCTAATCACATAAACATGAAATACATCGTGGATGCAAGACAAGTTGTGTAATGCCCTCATTTTCCTCACTTAAATCCTCGAGAAAACTCGATAGCAAATAGGGAAAAAAAGTATGGAATTTTTTTTTTTAAAAGGTTACAAGTCCTTAGTTAGGATTTTAATTAAATCCCGGTTATAAAAATTTAAAAAATTATATGGCAATCGGGACTAACATAAAGACTAATATTTTTAACCCAATTTCAAATAATGTTACGATTTAATCATTTCTCTTCTAGACTAAAATATTTTATTTAAATAATCATCATTTAGCTCTTCATTATTTAACTCCATTAATTCTTTTCTTTTTAAAATAATTTATTTAAATTCCAAAAACAATTTTATATTAAAACACACTAGAATAATAATCTTGCATTGTTAGATGCATTTAATTTATAATAAGTTCATTATTCTAAAAGGGGCAAGGTGCACAACTTAGTCTAACCCTTTAGGCCCCATATAACATTATAACATTACATTCTCACTTTAAAATACCACATCATTTAAGTGATGTAGGGTTCATTCTACACTCTTAGATCTAATTTTTCTCAACCCTAAAGATTTAGGTTTGGAAAAAGAAACCCTAGAAATCCTTATGAGTTTTTCATATATTCCTTTTCTAACCCTAATCCTTATGAGTTCATATATTTTGTTTTTGCGAGTTAAAGAAGGAGGCAAGAAGATGAAGCCATGAGAGGAAGTTCAAGCTCTTGGGTGATTGCTCCCAAGAGGAGTTAGTTTTTGCATTCCCTCCATTAGGTTTTCTTATTTTCTAAATCTCATTTTTTTCTTATTCTTTTGCATTTCATTTCTAATAAAGGATTACCCAAATCGGGTTGTGGGTATTTTTTTCCCTTTCCACACCTATTTTTATAAGGCATTTTACTTGCAATTTTAATGGATAGTCAAGGAGAAAGTATTGTGTGCATACCCATTTGAGTAGAAACTTAAATCCAATATATTTATTTTGTTTCGAGGAAAAAAAATATTTTATACACACATATTTTATTTAAAAATTTAAAACTCCCCAAAAAAAAAAAAAAATCTAACTTTGTATAATATAAAAAAATTTTTATTAAAAAAAACGCGAAGAAACGGCACAATCCGCGGATATTACAAAGCCGCATTATTTTTCCTTAGGCCGCAAGCATAGTATAATTTTTATGGAGAGGGGTTTGTGTTGGGTATTATTTTAGTGGAAGCTTAGTGTTGGGTATTATTTTAAAAGAAAATTTACTTGTTTCCCCATACCCGACAACATCAAACACTCCCACTTTCCTTTTTTTGTTTTTAATATTAAAACAAATAATCTCTGAAAGCACTTGGCCGATCTAAAGGCTTAATTTATTATACATTTTAATTCCCATTAAGTATTAACACATATGTAAATATAAAGTAGATGTGTATATTTTTTTGGTTTACTAAATAAATACCATTACTCCCAATGAATGTGATTTCAAAGGCTTTCAATTTATTATTAATTCTTAAAAGCATGGTATATATTACTACATATATAAATGTCAAGTAGGTTATATATATATTTGTGTGTTGGTGTCACTCAGATTTCACCTTGAAATCTGCGACTACTCTATCCAAAACAAGATAATCCCAAAGAACCATATTAGCCCTTTTCGCCAAATACCCAGATGCCCAAAATTGTTTTATTTCTGCCGGGATTTGTCTCATGGGAAATTTGTATTTAATTATTTTGAGCCCCGTATGAGGCTATTTGCGCTCTGTTTTAACTCTATTATGAGCGAATATGTTATTATTCCTATGTGCCAAAAGGATTTTAACTTATTTTAAGTTTTGGGCTTTATTTGTAACTTTTGGCAATTTTTCGTGTTTTTGTGGTGTCCCGTTTTGTTTTCTGTGAAATTTCTCTCGAGCAATTCCTTGCACGGTAAGCCCGATTTTTGGCCTGGAGCAACTGGAAAACATACACGCACATTATGCCCGGAGGAAGTCGCCATCGGAGGTCTGGATCACTGGGAAAAAGTGAAGTCGCAGCATGAAAAGCCCTCTCGGGGATGGGCGCATTTTTGGAAAACAAAGGATTTAAGTGCGATGGGAAAATATAAGCCGCAGTGGTGGGGGAATTTATACCCGCTTCAACAGGTACTTTTTCCCGTGTTATAAAAGTCACTTAAGCCGCAATGGGAAAATAGAGGTCAGGTGAGCAGTGTGGGAATTTATTGTCCCGCCTGCAGGTAAAATTCCCATGATATAATAAAAGGAAAGTGACTTAAGTGAAATCATGGGATTTTAGTGCCTCGCCTGGCAGGTAAAGAATCCCATTGTCAAAGTCAAATCACTTAAGTGGATCATGGATTTTGGTGCTCACTGCAGGTAAAGAATCCCATTATGAAAAAATTCTTAAAAATAGAATTACATGTGCAAAAAGTGCGCTCCCTTTGGTGAGAGATTAAAAGGATTAAATTTGATTATTTTTATTAATCTTTCTTCTCAAAAAGTGCGCCCAAGCTTGGAGGAGGTCAAAAAGTCAAAGATGGAATAAAAGAAAGGGATTAAATGCATTAAATTTAATTTATTTAATGGCTGCCCTCTTCCTCTCAAAAAGTGCGCCCTATTTGGGTATTATTTAATGTTTTTTAAGGCATTAAAACATTAAATTAATTTCTATTTTCAGTGGCTATGGTCAAAGCACACTGTGGAGCTTGAGTGAAGTGCTGTGTGAAGGATTAAATTGGATTAATTTAATTTATCGATGGCTGTCCTTAAACATGCTATTTTTAAAAGAGAAAAGCATGATTTTTAATTAATTAATTGCCTTTAATTGTTAGGGCAATTATTAATTATAGAATTGTGAAGGTTATATAAGCATGGGCAGCCATATGGGTGAATAATTTAATTCACAGGTAAAGAATTGCAGCTAGGAGGAAAAGTGCGCCCCATTAGAGGAAGGATTTTGTTCGCATAAAGTGCTAACAAGGCTAAAAGCTTCAGATTTGGCGCATGCTTTGGAGGAGGTTGATCTTTGTCTCGCATAGTTGTTTTCACATGTGTTACAGAGCTGTGTGTTGATTGAAGGATTCATGCTCTCTTTATGTGCAAATTAAACACCAATTTTTGGGGCAGCAGTTTGAAAAGTGCAGATTTTTATAATTTAAATTCACTATTCATGCTCCGGTGGCCATTTTTGTCTCGAATAAATTGCAGAACTCATTACAGGTGTGCTTTATAAAAGAAAAGGAGTTTTTATCAATGTCCAATACATCGCAAATATCCTCCGAATCAAGAATTGTCCAGATCGCACCAAGATTGAAGAAATCCGCCAAGTTAGAAGAAAAGAATTATTCAGATAAAGATAGACAAAGCCATGGCGAAAGGAGATGAAAAAGAGAGCACGATGGATTCATGCATCGCTTCCAAACTTGCAGACATAGGAGACACACTGATCTAGGCCCGTAACCTCTTTCGATTTGATTGATAGATCCAGAGTGGGAAAGACTTCACCATGCGTGCGGTCAAAAGTAGCGGAATTATCCGAGCCGCAGCCTTTCCCACATACCCCAATTGCGAGTTCGTGATGGAGTGTGCTAGATCTTATCATCCTTCATCCAGATGCGTGATGTTGCGGGAAAGACAATAATTCGTTTGGATGCGGAGTTCATCAATTATTGTCTGAAGATTCCAGTGCGAAAGGTGGTGACTTCTATTAGCATTCAGGATGCTGACAGTAGATGGGAGAAACATAGAGCTGATTGCGTGAGCATAATGAACAGCCGGTTCATGAAGAAGCCTAGATCCCCTTCAAAGTTCCCGAGAACTCTTCCACGGTCCAATTTGGTGCAGGAGGCAGATGATGTCGTCAAATTGCTATGCAAGTGAATGGCGAAGTTAATGCCTACACTTTCCGTACATGGATGTATGCTTTCATCAGACCATCAAATCAACAAGGTTGATTCTATAATCAATTGGTCGGAAATTATTAGCAAAGAACATCGTGAGTGAGCAACTTCGAACGTGAAGCGCATACTTTCACTTCAAGATGACTTCATACTTGGTGTATGCATGCAGCCTTCACAGGTGTCTTTTCCAAGTCGGATAGATGTGGTGTTCTTTCCAAGGACCCCATTTTCGAGTGCTACCCACTTACCCATCGTACTCGCTGTGCGAGAAGGACTTCAAAGTGATCAACGATGACTTCTTCTACGATTTCATCCGCAGCTAGACAAAGACTTGAAGACTCACAGGGTAAGCAAGGAAGCGTGGGAAGCAAAAAGGTCCAAGATTGGCAATTTATTCATCCAAGCTTTGCAGATTTCACATACCTCGTGGTTACGGGCTTTTCTCGAGAACCAATAAAGATGCCTGTATCCGAAAGTGATAGATTGATCGCCATGGAGCTGAGCAGGCAACTTGTGGAGTTACACGACCTTCAGATGAAACGGCACAAGTCTACGGGCTTCTTCCCAATCACTGTGGGATATTACAATTGCATCAGCATTCACAGAGCTCGAGGGATGGAAGCGCAAATGTTATCCGAGTATGAGCAAGAGTTCTTCCTCGCACGGCTTAACTTCGATCCATGGAGTAGCCAGAAGACAATCTCCCAGAGTACGCACATGTGCCTTCGTTAGAAGATTTTCGGATGAAGTGCGAATGAGTACGAGGTTAGAAAGAAAGATTTCAGCAAAGTTATCAAGCAAAGCAAGTGTTCGATTTTGACTAGCGCGGATACCGCGGATCTTAAAGATGATGGGAACGTGGTACTTGACACTTACCATCAAATGGGAGGAGATAAAGCTATACCGCAGATAACATGGAGGCCGCCATTCAATCAAGAAAGATCTCGGAGTCGTGTTGGTGAATACTTCGAATCGGCCGCCGACGAAGGGATACCGCTTGATGAAGTATTGATGAATCAAATCACGGGCAACTTTGGCGCAGAGATTCCTCAAACGAAAGCATGAAGGAGAAAGCAAAGCAGAAGGTCCGAGAAGTGAAAGTACACGTAAGATCTCAAGAGAAAGAGAAGACCACTTCTACGACCATAGCTTTGACTCGACTTCTCCAAGACTTAAGATCACCAACTATCGCACCGCAGCAGCAGGATGCTTCCATGCCTTCATCAATCCGCGACGTTCGTTTTTCTCTCCGCAGCCACTTGCTCATCACCCGCTCCAGAGGAGATGTCAAGCCGCAGATGACGGAGTTCGAAAGAGCTTTGTCCTTGGATGTTTCGGAAGATGGCAGCCATGACACTGTGGCACTTTCTGACGGAGAGGATGCAGAGCGGGAGATGGTAGTGCACTCAGCGACTTCTTACTCCCCGAGAAGTAACTTCTCGGAATGGTTAGCTTTGCAGTTGGTTCCGGAAGCAAGAGTAGAGATGAACTTAGAGGAGCATGACTTGCAGCTACTTCAGGATCTGAGCAGAAGAGACAGAAGGCCTAAAGTTGCTAAAGCAACTTCTAGGTTGATCATCAAGGATTCGGGAGAGAAGTTTGCTGAGATATCAATTCCGGCGGAAGGAAAGATAGAAGAGGAGCTCACGGCAGAAGATGTGACGGTGACCAAAATACCACTCGGTCAAGCTACCACTGAAGGATTGAAGCAGGACACGCAGACATTGATGGATGCTTTGTTCCTTAGGCTTGACAGTGAAAAGGCGGAGAAAGAAGAGCTGCAGAAGCAAATATCTCAATTATGTGAGATCATAGCCAAGGTTGCTAAACCTTCCATTCAGCCCATTTCAGAGCAGGTGAGTGATCATCTTATGCAGGAAATGGAAGATGCAAGCAATCAAGTAAAGGCTATTGATGAATGGAAGGATCTGATTATTCGTCAAGCTTTTGTGCAACTTGGGGAAGTGCCAGCCCGCCTAAAGGTTATGAACGATGCAAGCAAATCAACTAAAGCAATCGATGGAAAGCATAAGGCATGAATACACAAGCAGAGAGTAACCCGAGTATTTTGGCCGAGATCAACAAGTCAGCCGGAGATGTATTGGTCAGTAACAAATTGTACCTGGATGGATCACCGAGAAGGGGAAGCAACTAGAGTTTGCAGATCTTTCCATTTGGAGATCTCGCAGAGTTTTGCTGAAAAGGATGCAGCGCTGAGAGTAGAACATCGATTTACTGATAAAGATCATTTCTTTCACCGAGGAAAGAGTGGATGGAGGTGTTACTTCATACGTGCGGATTGTTTCTAACGAGGTGCATGATTCCTCGGAAGGTTCTCTTTCGATGGTGCAAAAGAGAATTGATAAAGCTACCAAGCCTTTCACGATGAATTCTATCAATAGATTGGTGGCGCCGCAGCAGCATATCATGAGGTTTGGGCCGAGTTTGGAAGAGGTGGAAGCACATGCAAAGAAAGTGTGAATGAAGGGTGCTGCAGTTCAGACAAGAGAAGGAAGCAAGTGGCTAAAACAGATGGAAGGATGCTGAATTATATGTTCGACAAGTATATCGATATCGTAACAAGAAGAAGATGTAAACATTACAAACCGGCATGACTTCTTCTATTCTTTCTTCTTCTATTTTCTATGTTCCCTGATGAAATTGTAAAACTTCTAAGTTATTGGTTTTGCAACCATTACTTGAAGTCATGTGGAACCATTCTATTAGTTAAGTGATACATGTGTCACTTAAGAAGAAGTTAGTTGAGGATGATTGCCAAATGTCATCTTTACTTGTTGTTCATACTTTAGTTCACTTTGAGTCTTCTATTTGTACTTTCCTCCTACATTCTATAAGTAGGAGAAGAACCTCCAAGTTAATGAGGATCGAACTTGTAAGCAAAGCAATCTTGTGTTTTAGACTTTGTGCCGAACCCCGAGAGCAACTTCAGAGCAGAGGAATACAAAGAAGCAGTGTTTCGGAGAACTTTGTGTCACTTGTACTCGTGTTTGCTTTTAAATCTTAGATCTTTTAAGTAAACTTTGTGTTATTTTAGATCTGGATCTAGAGCCGCCTTTGCTTTATAATTCGTGTGTTCAAATCTATTAAGTTTCTTCTATGTGCATGCAATTAGCTCGCTATCTACTAATGGGATGCACATCTTCCCATTTCTTCTCTCGTAATTCCTTTACTTCTTCTTCTATAATTTTCCTTTCTTAAACAGCTGCTTACTTGCTGCAGAACTTCTTAGTTATGGTTCATGAACTAAGTGGTTAAAGTAAAACCCCTGATAGATAATAACACATTTATATTGACAAATCTGACATGGGAGCCTCACCGGTTAAATGAGGGAGATTTATCTCATGACTGCCTAGGTTTGATGCTATGCAGAAAATCTAGCCAACAGTTTTTGGCGACTCCGCTGGGGAACAACTATCTTTGCAGATCAAAGCTTTTCTATTGAAGATCAGAGTGTTTTCCATACAAATCTCAACCTGGTTGAACGTCCATTCACCCGATCCGTGAAGGCGCAAGGAAGGACTGATCATTTCTTCCGACTGCAGGAGCAATTCAATTTCAATCATCCTCCTCAAGTTAGAAGCCGCAGATCTAGTCTCTCACCAGGAAGGAGAGTACACACCCATCCAGATCCGGATCGTATTCAGCATAATCCGGCGGCTGGAATTATCCATCAAGTCTATCAAGTCTACACAAGGAGGAGACGTGCTCAAGTTAACATGGCGCACCAAATTGTACCTGTTCCATGGGGAGCGGCTTTTGGACCTCTCAACTTGGCTCCACCTATGCACGAGCTGCCAAAGGGATCCAGAAAGAATTTTCCAAAATTCTTTGGAGATGGAAAGCAAAACCCGGATGATCATTTGGCAGCCTTCTTCATATCTTGTGGTGTGCATAGTGGGAGCATGAAGATGTCTCACAAAGCTATTCATCGAGACTCTACACGACTTGGCCGAGAATGGTTCTATCGGCCTGGCTCCTCGCACCATAACCAACTGGACAACTATGCGTGAGCAATTTTTGAAAAGATTCAAGCCTTGCAGAGGACGCTAAAGACGTTGATCACCCAATCGACGCAGCTTGAAGAAAGAGCCAAACGAGAACATGCGGGACTTTATTGCAAGGTTCCAAAGGATTTTGTATAAAATCCCACTTCGCCGATTGAGAGACGAAAATCAAAAGACGTTTTTTATAAACGCCTATTGCCTCAAGTCGATATCGCCTAAGAAGGGCAAGACTCAGAATCTGCTGAAGCACAAAATGCCGCCGTGGAGGTTCGAGGACGACTTGATCATGGCTGGAAAACTTAAACAACCATCTCACAAAGGTGATGGCGCTTCGCAAGTACTTCGATCCTTTGTTGCAGTAAATTGGCTAATGACATGCCGCAGATCAAGAAGCAGATCTCAAGCAGGAATGCAACCCTCAAGATTAGCTCCTACTAGGACCTTCAATGGTCAAAATCAAAATCAAAATCGAAAAAGACTTGTCGCCGCACACCACAACGTTTGGCAATAGAAGTCGCTCCAAGGAATAACTTGGAAACTAATGAAGAGGATCTCGGCATGATGAATCATTCGATGATGAAGACTTTATAGATCCTACCGGGCGACTCCAATATTGGTTACCCGGACTATGAATCGATGATGGCTATTATGAATCTTTGAAGATTCTCGATGGTCACACTTTTGCGGTGTTTACAAGGTCTCGACGCGCTAAAATGCCCGAAGCATCCACAAGCGGCCGGAAAGAGAGAGAAGATCCTGGCCCGGATGTTACTATCTTGAAAAGAGGTAGCACTCTTCCTTCTTCATTAGCGCCCAAGGATAAATATTCAAATTCTTTCAATTCACAGAAAGAACCAACGCACATCCCGTCAAGCAAGTCAAGCTTTTGACATAATTGATCACATCAAGAGAAACAAGGTCCAAATGTCAGAAGCTGAGTATTTGAGGGCATTTCCTGATCAGCTGAATAGATTGGTCAAATATGTGCAAAGTAATGGTCCCAACCCAACAAACAATAATTCACGGGTATCTTATCAAGTCCAAAGATTACTTCCACCTTCAAATAATGCTGCAAGTTCTTTCCTTCCTTCCACCCTTCTCCCGCTACATCGTAAAGGATCGAGCCATTCTATGTGTCTTTGCTCATCAACGGACATAAGCTAAGAATCGTGCATCTTGGATTCTCGGAGCTTCCGACAACGCCATGCCCGCCAAAGTTGCTGATGCCTGGGTCTTACATCGACAAAACCATCGAAGATGTTATTCCATGGAAAGGCAAGTCCTCTTGTGGGGCAAATCAAAGATGCATGCAGCAAGATTGCTTCCTTTCCGATAAAAGACTGAAAATGACTATCCTCAGAAAAGACATTCCACTTCTTATGGCATGCCTGTTGAGTAGAAATTTTGCAAAGAGTCGGGTGGAGAAGTGAAGATGGATTGGTCTTGTGCGCACATACCAATCAAAGGAGTAAATCAAGTCGGAACCCGAGAAGAAATCTAAGTACACAAGATCAAAATCGAGGATCCTAGATCTCGATCTTGTTTCAGAATCGGATCACTTGAGTCTATTATCTAGAAATGGATAAAGAAGAAATTCAACCAGTGATTCGAGAATCACATCAAATTGATAACAAGATTTGGACTCTGGAATTTGATGGTAGCCGCTGCTCATTCGATCCGGCGCAGCGCCTGTTCTTATCTCCCGAAGGGAAGGTGCATGCGCACTCCTTCAAATTGATGTTCGAAAATACTAACAATACGGCTGAGTATGAAGCATTGTTGTTAGGCATGGAGCAGGCAAGAACAATGGGAATCAAATTATTACACGCAAGAGGAGATGCTGAGCTGATTGTGAAGCAGATAAGGGGCCTCTACCAAGTCAAAAAAGACAAACTGCGGCACTACAGAGATCGGGTCTACTCTGCTATCCTGGATTTTTCAGCTTTCTCGGTATCTTACATTCCGAGAGAACAAAATTCAAGGGCTGATTCGCTCGCAGTGACTGCAGCCTTGTTGAATCCGGATCAGCCCCCTGCATTCTTTAGACAGGGAGACTACAAAGTGGAAATGGTTTTTCGCCCAAAGGTTCCTGACAACGTCCAGCAATGGCAGGTTTTCAACGATGACACACAGATTGCTGCGTTTCTCCAACAGAAAGACAACTTTGAAGAAATCTACTATGAGGGAAGCAATTCACCTCCTAGGCAGACCACTATCAGAGAAATGGATGCTGACGTCTCAGGAGGTCAGGAGATTATCCAGCTAAAGGGAAATAAAATTCCCAAAGGCTTGGTATCTCTTGAGGAAATGTTTGATAAGCATGATCAGATGCTTAAGAAAAATGAAGAAAATGAGGAAGGCTCTTCCTCCGACACACAATTACTAAATTTGGGAGCCGGCAATGATCCCAAATTAGTAAATCTGGGTAAGTGTTGTTCAGAAGCTGAAAAGGAAGCTTTCACTAAGCTTCTTAAGAAATACATGGATGTTTTTGCCTGGTCCTACCAGGATCTAAAAACATATCAGCCTGCGGAAGTTCAACACTACATCCCACTTAAACCAGAACAGAAGCCTTTCAAGCAGAAGTTGCGGCGGCACAACCCTACCATTTCGGGAACCATCTTTGCAGAAATCCGGAAGTTGTTAGATGCAAAGATTATCTATCCCATACACCATTCGAATGGTTGGCCAACATAGTCCCTGTAAGAAAGAAGAGTGGCGAGATTAGGCTGTGCGTGGATTTCCGCAACCTTAATCAAGCTTCATTAAAGGATAACTACCCTATCCCCATCATGGATCACACTCTGCAGGTGGTCACTGGATCTGAGATGCTTTCCATGCTTGATGGCTTCTCAGGATACAATCAAGTCAAGGTGGCCGAGGAAGATCAATACAAAACGGCGTTCATCACACCTTGGGGAACCTTCGCATACCAGAAGATGCCGTTTGGCCTGATTAATGCGGGTGCTACATTTCAAAGAGCTATGGATCTAGCCTTTGCTCATCTCAAAGATATAAGCATAGTTGTGTACCTGGATGATTTGACAGTCTTTTCCAAAGATAGAAGCACGCATATTTCAAACTTGGAAGAGGTCTTCATACAATGCCGCAAGCATGGTATTTCTTTGAATCCTAAGAAATCCATCTTTGTTAGAATGAAGGAAAGCTGCTTGGGCACATTGTTTCCAAAGAAGGAACAAAGATAGATCCAGAGCGTGTCAAATCCATTCAGACATTGCCTTTGCCCACATCCAAAAAAGGAGTTCACTCTTTCTTTGGAAAAGTGAATTTTCTCAGAAGATTCATTCCTGACTTTGCTGAGCTAACCCGTCATATTTCGAATATGATGAAGAAGACACAAGATTTTAAATGGAGCAGCGAAGGGAAGGAAGCTTTCGAGAAAATCAAAGAGGCCCTGTCGAAAGCTCCAGTCTTGGTTTCACCTGACTTCAGTAAAGAATTTATTCTTTATTGTTATTCTTCCGAACACACCATGTCAGCAATTCTGATGCAGAAAAATCAAGAGGATGCAGAAGCTCCTATTGCTTTCATGAGTACGCCTCTTAAAGCCTATGAGTTGAAATACACTCCAATGGAAAAGCACGCATATGCAGTGGTGAAGGCGTGCAAAGCATTGTGTATTATATTCTTTCCTCACACACCGTGGTTTTGGTTCCAGATATCGTAGCTTAAATCCATTCTTACTCAGCAAGAGTTAGGATTATTGAGAGGCACATGGGTGACAAAAGTTCAAGAATATGACCTGGATATTAAACCAACAAAGCTAGTCCGAGGAAGAGGTCTGTGTGAATTAATGACGGAGATGAAAACATCAGTGCCTGAAGTAGATCAAGATGAGATAGATGAAGATTTACCTGCAGTACTTTTTATAGATCTGGTAGAGGAGTGGTACAGTAACATTGCTTACTTTCTGACGTATGGAGAATGCCCAGATCAACTTTCCAGAAAAGAGAAACGAACTATCAAACTGAAATCCAAAGATTTTGTTCTTTGGGATAATGGTTTGTACAAGAAAGGAATTGATGGCGTATTTCTCAGATGCGTGGACAAAGCTCAACAGGATCAGCTACTACAACAGTTTCATGACATGGCTTGCGGTGGTCATTTCTCAGCCCGAGTCACTGCACATAAGATCCTCAGAGCAAGGTATTATCGCCCACCCTTTTTCAAGATACCTGTAATGGGTAGCTAAGTGTCAAGCATGCCAACATTTTGTGGGCGGTGAAATTGCTCGCATTACCTCTAAAACCCATGTGATCAAGAACCTTTCCAACAAGTGGGGTATGGATTTTATTGGAATGCTTAACCGGCTTCCAAAAAGGCCGGTCATCATTACATTCTAACAGCTACTGATTATTTCAATAAGTGGGTAGAAGCTATTCCTGTGAAGACTGCCACTTCCGCCGAAGTGTGCAATTTTATAAAAGAAAATATTATTGTCAGTTTGTTCATGGCGTCTCTAAAGAAAATTCAGAAGCAGCATAACGCTCCGAATCTTTCTTCTGAGGAGTTGGTGGAATTCTGCTACACTTATGGGATTCAACTTGTTCATTCCTCAAACTACTATCCACAAGGGAATGGTCAAGCTGAATCTAGTAATAAGAACTTGGTAACTATCATGCGCAAGCTTGTAACAGAGAATCAAAGGACTTGGCATAAAAAGTTGTTTGATGCATTATGGGCCGATAGATCACACCAAAGAGGGCGATAGGCATGTCCCCTTTTCAGCTGCTATATGGTAGAGACACAGAGCTGCCTCTCACCTTGGAATTGCCTGCCCTACGACTTTCTAAAGCCCTGGAGGATTCCACATTCACGGATGCTATTGATAAAAGAATCATGTACCTGACTGAACTGAGGGAAGTACAAACTCAAGTTGCAGATAGGTTGACAGAGCATCAAAGGAAGGTGAAAGTCATCTTCGACAAAAAGCCAGGGAAAGGAAATTTGAAGTCAATGACTGGGTCCTTCTATGGGACAAAAGAAGAGAAACAAAAGGCATGCATGGAAAGTTCGATTCACTATGGAAAGGGCCTTTTGTGATCAAAAAGATCGCCGGAGCAGATAGCTTCATTCTTGCTCATCAGGATGGAGTTGAATTGCCGTTGCCTTTCAATGGGCAACACTTGAAGTTGTTCCGGACATGAGAAGCAGGGTAAAACCTGTATGTACATAAATAAATCTTTGTTTGTTTTTCCTTGTTTTGTCTTGTTTTGGTGTTGTGTTGTGTTGTGTTTGTTTGCCTGACCCCGTGCCCAAAGGACAAGATACGAAACCAGATGCTGGGATCTCATCTTTTCCCTTTATCATTCTGACAAGAGAAAAAGATGTCCACAGACGGAGCCAACTGGTGTCACTCAGATTTCACCCTGAAATCTGTGACTACCCTATCCGAAAATTTTTCGTACTTTTAAAATAATGGGTCGTTTGTTGTTTTTATTGCCTCGAAAGTTCTCAGACAAGGCCAAGATAATCCCAAAGAGCCATATTAGCCCTTTTTCGCCAAATACCCAGATGCCCAAAATTGTTTTATTCTCGTCGGGATTTGTCTCATGGAAATTTGTATTTAATTATTTTGAGCCCCGTATGAGGCTATTTCAAGCGCCTGTTTTAACTCTATTATGAGCGAATATGTTATTATTCCTATGTGCTTAAGGATTTTAACTTATTTTAAGTTTTGGGCTTTATTTGTAACTTTTGGCAATTTTTCGTGTTTTTGTGGTGTCCCTGCTTTTGTTTTCTCGTGAAATTTCTCTCGAGCAATTCCTTCACGGTAAGCCCGATTTTTGGCCCGGAGCAACTGGAAAACATATACGCACATTATGCCTGAGGAAGTCGCCATCTGAGGTCCGGATCACCGGGAAAAAGTGAAGTCAGCACGTAAAAGCCCTCGCGGGGATGGGCGCATTTTTGGAAAACAAAGGATTTAAGTCGCGATGGGAAAATATAAGCCGCAGCAGTGGTGGGAATTTTATACCCGCCCGGCAGGTACTTTTTCCCGTGTTATAAAAGTCACTTAAGCCGCAGTGGGAAAATAGAGGTCAGCAGTGTGGAATTTATCTCGCCTGGCAGGTAAAAATTCCCATGATATAATAAAAGGAAAGTGACTTAAGTGAAATCATGGGATTTTAGTGCCCGCTTTGCAGGTAAATAATCCCATCAAAGTCAAATCACTTAAGTGGATCACGGGATTTTGGTGCCTGCCTGGCAGGGTAAAGAATCCCATTATGAAAAAATTCTTAAAAATAGAATTACATGTGCAAAAAGTGCCCCCTTTGGTGAGAGATTAAAAGGATTAAATTTGATTATTTTTATTAATCTTTCTTCTCAAAAAGTGCGCCCAAGCTTGGAGGAGGTCAACAAGTCAAAGATGGAATAAAAGAAAGGAGTTAAATGCATTAAATTTAATTTATTTAATGGCTGCCCTCTTCCTCTCAAAAAGTGCGCCTATTTGGGTATTATTTAATGTTTTTAAGGCATTAAAACATTAAATTAATTTCTATTTTCAAGTGGCTATGGTCAAAGCACACGTGTGAGCTTGAGTGAAGTGTGTGTGAAGGATTAAATTGGATTAATTTAATTTATTCGATGGTCTGTCCTTAAACATGCTATTTTTAAAAGAGAAAAGCATGATTTTTAATTAATTAATTGCCTTTAATTGTTAGGGCAATTATTAATTATAGAATTGTGAAGGTTATATAAGCATGGGCAGCCATATGGGTGAATAATTTAATTCACAGTGTAAAGAATCGCAGCCAGAGGAAAAGTGCGCCCATTAGAGGAAGGATTTTGTTCATAAAGTGCTAACAAGGCTAAAAGCTTCCAGATTTGGCGCATGCTTGGAGGAGGTTGATCTTTGTCTCGCATAGTTGTTTTCACATGTGTTACAGAGCTCAGTGTGTTGATCAAAGGATTCATGCTCTCTTTATGTGCAAATTAAACACCAATTTTTGGGGCAGCAGTTTGAAAAGTGCAGATTTTTATAATTTAAATTCACTATTCATGCTCCGTGGCCATTTTTGTCTCGAATAAATTGCAGAACTCATTAAGGTGTGCTTTACAAAAGAAAAGGAGTTTTTATCAATGTCCAATACATCGCAAATATCCTCCGAATCAAGAATTGTCCAGATCTCGCACAAGATTGAAGAAATCCCGCCAAGTTAGAAGAAAAAGAATTATTCAGATAAAGATAGACAAAGCCATGGCGAAAGGAGATGAAAAAGAGAGCACGATGGATTCATGCATCGCTTCCAAACTTTGCAGACATAGGAGACACTGATCTAGGCCCGTAACCTCTTTTCGATTTGATTGATAGATCCAGAGCGGGAAAGACTTCACCATGCGTGCGGTCAAAAGTAGTGGAATTATCCGAGCCGCAGCCTTTTCCCCATGTACATGCACCCCAATTGCCGAGTTCGTGATGGAGTGTGCTAGATCTTATCATCCTTCATCCAGATCGCATGCGTGATGTCATGGGAAAGACAATAATTCGCTTTGATGCGGAGTTCATCAATTATTGTCTGAAGATTCCAGTGCGAAAGGTGGTGACTTCTATTAGCATTCAGGATGCTGACAGAGATGGGAGAAACATAGAGCTGATTGCGTGAGCATAATGAACAGCCGGTTCATGAAGAAGCCTAGATCCCCTTCAAAGTTCCCGAGAACTCTTCCACGGTCCAATTTGGTGCAAGAGGCAGATGATGTCGCCAAATTGCTCATGCAGTTGAATGGCGAAGTTTAATGCCTACACTTTCCGTACATGGATGTATGCTTTCATCAGACCATCAAATCAACAAGGTTGATTCTATAATCAATTGGTCGGAAATTATTAGCAAAGAACATCGGTGAGCAACTTCGAACGTGAAGCGTACTTTCAGCCTTCAAGATGACTTCATACTTGGTGTATGCCGCAGCCTTCACAGGTGTCTTTTCCAAGTCGGATAGATGTGGTGTTCTTTCCAAGGACCCCATTTTCGAGTGCTACCCACACCATCGTACTGCAGTGCGAGAAGGACTTCAAAGTGATCAACGATGACTTCTTCTACGATTTCATCTCGCAGCTAGACAAAGACTTGAAGACTCACAGGTGGTAAGCAAGGAAGTGGAAGAAGCAGTGTCCAAGATTGGCGCTTTATTCATCCAGCTTTGCAGATTTCACATACCTCGTGGTTACGGGCTTTTCTCGAGAACCAATAAAGATGCCTGTATCCAAGTGATAGATTGATCGCCATGGAGCCGAAAGCAGCAACTTGTGGAGTTACACGACCTTCAAATAAACGGCACAAGTCTACGGGCTTCTTCCCAATCACCGTGGATATTACAGCGCTTGATCAGCATTCACAGAGCTCGAGGGATGGAAGCGCAAATGTTATCCGAGTATGAGCAAGAGTTCTTCCTCGCACGGCTTAACTTCGATCCATTGGAGTAGCCAGAAGACAATCTCCCAGAGTACGCACATGTGCCTTCGTTAGAAGATTTTCGGATGAAGTGTAATGAGTACGAGGTTAGAAAGAAAGATTTCAGCAAAGCTATCAAAGAAAGCAAGTGTTCGATTTTGACTAGCGCGGATACTCGCGGATCTTAAAGATGATGGGAACGTGGTACTTGACACTTACCATCAAATGGGAGGAGATAAAGCTATACCGCAGATAACATGGAGGCCGCCATTCAATCAAGAAAGATCTCGAGCCGTGTTGGTGAATACTTCGAATCGGGTCGCGACGAAGGGATATCGCTTGATGAAGTATTGATGAATCAAATCACGGGCAACTTCGGCGCAGGAGATTCCTCAAACGAAAGCATGAAGGAGAAAAAGCAGAAGGTCCGAGAAGTCAAAGTACACGTAAGATCTCAAGAGAAAGAGAAGACCACTTCTACGACCATAGCTTTGACTCGACTTCTCCAAAGCACTAAGATCACCAACTATCGCACCGCAGCAAACAGGATGCTTCCATGCCTTCATCAATCCGCGACGTTCATTTTTCTCTCCGCAGCCCACTTTGCTCATCACCCGCTCCAGAGGAGATGTCAAGCCGCAGATGACGGAGTTCGAAAGAGCTTTGTCCTGGATGTTTTAAGTAAGATGGCAGCCATGACACACCGTGGCACTTTCTCGACGGAGAGGATGCAGAGCGGGAGATGGTAGTGCACTGGGCACGACTTCTTACTCCCGAGAAGTAACTTCTCGGGATGGTTAGCTTTGCAGCTTGGTTCCGAAGCAAGAGTAGAGATGAACTTAGAGGAGCATGACTGCAGCCTACTTCAGATCTCGAGCAGTAAGAGACAGTAAGGCCTAAAGTTGCTAAAGCAACTTCTAGGTTGATCATCAAGGATTCGGGAGAGAAGTTTGCCGAGATATCAATTCCTAGGAAGGAAAGATAGAAGAGGAGCTCATGGCAGTAAGATGTGACGGTGACCAAAATACCACCTGGCCAAGCTACCACCGAAGGATCAAGCAGACACGCAAACATCATGATGGATGCTTTGTTCCTTAGGCTTGATAGTGAAAAGGCGGAGAAAGAAGAGTGCAGAAGCAAATATCTCAATTATGTGAGATCATAGCCAAGGTTGCTAAACCTTCCATTCAGCCCATTTCAGAAAGGTGAGTGATCATCTTATGCAGAAATGGAAGATGCAAGCAATCAAGTAAAGGCTATGACGAATGGAAGGATCTCGATTATTCGTCAAGCTTCGTGCAACTTGGGAAGTGCCACCGCCTAAAGGTTATGAACGAACGATGCAAAGCAAATCAACTAAAGCAATCGATGGAAAGCATAGAAGGCATGAATACAAATGCAGAGAGTAACCCGAGTATTTTGGCCGAGATCAACAAGTCGCCGAGAGATGTATTGGTCGTGCAGAACAAATTGTACCTGGATGGATCTGGGCCGAGAAGGGGAAGAAGCTAGAGTTTGCAGATCTTCTTCCGCTTGAGATCTCGCAGAGTTTTTGCTGAAAAGGATGCAGCGCTGAGAGTAGAACATCGATTTACTGACAAGATCATTTCTTTCACTGAGGAAAGAGTGGATGGAGGTGTTACTTCATACGTGCGGATTGTTTCTAACGAGGTGCATGATTCCCTGGAAGGTTCTCTTCTGATGGTGCAAAAGAGAATTGATAAAGCTACCAAGCCTTTCACGATGAATTCTATCAATAGATCGGGTGGCGCCGCAGCAGCATATCATGAGGTTTGGGCCGAGTTTGGAAGAGGTGGAAGCACGCAAAGAAAGTGTTGAATGAAGGGTTGCTGTAGTTCAGGACAGAGAAGGAAGCAGTGGCTAAAACAGATGGAAGGATGCTGAATTATATGTTCGACAAGTATATCAGATATCAGAACAAGAAGAAGATGTAAACATTACAGCTGGCATGACTTCTTCTATTCTTTCTTCTTCTATTTTCTATGTTCCCGGATGAAATTGTAAAACTTCTAAGTTATTGGTTTTGCAACCATTACTTGAAGTCATGTGGAACCATTCTATTAGTTAAGTGATACATGTGTCACTTAAGAAGAAGTTAGTTGAGGATGATTGCCAAATGTCATCTTTACTTGTTGTTCATACTTTAGTTCAGTTTGAGTCTTCTATTTGTACTTTCCCTCCTACATTCTATAAGTAGGAGAAGAACCTCCGGGTTAATGATCAATCAGAATTTGTAAGCAGCAATCTTGTGTTTTAGACTTTGTGCTGAACCCCTGAGAGCAACTTGTAGCAGAGGAATACAAAGAAGCAGGTTTCCGGAGAACTTTGTGTCACGGTGTACTGTGTTTCTTGCTTTTAAATCTTAGATCTTTTAAGTAAACTTTGTGTTATTTTAGATCTGGATCTAGAGCTGCCTTTGCTTTATAATTCTGTGTGTTCAAATCTATTAAGTTTCTTCTATGTGCATGCAATTAGCTCTGCTATCTACTAATTGGGATGCACATCTTCCCCATTTCTTCTCTGTAATTCCTTTACTTCCTTCTTCTATAATTTTCCTTTCTTAAACAAATGCTACTTACTTGCGCAAAACTTCTTAGTTATGGTTCATGAACTAAGTGGTTAAAGTAAAACCCCCGATAGATAATAACACATTTATATAATCAACTAAGATTTGGGTATAAAATAAATTCAATATACCTTATTACACAATCATTTAAATAGGAGAAATAAGACACAACTAAATGCAATTTATCCATTTTCCATTAAAGAAGACTTGTCAATCATGCGGGGTGGTTAACATTCACTTCCACCTAAAACACTAATCTTTTAAAAACATGTTTGCAATAAAACTCTTAAGCACTATTTTAGATTTAAGGGAACTTTAATTCCATTACAAACCATTGCAAGAGCTCTATTTCATCTAAAATGATGTAAGCCTTAATGACCCATTTACTAGGACTAACTAATGAAATAAGATTATATCCAATGTACCATCGATACAATTTACAAGTTGTAGAGTCATAGAAGAACCAAATGCAATTTCACATGCATTTTTCCAACGAGAACACTTATTCTATCGAACTCCACCATCTCATCAAAATCAAGCACACAACAAAATGGGGGAGTAGGCAACACTCTCCACCCAACCAAGATATCCAACGAGGGAGAGAAGTCTTCTTCCCCATTGGCCCCTGAGCCCCAACAAGGAGTCAATGAGGGCTATTAGACAACCATGGAAATTAAAAAATGAATTTCACACACAAACAAACAAGACATTCAATGAATTAACACAATACCAATCTTGCAACAAATCAATAAATATCAAACACAAAGGCTTCATGCTAAAGCCATAGAGGAGAAAGGAACATGGGGGTTATTCTTATGCCTCCCAAGGGCTTGAGTGTCCACCTAAAAGCCTCCAAATCTCCATCACAATACATACAACACTCTTATGCCTCCCTTCAAAAAGATACACCACTCTTATGCCTCCCTCAAGAATTCAACCCACTCTTATGCCTCCCTCACTCTTATGTCTCCCTCAAGAAAATAACAAGATAAATACAAAACATATTTATCAACTAGGTGGACATCCCAACCCAACTCCCTCCTAAGATACCCAATAACATTTCTCTTATGCCTCCCTCAAGTTTTACCCCCATTTCCATTTCTGTCACAATCTAAGGATCAAAGTTATTTCCCCACAAGCATAAGCAATATAACAAACATCAATTATACATGTGAGTAGAACCAAAATAGTAAGGTAAAATCAAGGGTGAAGATCTACCTTACAAATGAAGAGTATCATACACAACAAGCTCCAAGCCTTCCAACATCCTAAGTAAACACCATCCACTCCAAGTTCCATTCACCATTCTCAAGCAAGCTCTCCAAAATTACAAGCATTCCCAAAAAAGAAATTAGTAAGTAACCCCAAATCCTCACACAAAATGAAATAAATATAAAAGAGGGAGAGAGGGGTGATGTGGCTCCATGTAGGATGCCACATCATCTCTCCTCCAACCCACATCACTAAGGTCAAACCCAAACCCCAAAGCATAATAAATTGGTGGTTGGGGAAAAGACCACCCTCTTACACACTCAACCCAACCCACACCCCTTAAGGACAAAATTAAATACCCATGTAAGAAAAGTGCACATAATTTCTCTTTTCCTCCATAAAAACACAAAATAGGACCTAAAATAAGTCCCTCACATCATAGGCCTAGTGGGTGGGTCACTTTAAGAGGTGTGGGATAAGCTTAACTTGTCCCACAAGTCACCAAAATGGCCTAGAAGGTCAAAATCCGAATTTCACATGAGAGATTGAGTACACACTACTTCAAAACAATTTAATTCATTCTCATCCAATACACATAAAAAGCTACCAAATCACATTTATTTCTCCCTTTGTCACATCCTAATCAACACTAGTTAAACAATTGTAATAACCTAAGAGGGGTGTTAAACAACAATAATAAAGTGACTCCACATACTAATAAAAATACAAAACTCACAAATAAAATAACATCAACAAGACAAAATCACAAACTTACCCAAGGTCACTATTGAGGTCACCCCCCAATGGGGACCTCCAAAAATCAACAACAATACACAACATACGAATACACGAGTTTTCATGGTGACCTATTGCCAATACCCCACATTCCTTTGTTGTTGGTCTCCTATCCCCGTAGTTTGTTGTGCTATAATTTCCTGCAAAATCCAACAATACCTTTCTGGCCTCATGGCCATATTAATGATGTCAAAATAATAAAACACATGCATGTATACATAAAAATTTACATCATCGAATATCATAATTAAACCAATGTTAGAATCAAGTAATTCACCAATTGTTCAATTTTCTAACATTTCGATTCTAACAATCCAATTTGTACTAAGATCACAACATCAACAATCATCTAGAAATATCAAGTAATTCACGTCCAATACATCCATACAAAGTAGTAATATTTAGAACATTGAATACGATATAGGAATCAAGGAGATAAATTTACCGCAATAGTCACATCATGTCGCAAGTTTAACATGTCATCAGATCTGTCTATCCAATAAGTAAAATGAGTACAATTTGGAAAAGATACTTATGGTTCATTTAGTGTCGAAGGGAAGTGGGCATTACAAGTGGGGTGGACATGCTAGACCGCGTGTAGGCCAAAGGTCCGATTTGGTCCAATATCTCAAAGGGACCCACAAATCTAAGAGCTAGCTTAGAGTCTTTTCCATAACATATAGGGATCTTATAAGGTCCGACACAAAGAAACACCTTCGTGCCCACCTCAAAAATGTGATATGTCCTCCATTTATTTGCACACTTATTCTATCTATCCTAAGCCTCCGCAACTGTGTTTAATCATGACCACCTTCTCGCTCCATATCCGTAATAAAGCTAGCCCAAGAAATACCTTGTGCTCTAACTTGTCCCAACTCGGCAGTTTCGCACTCCCTACCATACAATGCATGAAATGGAGTCACACCAATCGAACTCTAAAAACTATTGTTGTAGGAAAAATACACCAAGTACAAATAATCCTTCCACCTGAATGACGGTCCATGACGTACATCCGAAGCATGTCCTCTATGATATGATTCACCCACTCTATCTGTCCATCTATCTCAGGGTGATAGGTTATACTAAAGTTGATCTTGGTCTCGAGAGCATATTGCATGGTAGTCCAAAAGTGAGAGGTGTACAAGAGATCACACTCACAAATGATCTTTCATGGAATCTCGTGCGGTTTAACAATCTCATCGAGATATACTCGTGCCACCGCACTATCTATATAGGTGGTATCTCGACGTAGGTATCCCTACAATGAAATTCATGGAAATGGTGTCCCATTTCCGTTCCGGTATGGCATGAAGATATAGAAGGCCAACTAGATGTTGATGTTTGGCCTTCACCATTTGACACTCTAAACAACGAGACATAAAATGAGATACATACCTACGCAGCCATCTTTAATGGTACAACTGTCTCAAAGTGGTGTGCATTTTCTTCACCCCTGGATGGGCTGAATACAGTGCATGATGTGCCTCAAAAAGAATATCCTACCTCAATCCTTCATCTCTGGGTACATAGATCCAACCTCTCGTGCCAAAGAAAACCATTTTCCTCTAATAAAAATCCATAAAAATTCCCCTCAAGGGGTCTTTGACACTCAATCTCTTCTCTAATTGAAAGGTAGAAGCTATCATGTGGAAGTTGATGTAAAATCCTAGTCCTCAAGTCTGTACCAATTGTTTTAGCCATAACTAAATGTCTCTAATGACTCAAGGCGTCTGCAACCAAATTTTCCTTCCCTTTCACATGCTCTATCTCCATGTTATAATCACAAAGAAACTCCATCCAATGTCGTTGATGAGCATTGAGATTGGGCTACATGAAGAGGTGATGAAGACTCAAGTGATTTGTCCTGAGAATGAACCTCCTACCTAAAAGGAAATGTCTCCATCGAATAAAAGCGTACAAAAGCTCATTGCAAGTTCAAGGTCATGATTTGGATAATTGATCTCATAATCCTTTGTTTGCGAGACTCAAAGGCTACTACATGGACCTCCTACATCAATATACCTACTAATCCTACCAAAGAAGCATCTGTGCATATGAAGAAATATCCTTGTGGATTTGGCACTGCTAGAATGGGTGTTGTTGTAAAGCATTCCTTCAATGTCCTAATGGCCTACTCACATCTATCTAACCAAACAAACTTTTTCCCTTTGCAGGAGGGAAGTGATGGGATGCACAATACGAAAGAAATCTTGAACAAACCTCATGTAATAACTTGTCAATCCCATTAAACTGCACACTTCGGTCACACTGGTAGGTTTTGGCTAATCCACGATAGCTCTAATATTGGAAGGATCGACTGAGATACCTTTCTTAGAAATAATATTGCCTAAATAATGAGCCTTGTCTAGAAGAATGCACACTTCTCCAAGTTCCTATAAAGTTGCTACTCACGAAGACACTGCAGAACCTAACGAAATTACTCCTCATGCTCCTCACACGTACGTAAGCATATCAAAATGTCATTAAGGAACATGAGTAAAAAACGGTCTAGAAAAGTCTTGAACACCCCATTCATCAAGCTCATGAACACTACAGGGGAATTTGTTAGACCGAATGACACAAATGTGAACTCATAGTGGCCATATCTCGTGTGGAAATGTGTCGTGTGGACATCCACCTCTGTAATCCTCAGCTAATGGTAACCAAACTTAAGATCTATCTTGGAAAATATTGTCACCCCTTTCATCGATCAAAAAAATCATCGATGCAAGGAAGGGGGTAACAATTCTTAATCGTTACTTTGTTCATATTTTTGCAGTCCACACACAAGCGAAGGATCCATCCTTCTTCACAAAAATCACTAGTACACCCCAAAGAGATACACTAGGATAGATTAGGCCTTTCTCAAGAAGGCCCACTATCTCGCATCTTAAGCTCACATAGCTCAGGAGTGGTCATCATATATAGAGCACGTGAGATAGGCTCCACTCCGGAACCAAATCAATATGAAATTCTATCTCACATGGGAGAGGTAACCACGATAGAGCTCACTGGGAAAATCTCCAAAATCCCCAAAATATGATGACCATTAAGTGAAGGTACACTAGCCTCATCCTCCAACCTATCACTGATTGTAATAGCATTCAATCGACACCCACATGGCATATGCCACTTAAGTTACATAGCAAAAATAGTGCGAATAGAGATGGGTCTCCTAACTACAAGTATCACTGACTCAACTCCCAAATCATCTTCACAAGAGATAACCTTGTTGTAACAATCAACTCTAGCTCTGTGTGTAAATAACCAATCCATTTCCAAGATAACTCCATATGAACCTAAAGGAAGGATACGAAGATCCAAGGTAGTGGTGAAGGGTCCTAGGTCCACTACACACTCCTTAACTAACAAGTCTATTGAGATATTGGCTCCAGAAGCCATCGCAACATCCCAACTAAGGTCTTTCCTAACTGCCACCACCAACACAGCTCTACTAATGATGGTGCAATAAAAGAATAATAAGAGCTAGAATCAAATAATATAGCGGTAGGGATACCACCAATGCTACCTATAGTCTCTATTATTGTGCCCCCGATGCTCTACCTAGCGGTTCTCAACCATTACATAAATATGATGGTTACATCACATGTCTTCAATTATAGGCTCTAAAATAGGTGCCTTACACTTGTTATTAGTGTTCTTTGAGCATTCTCTCCAATGGTGTCCAAGTACACCGCATCCATAACAACTAGATGTTCCCCTCCAATGAGATGCGGATCCAACAGGTACTCTAGTGGTCTGCTCCATGGATCTTGATGATCCTGCCATGGACTGTTGTGGTCACTAGTGATAAGCTCCTGCCGGCTCAGCTTTAGGTGCTCCATGTGTGCCTGATGGGTCCTCTAGGAGGAGGCCCCATACTCCGTCCCCTCTGAGTATCAAATCCTTGTGGGGGTTTAAACGGTGGATGAGTCTACTACTTTGCTACTACTAAGGTGGATTTTGTGGTGACCTAAAGGAAGATTGTGTTGAACCATGTCTACCATAAGGAGGAGGAGCTAACCCCTCGACCTACTATCCTACATCTACTGAATACAACTCACTCTATCTCTATCTTGTTGTGTCTTCACCTTGGTCTCCTCATAATGTAGGCCTTCTCAACGGCCTCATCTATGTTCTCCGTGACAATGAATGTGTGTTGCACCTCCCAAATCCAAGTTCAATCGATGAACCTATGAATCCTAACCTTCGATCATTATATATGTATTCGACATGCTACAACAAGTCCATAAAATGACTCTCATACTCCGCTACTATCATGGATGCCTCGACGCAGTCATGAAACTCATCTATCCTCTCGCTTGAATAAACCTCCTAGATATGTATCTACTTTTGAACCGCTCCTCGAAGATCTCCCAAGTAAATGTCTCTCGAGTCTACGCAGAGATTATGTTCTCGAGTCCTCCACCAAACCCCTGCTCCATCCCTCAGAAGATGAATTGCAACACGATCCTTTGTGTTTCTCGTACATGGGTAAAGCTTGAAGCATTCATTGAAGCTCACTAACCAAGCCTTTCCTGAAAACCTCCTATGTCATTCAAAATAATGAGATGGGCATAGCTTCAAGATCTCTTGGATATGATCTACAAGCTGATGAATGTCGACCCATAGGTCTCTATCTACATGCTCATCCCTCATACTAGGGCTCCTAGATATGTATTTGTGTCATGTAACCCTATCTCCATGCCCCCTCGAGGTGAATTTGATCTAATTGACTCCAATGGGATTTCTCTACCCTATGCTCTTCGATATGTATCGAAGGGTGTTGAGCCTCATGTGATGGCTCTCTATCATGTTGGCTAGGTCGTGCCCCTACTGCTCCACCTCGTATAGTTGTATTAACATCCTGTAATGTATGTATTATCTGCATTAGTATAGTAGAAACTACCTTCTCTAGAGGTGGTATATCTAACTCCACGTGAAAAAACCCCTCATCTAGTTTGCGCCTCCTTCACAAACCAAGATGGGATTTAGTTTATTATCATCTATGTTTTGTTTCATTTTCTAGGTTTTCTACATTTTAAAATATCATGCAATGTTGTGTGATGTAGTTGTAGGTTGTACTAGGTTATCATTTGTGTTTCCAAGTGGGACCAAGGGTCCAAGAATGTACCCACGGCTCGATACTAAGTGTAATGCCCACAAAATTCCTGCACAAAACCCAAGATAAAATCCAATAATTAGTTAGGAAATTTACGGAATAATTTTTTTTTTTATTAAATGGGGTGCAACAGACAACCTCCAACTACATTTAATTATTTCACTATTAAGAAATCATTTGGTTTAATTTAAAATTGATTACTATTATTTTAATTCATTCATTTTGGGTTAAATCCCCCTAATAGGGTTCCCTGTTAATTCTCATTAATTAACTCTTATAAGCCATTAGTTAAGATACCCATGTTACAAAATTTATTTAATTTATTATTATACTTCTAATGTCATTTATTTACTTAATATTCTATAGCTAAGGTCAAACTTACCCTAACCCTAATGATTAAATTCAAATAATTTTAATCCTTATTTAGGCACCATATAGTTTTCCATTATAAAACTAGTAAAATTAATTCCTAAGGCCAAGTCCTTTATAAAATTCACTAAACTAAAATAATATAGGTCACATTTCAATCCTACCTCCCAACACCCTTTAGTGGCCCCATTCACAAGTTACACATACATTTAATTTAAAACATATTTCTACCAAAATATCATCACCTAACTTTTGTAGGGTTGATTCACAACCATTAGATGGATTCAATTAGGGCCCTTGGATCCTAAGTATTCAATCTAACCCTAATCATCCTTATGAAATGCTCTTATTCATTTATTTTAAACTATTTTCTTATTTTCATTTTACAGGCTTGGGAGGACAAAAAAATGGAGGCCATAGAAATTTTGCTCAAGCTTAAGGATGGATATACATATTTTTATTGCTTATTCCATTTGTAACCCTCTCCTAGGGTTTTTCATATTGTTATTTGCTATTGTGTATTTTATTTGCATTTACCCTATTTGGGTATGGACATTTTTTCCCCATTTTTAGATCTAGTTTAAATGTGATATATACACAAGTGATTTGGGTGTGTGTGTGTGTGTGTGTGTATATGTGTGTATAATGTATATATATTGTATATATGTATATATATATATATATGTGTATATATACATATATATTTATGTATGTATATACTTATTATTATGTATATTCACCGATTAATAAACGTTACTACAAATAACAAAAAGTGTGCAATGAATAATAAAATACAGCCACATTGATATAAAAAAATAGTCGACATTGTATTAATATAGTGGCATGTGTGTGTGTGTGTGTGTGTGTGTGTGTGTGTGTGTGTGTGTGTGTGTGTGTGTGTGTGTGTGTGTCACGCACACACACACACACACACACATAATGGGGGTGGTGGGGTGGTGTGGGGTGTTCGGTGACCTTCCCCCCTTCCCCAAACATAATACATATTAAAACATCACATAGTTGAACGTGGGTTAAGTTTACGGCTTATACATTGCTCCATAAACATTTTTGTTTGTTTTATTATTAGAACATATATTTATAAAAGTGTATATATGTGTGTGTGTTTGTGTGTGTGTGTAATTATATAATTATTTCTATTTAATTTTTATATAATTAAACCTAATTATAATTGCATAATTATAATTATATATATAATTATTATATATAATTATTATATATAAGTGATCAAATAAAGTCATATGGCATAGTGAAATACAAGGTAAGGTAACTATAAATTTTCTACTTATTCGTAAGAGAGTAAAATTAAGAAAACAAATAAAATTTCTTATTCAACCTAATATAATTTGCAAGGAGAAGATTTTTCTTATTCTAAAAATTTTAAACATCTATTTTCTTTCTTACAACATAGTAAGAGATGTAACTAGAATTTCAATATTTTCAATATGCTTACTTTTTAATAAAGAAAATAAACTATTTCCTTTTTTTCACAATAGGATAAATGAAATCCATTTCAAGCAAACAAGTGTATTTTCAAACAAGAATATCAATCTTTTAAAATGAAACATACTACGCATTTGATGAAAAAAATTAAGTTGGATATAAGCTTAGATTGAGAGAGCTTCATTTTCATTTCCAAATCCATTTCAAGGTTCTTATTTCATCTAAATAATACAAGACCTCATAGTTTCATTTTACAAGAACTAACCCATTTAAAATACAAGTTTTTCTTCAATACACTCTTGGTAAAATATACAAGTTGAAGATATTATCATAACTATTTGGAAAAATACAATTTCTTTTGCCTACTATCTAAATGTACATACATTTTGTAGCTTAATACAAATCAACCTTTCACAACACATTTACAAGAATTTTAAACCTTAAAATGCAACTTACAAGCCCTCAACTTAAGTGGAGACAACATGGCAATTTTTTTACAAAGTAGGATCTCTCTCCTTGTCTTTTCCAAGTGCAACTATGACCAAATCTTCACTTGAGCTCCACCATTTCTTCAAAATCCAAACACAACAACAAAATAGGGGAGTAGGAAACACTCTCCACCCAACCAATAATCAAATGAGGAAAAGAATCCTTCTTCATCATTGACCTTCGAGCCCCAAAAATGAAACAATAAGAGGTATAAAACAACCAAGGCAACTTTACATGGATTCCACAAAATAACTTCCAACATAATGAAAACAATAACAAAAATCACAACACACAAGTTTCCCAAACACAAAGGCTCAATACTAGAGGCAAGAAAGAGAAAAGAAACATGGGGATATACTTATGTCTCACAAGGGTTTGGGTGCCCACCTTGAAGCCTCCAAGAAACTCAATCACATACCCACAAGACTATTATGCCTCCATCTAAAACAAATTTCATGTATCCCTCAACTCTTATGCCTCCCTCAATAAAACATACAAGATAAACACAAATTTTACTTATCTACAAGGTGGGACACCCCAACCCGACTACCTCACAAGATACACAATAATACTCTTATGCATCCCTCAAAAATATCCCAATTTTCTTTTTCTTATACATAACCTGAAAGGCCATTCTATTTTCCAAAATCACAAGCATGCAACAATCATTCATTCACAAACATTTGCACAACAAAATAACAAAAATAAATATATGGGTGAAGTCCGTACCTTTCCATTGCAAAAGTATCCAATCCATAAGAACAAGATCCAAGATTTTCCAAGTCCAAATAAATCCCAAACCAACTCTAAAGTTTCAAACAAGCACTCTCAAAAGCAAGTACCTCAAAAATAAGAGTCCAAATGAAACAAGTAACCCCATAATCATCAAACAAACTTGAATAAAGAGAATAGAGAGGAGAGAGGTGATGTGGCTCCATGTAGGATGCCACATCATTCTTCCTCCACTCCATATCACATGATCAAACCGCAAACCCAAAGCTCAATAAATTGGTGGTTGAGGAAATGACAACCCTCTTACACACAAAACTCAAACCCACACCTCTAAATGACAAAATTAAAAACTTATGTAAGAAAGTGCAATAAATAGCACCTTTTTGTCTTAAAATCACATAATGAGGTCTATTTTTGACCCTTAACCCATATTAGTAGTTGGTAGGTGAAATTAAGAGGTGTAGGACAAACTTAACTTGTCCCACAAGCCTCAAAAATGGCCCTTAAGCCTAAATCTGAAATTGACATGCAACATTGAGTACACAACACTCAAAAGTAATGAAATCCTTTCAAATCCAACATAAATCAAGGACCATCTACCAACATTAAATACCCCCTTTTTTCACATCTCAAATTACACTAATTAATCAAGTTTAATCAACTTAAATGGAGCACTTTGACTAACAATAATAAAGGTGAATCACAATACTAAAATAATTCAAATACTTACAAATAAATAAAATAAAAAGGAAACAACACATTTATCCAAGGTCACATTTGAGGCCACCCCCAAATAGGGACCTCCTAACCATCTAACAACAACAAATAACATACAATTACACAAGTTTCCAAGGTGACTTGTTGCCAATACCCCAAATTCCTTTCATTGTTGGTCTCTTATCCCCTTTTGTTTGTTGTGTTACAATTTCCTACAAAATCAAAATAATACCTTTCTGGCCTCATGACCATATTAACGACATCGAGATAATAAAAACATATACATATCAATTCACATCATCAAATATCATAACTAAACATCACTAAAATTAAGTAATTTCACCAATTGTTCACAATTTCAAATATTTTGATTCTATCATTTCATCAATTAGCAATAAGATCAAAACCAACTAAATCGTCTAGCAAAATCTATATATCAAATCCAATGTGTTAGTACAGTAGTAACTCTAGATCATCAAATACTAATATGTCAATCCATGCATATAATCCATCATATAAGTCACATCATGTCAAAAGTCTAAAACATCCATATTGTCTATCAAATAGGCTAATCAAATATAGTAATGTCCATCTATCAATGTCTAAAGATCAAATATGATAACAATGTCTATGGCTCCAATCCAAAGTAAGAAAAATCATAGTAATATCAATGTCGAAGAGGAGTGGGCACTACATCCCCCTCCCCTTAGACTCGACTTCCTCCTGGAATTCACTAGAAAAAGTTTGGGAAATATGCTCTCAAAGGTGTGGCGTCCTCCCATGTAGTTGTTGTCTCATCGTATCAATCCCACTGGATGTGAACCTAATCAATCTCTCTTCCTCAAAGGCCCAGGTTCATGCACTTTAAAATACACATGGGATCCACCATCACCTACCCCTGATCCTGCACCTACAATGTGATCCAATCCAATACATGAGAAGGATCTGGAATGTACTTCCTAAGCACATAAACATGAAATACATCATAGATGCGAGATAAGTTGGGTGGCATTGATATATGGTAGGCCAAAGGACCGATCCACCGCAAGTTCTCAAAGGGACCCAAAACCTAGGAGCTATCCTAGAGCATTTTTCGAACGGATAGGGCTCTTATGAGGCCTCGACATAAAGAAACACCTTCGTACAACCTAAAAACTGCAATATGTCCTCCACCGATCTACATAATTTTTTTGTTTATCATGATCCTCCTACAATCTATGTTTAATCATGACCACCTGCTGCTCCATAAATTGTAATAAATCTTGCCCAAGAGATACCCTATCCTATCACCCTGTCCTAACTTAGCGGTGTCATGCACTCCTACCATACAAAGGCTCCGAAATGGAGCCATACCAATCGAACTCTATAAATTGTTGTCAGAGGAAAACTCCACCAAGTACAAATACTCCTCCCACCTCGATCGTGGTCCATGACGTACATATGAAGCATGTCCTATAATATATGATTCACCCACTCTATTTTTCCATCTATCTCGGGGTGATAGGTTGACTTTTAAATTTGATCTTCATCTCAAGAGCATAATGCATAGTAGTCCAAAAGTGAGAGGTGTACAAGGGATTGCGGTCACAAATGATCTTTCATGGAATCCCATGTAGTCTAACAATCTCATCTAGATATACTTGTGTGACTCGAACTAGTTGTATATGTGATCTTTACAAGAGAAAAATGAGCCACTTTCATCAATCTATCCACCGTGACCATAATGGCGTCGTCGTGGTATCTCGACGTAGGTAGCTCTATAATGAAATCCATGGAAATGGTGTCTCATTCCCACTCCGGTATGGCATGAGGATATAGAAGGTCAATTGGATGTTGATGCTCGACCTTCACCTTTGGACATCTAAACAACAAGTTACATCCCTCCAGCCCTCTCTAATTATACAACTATCTCAAAGTGGTGTGGATCTTCTTCACCCATGGATGGGTTTTATAGGGTGCATGGTGTGCCTCAATAAGGATATTCTACCTAAATCCTCCATCTCTCGGGGGTACATAGATCTAACCTCTATGCGGAAGAATATCATCTCGTCTCTAATAATAATCCATCAAACTTCCCCCAAAGGGATCTCGTACTTTGGAAAAGTGACAAAGTAGCGTGAGAATCAACAAGTAACTCCTTCCGCGTGCACCCGACCTCCCGAGGTCGTGCCGAGACAGCCGGTGGGGGTAGAATATGCAGACAAACTAGTTAGGCAATCTAATGTCTTCGACACGCACTAGTGGAATTTGCGAATCTAAGGCTAAGAAGGCCCTTCTAACTTGGACTGGTGTGATAGATCGATCGCCGAGGATGACCGCTCAAGGCTTCAATCAATATCGAGCTCGGCATGATTCGATCTATGGGTCATGGAATACGTGGAAAATGACTCGGGATTGTTTCTGTATATCTCCGATAAGGTCATATATGGATGGATATAGTTGATTCTATGGACGATTTTCTGGCCTAGTCCAGAATTCCCTAGCTTCGTTAGCCGCTATATCTAGTAAGGACAATTGTTCGACGATGATAGGTGGAAGTGGAGTGGACTGAAATACTAGTGTGCGTAGGCGTTGTCTATATCTAATCGACTTATGGATTCGTTGGGTGTGGGACCTGTGGATCACAACCATAGACTCTTGGTTGTTGCGGTCCTGTTATGGTCATACGCGAGATCAAGTTCTAATCCCTAGTATCCAGTAATCGTACGCCTTTTCAGCTTCTACGTTTAGAACCAATAGTTGTGCGATCTTCTCTGTAATACCTTACAGCGTTCTCTCGCAACCTGGATTCTTAAGCTGGTATCTATATCTACTAGGGTGTCTCCAAAGGTCCTGGTCATGGAACTAAAGGATCACACCCGAATGTTTGTTCTCTTCGAGCCCTTCTACATCATGTGGGTATTTTCTAGGGTAACTGTAGTTTGGCCGACTTGACCAAAACGCATGTGCTTGGTCGTTTCTATGTTTAATCCTCTTAACCGTGAACCGATCACTGGAGATCTATGGTTGTTCGGAATACTTCAGATCCCGAGATTTTGGTCTATGTCAACTATCGCGTGGCGAAGTTTGGCTGAGGCACGATTGGCTCAAATATATATTCCCTGGGCTCCTGAGGTCCCGTGATTGTCATATGAAACAAAATGTAATCTAACTGTAATGAAATAAATTCTAACTACGTGAAATAAATCTAACTGCATATAACTTTACCCTTCTAAGAAATATTCTAACAATTCTAAGAAAAACAAACTATTTAAGCGTATCTAGAAATAATAACTAAACAATAATTTAAAACAGACAAGATAACCGAGTGTGGTTATTTGCCTGTGCAATTTGTAGAATTACTCTAAATAAATAAGATAGCCTATCTAATCTACCTTCAAGATTCTCGATCCTACCTCAGAAGTGAGGAGTGAATCATAGTTTCTCAGAAACTATCAATCCCCACAGCTTCCCTGGCAATATCGAGAATATAATGAAATGAAATAAAGCGATTAACTACTCTATTTGATATAAATCGACTAGAACTTTGAAATTTAGAACCCGGACTCCGCAGTAATGCTGGTGAATCCGATGGTGTATGTGATCTCGCCCCTCAAGATGATCTTCTCGTTCTTTCGTGTTCACTGGATCCGTAAAAGCATGTAATGCTAGCACCGATAGGAGTAGATTTTGGGACAAGGACAGCTGAATGCATCGAGAATGCGAGTAGGAGAGGGATAGCGCAAGAGTACAGAGCTTGGCTTATGCGATTCTAGCGGGATTTTACCGCGAGTCATGCAACATGAAGCCACCGTAACTCGTGACTATCCTATGCGAAGAGCAAAACCGCAACTTTAATGGCTTCCTAAGCTATTCCATTCAAAAAACAAAAACACCGCTTGCACAAGTTGGATATGTGGCTTATTAACAATTGAATAAAGCTAACCTGTATATAATGAATCGAACTAAGAACTCTAAGTCACAAGAAATACAAATCTACAAAGAAAAGGAATTCAGAGGCAAGCTTCTAACCGGATTGGATAAAACAACAAGATCGCCGCACAAGATGGGTCTCGTGGCTTACCAACGGTGAGAAATACTAACCAAGTATGAAATAAACTATGCTATCAATCCTAAGCAAGCTAACCAAAACACTAAAAACCAGAAGACTCTAACAAGGAAAAATGGTGGCCAAAACTCCACTCAAATTCTTCACAAAACTCACCCAAAGTTCGACTCAAAATCAGACCATTTGCATGTATACAAACCATACTTATAGGAATTCAAACACCCAAGAATCAAAACCAAATAGAACTCCTAAACAATAAACAAAGGAAAACACTGCCTGTGGGACCAAAACATTAATGCATGCTCAAGTCGGCAAAGAAAAGTGGTAAATCGTGATATTTCACGCGGTGGCATCAAAAGAGCGTTTCGAAAACGCTGCAGACCGCCGCTCCGAAAGTGGTGGCAGCGGCAGCATAGACCGCCGCCTGCTTGTGGGCGGTCACGAGACCGCCGCCCGCAGGGCAGGCGGCGGTTTTGTCATCAAGGTCAAGCCAAGGAAAGAGGGAAAAAGGGAAAACAAAGGGCGCGGGGCTAAGCGAGGCATGCGGGATGTTAACGCATACCCGAGGGATTTTCCGATCCCGAACACCTCATGAGGAGACTCAGATCATCATCGGGGCACTTTACAGACTGCTTCGTGGTACAAGACTTTACAATTTTGGGTACGCATATATCGCCCTCGGAGAAGCGTTTTAGCCATGAAGAGGCATAAAACGGTGGGTCCGAGTATGGCAGTCCCGAAATGGGGAGTTAGAAGTTATACCTTACACGTCCGTGTGTCGAAATGACGCCATCCAAAATTCCCGCCACCTGCAAAATGAAAAGAGAACTCAAGTGCAGATAGATACAATAATTTGGAAAACAAACACTAAAATAACAGGGAAAGAGGACGTACCATTTGTGCGGGGATAGGAACTTACCTCCGTCAGCGCTCCGAACCTGCGAAAAAGTCATTTTAAAACGAAATAGAACAATATATATATGAAAGTGGGCCCATTTTCCTATTCATTTGCGCGAGTTGATTTGATAGATTTTGAGCTCTGGGACCCACGGTGACGGTTTCTTGCGTGAATAGAGTCGAAACGTCTGGAGTGAGATCGTGATCATGCCTCCACGTGCGGAACGCCACCCCGCGAGATCACAGGTTGGTTTTCTTCAATTTTGCATCTTTCCCCTTCAAATTTGAAATGGCAAATTCTTTGTCAGAATGGGGGTATTTTTGAAAATGCTAGGTTCAAAAGGTCCACCTAGGGGGCGCCTACTGGGTAGGCTTTGTTTTTAGCCAAAATGGTCAATTTTTGCATTTTTTGGGCTTTTTAGGTTTAAAACCCGCGCGGGTTTTCGGATTCACGACGCGCCGCCCGGCGTGGCGGCTGGCATGACCGCGCCGCCGATCGTGGAAGAAGCATGAGACCGCCGCCTTTAAGGGGCGTGGGTTACAAAACCGCCTCCCCGCTAGGGCGGCGGTTTTGCACGTAATGCAAAAGAGCTTGTTTTGAGACTTATACTTATATTTTTATCACTTCAGACGCTTTTTATGACTCCCTCAAGCATTGATTAGATACTAACTTGCTCTGTTTTGTGTGTTTTTGGGTGTATGCAGCGAGGAGGAGTACATTAGATGGAGTCGAGAGAGGGAGTGTGATTGGCTTTGGGGGTATTGGATGCCCTTTCTCGGGATGAGGAGGATACATTGCGTGAGGGTCGGCATATTGCGTATATCGCGCGTGCCCCATGTCACACCGTCTAGTCACATTCTTTGTGACTTGTTCTCATATTGGGATGCAGATCGGAACACTTTCCGACTGCCAGGGGTCCGCGGTGAGTGGACCATCACTTTGGAGGATGTTTACCGTATCCTGGGGGTCCCGATCATCGGGAGGAGGCTCACACTGGAGACAGCTGGGTCCAGAGCACGTAGATTGCAAGGGCAAAGCTACATGGGGATGCAATTTATCTCCACGGGGCCGAAGAAGGGAGTGAGAGTCAGATCCATTCCTTCTTTGCCCATCCCCATATTTCGACAGGCTATCATGGGGATCCTTGCCTCGAGACTGATCGGGGACAAGGGAGGGGATACCTTATTATACTGCTGGGCCCCCATCATTGCATACATAGAGGGGCATGGTCGGATATACGCCTGGGGCGCAGATATTTTGGGGACCACTTATCATGACTTATACAGGGTGGTCCGTTTACAGGGACAGTCTTTGAGCCACCCTACTCTAGTTATGAGTTGGGTGTATGAGCGCTTCATTCCCTATGGCAGAGGTGTGGAGGCAAGCAGATCCTGGCCGTGAGGGCAGCCAGATGGTCAGACATGTCGCTGCTTAGAGCACCTCACCAGCCAGTAGCTTCCCTCACCACAGCAGATATGGAGGCCACACCGTACCAGCTCATGGCCGGCATTTGGGGAGAGGAGGCTCTCACATTGATCTCTTGCTCCACCACAGGGCAGCTTATTGACCGTGTGGGACGGGTGGAGGTACATCCTTTCGGCAGTGGTTCCTCGCCAGCCTCGGCCTCCCATATGTGGGCATGCTTCCTCCAAAGGGCACCGCCTATAGATCACCCGGAGGTTGGAGGGGGCCTAGAGGCCGTGGTTGGATGGGGGCGATCACTCCCGGCACTCCTATTGCAGCCAGGGGGTAGTTCGGCTAGAGGGAGGGCCGGTGCACTCGGGCACCTTTACTGGATTATCATGGGTCCTGCTCATAGCAGCGATGACCCTATAGATATTGACTCCGATTCTGAGGAGTCCACAGAGGGAGGGTCAGAGGAGCAGACGGATGACAGCGATCCTGAGTGGCATGACACTCAGGATATTATGCAGGCAGAGAGGGAGGAGCAGAGTGCAGAGAGAGAGACTCTAGTTTCAGAGGAGCCACTCTCTCAGGGCCGTGGTGGAGAGGACGAGTCCGTTGTGGGACGTCATGTTGCCCCTACTACAGGAGCAGCCCCTCAGTCGGCAGCGGCATCTGCAGCGGGCGCTGGCCCTAGTGACCCATCTTGGAGGCCCGGTGACCCGAGTAAGTTATCCTCTTCTTCTTTCAATGTTTTCTAATTTAGGATTTTTAATCGCTATCTCTCCTTATGTTTTGATATTGTATCTTTTAGTCTCTTGCCTAGCTTCTAATTCCTTTCTTTCTTCTTTGTTTTGCAGACTCGCCGACGCAGTGGCGGGATCTAATCCGTAGGGTATGCACCGATTCTCCGATGATCCCTATGGATAAGACCCGGTGGAGCTATCTCAGATGCCGGGAGCCTTCAAAGCAGCCAGGCATACCGACGTCTTTCGCTCCCATTTGGCACGTGGCTGTGGATGGTGTCGACTCTCCGTACAGAGTTGGGGGCTATAGGACAGCCGAGCGTCTTATGAGGAGCCATTCTCGTGGCGAGACCGCGGCTGCTCCTCGAGACCCTGAGCCCTCCGTGCATTCAGAGCGCCGGCGTAGCCGGAGTCCTAGGCGAGGGCGCGCACCCTCGGAGGGGTCGCGTAGGGGTTGAGAGGCGACTTGGCCCTTGTATTTTGTACTATAGATTCTTTTGTATATCACGGCTCTTTGAGTGTTTTGACCATGCCTAGAGCATGATGGCATCAGATATAAACGTTGATTATTTATATATATGCATTGTTTTTGGATCAAAACTTTGTCACTGGTGTTTTCCCTTTCTGTTTCCAACTGCTTTGTGTATACTACGATGTATGTTTTATATGCTTTCTAGAATGTATGCAATGGAAAACAGATGATGCAAATGTTTGCTTTCTTTTTGTGTTTCATGATGCTGATACATGATATTGTAGATATATTGTGATCTTAAATCTTAGCTTCTGTGAGCAATTTGGATACCTCATGTTTGTTTTGGCAAAGTGATGAAAATAACCAGTATGATGAACAGATTAACTTGCCCCACTCCTAACTCCACGCAACTAGTAAGATGCGAGGGCTCATCACCAAGAGCCAAGAAGGGCGCAAGTTATGAAATATGGTGAAATGATAGTGATGAAAGAGATTTAAGCTTTGTGGAACCAAATTGAAAACTACAAGCTTACTCTACCTTAATGACTTCATAGTTTTGGATGCAACTTGCTTTTGCGGTTTATCCAGACTTAGACCCGTAGATGGCCACATAAGTAGACAAAATCTGGGTTTTTAGGATTTTTAACTCTTTTGGAATTTTGAATATCCGATTCATTCGCTTTTGACTCAAAGTTTGAATAGTTTGTTTATGACCTTTTAACGTTTGCATTGTCTGAGGACCCCCTACACTTTGCCCCATGCTACTAGTAAGAAGCGTGGGTTTATCACCGTGGGCAAGGCGTAGGCGAGTAAGGGCATTTCCATCCTTTCCCAACCCTACGCCACTAGTAAGAGACGCAAGCTCATCACCGAAGGTTGGGGCAAGGAAATGTGTAAAAATAAAAATTTTTGTTTAATCACTTTTTGACTTGTCTTTTTGAGTAAAATGTCGATATGCTTATTTCCAAAGAGATGTGTATATGGGATAGATGTGACACCATGAAGCTTCTAGAACAGACCATAGGCAAGACACCTATCCTAAGAAGAAATCAAAGTGAGAACAAACTTGCAGATCTTGGTATGGTTACCGTTAAGACTTCGTCATGTTTGATTTTATTTGATAAAAGATTCCAAGATGATTGATGATATCGCGAAAATGGAGAGATATGATTAGAAAGTTTTGTGCCAACAACATCATGAGTTTGTAATGAATTACTTTGAGAATAGATTCCTTGATCACAATTTATGTAAGAACAAGTGGACAAAATGATCCTAATTTATATGGAAATGCAATGTAGATAGTTATACAGCAAAGCGTTAGCCGCTTATGCATAAAACGCTGAGGTGCAGGGAATTGACTGTTTCGCCAAATTCCTCACCTTCTAACGTACATAGAGATAAGCACCATTCCCGTAGTCCTTCATGACTCGGCATGGGCCCAACCATTTGGGCCGGAATTTCCTTCCTTCGCCGGTCTTCTTGTCGATCCGGCTTTCTAGTCTTAGAACTAGATCACCTTCATATATGTCGCATTCATAGACCTTCTGTTATACTACGCGGCACATTCGGTCAACATAAGCTCTATGCCCGCTTCAAAGATCTAACCTAGTTTCATCTAGGCTTTCTAGTTGGGAGAGACGTGCTTCTCTGTAAGCGTCTTCATCCGTAATCCTCTTGTAGTGAAATGCGAGATCGGGTATTTGACCTCAAGCGGGAGAACCGCTTCGCCCCAAATACTGGGCCGAGAAAGGAGTTGCTCCGCTGGTGTTCTTATTGAGGTTCGGTGGGCCCACAAGGCCGGATATAACTTCAAATGCCAATCCCGCTTGTTTTCTTTTACTGTTTTAAGGAGAATGGCTTTCAGCGTTTTGTTTGTTGCTTCAGCCTGTCCGTTAGCTTGGGGATAATACAAGGAAGCCGTATGATGGCTTATTTTGAACTTACCGCATAGTTCGCGAACTTCTTCATTTTTGAAAGAAGTTCCATTATCAGAGATAATGATTTGCGGGATACCGTACCTACAAATGATTTGATTCAAAATGAACTTAGCGATCACCGAGCTGTGTATGGTAGTAGTAAGAGGCATAGCCTCTACCCATTTGGTAAAATACTCAGTGGCCGTGATTATAAAATTGTGGCCGTCTGTGGATGAGGGAGAGAATTTCCCTATTAAGTCTAGGCCCCATGTAGAAAAGGGCCATGGAGTAGCGATTGGTTGCAGAGCTTGTGCTGGCATGTGGATCTCGTGAGAGAATTCTTGGCACTTATGACACCTGCGTGCGAACTCTATCGCACATGTTCTAGAGTGGGCTAGAAATAGCCCATTCGATGTATTTTTCGAGTAAAGTGGCATGGCCACCGAAGTGGCCTCCACATATACCGTGGGATTCATGGAGAATCCTCTCGACTCTTCTCGTGTCGACACATCTTAAGAGCATTCCATCGAATGCTTTTCGATAGAGCACTACTCTATGATGACATATTTAGATACGATTATGCGTAACCGCCTTCTTTGTTGCGGGTGTAACTACCTCCGGTACGTATGGTCCATGATATAATTAATGATATCGTTGTACCAAGGGCACTCAGAGATAGCAGGTCGAGTTTCATGTAAGATACGCATTCATCTGGAAAGTCTAAATCTACTAAATCGCCTCCATCTAATGGGTTGTCAGCTAACCAATCTGCGATGATTTGTCCTTTAACTGACTTCTGGTTTACAAACGTTAATTCGAACTCTCCCATTAAGGTTATAAAACATCCAGCTTTTTTGGACAAGGACCCTTGTGTGAGAAAAGTCCGTAAATGGTCCATCTTTACCATGACCTTTGTTTCTTGATTCAGCATGTAATGTCTTAGACGTTTAGTAGCAAAGACTATGGCAAGACATTCTCGCTCTGCTTGTGTATAGCGTGTTTCATAGTCGAGCAATGTTCGGCTAATGAAATAAATCACACGCTCTCTCTTGTCATCGTCTTCTTGGGCCAACATATAGGCCAGCGAGACATCGGTAGCCCGTGAGTATAGAATTAACAGGCGATCTAGCTTAGGTGGCATTAGCGTAGGTGGTGATAACAGGAAATGCTTAACTGCATCAAAAGCTTCATTGCAATCTTCAGTCCAATCAATGCTATAGTCCTTCTTGAGTAAATTGTTGATTGGATGAACGGCGAAGCTTAGATCCGGGATAAATCTCCGGATTGCACCCAGCTTTCCGAGAAATGATCTGATTCCAGATTCACTCGAAGGTGGGACCATTTCGAGGACAGCCCAAATTTTGGTTGGATCAACATCGATCCCTCGTGACGATATGATGTAACCTAGGAGCTTTCCTCCTGTTACACCAAATACGCATTTCTCTGGATTTAGCGTGACTCCGTATTCTATTAGACGTGAAAGAATGATGCGGAGTACTTCGGGATGGTCACAACGCTTCTTGGCCTTAGCCAACAAGTCATCTACGTAGGATTCCATGATTTTATGAATTAAATCATGAAATATATAAGTCATAGCCCGCTGGTATGTGCAAAGCACCAGCATTTTTGAGACCGAAAGGCATAACAGCATAGCAATAGGTTCCCCAAGGAGTTATAAACGTAGTTTTAGCTTGATCTTGCTCGGATATTCTGATTTGATTGATCCCCAAGAATCCATCCATGAGAGATAAGAGTTCAAAACCAGTTGTTGATCAACAATAACGTCTATGGATGGTAATGGGAAGTCGTCCTTAGGGCAAGCTTTGTTGATGTCTCAAAATCTATGCAATGCGTATCTTTCCATTCTTCTTGAGAACGGGAACGATGTTGGATACCCATTGGGAGTAGTCAACCCGGCTTGATGAATCCTACCCGAAGGAGTTTTATTACCTCCTCTTTTACCATGAGAGCTACTTTGGGCTTCATGGGTCTTGATTTTTGTTTAATTGGCTTTGCATCTGATCTAGTGATTTGAGGTGTGCACCGCAATGTGGGGTGCGACTCCTATCATCTCTTTGTAATTAAATGCAAATGCCTTTTGATGTTCTTTGAGAACCTGAGTATGTATTTCTACTTCTTCTGGGGTTAATGAAGAACCTAGTTTCAATATTCTCAGTTGTTGTCTTCCGTTCCGATGTTGACATCGATCGTTTCTTCGATTAAGAGGCGTTACCCTCTTCGAACTCGGTGGTGCCGGAGGTAAATCTAAGTCATCCCCATTTTCTATTGTGTATATGTTAGTTCCTTTGTGAGGGAAGATCCGTTACTGGGATTTCCAAGTAGGAAGATGAATGCGGATCGAGATAAATCTAGCGTGTGATAGAGAGATGTAGTGATGCATAGGCATTTAAGTAATCCAAAGTAGCCGATCATTTCCAACATGGTCTAGAATGGTAGGTTCACTTCGCATTTTGAAGAGGATTTGTCATTGTTTTTATCAATGGTTTGTTACGAATGGATATCGTGAAGTGAGTATCTTCTAGCTCATTGCTTGGAGTGAAGCGTGATCGAGGTTGTTATTCAATCGGCGAGAAGATTTTTTCTCGCGGGATTGCTTCAATGGATATGAAGTTGAATGCCTTGCTTAAATCTAATACAACACGTTTTTGTAGAGTTGTAAATGTTCTGGCTTTAGTTTCATATACTTGTAAACTTGGTTTGTTACTAATTGCAGTCTCCCAAGACTCGATGTTATCAATACCAATCCTTCTAGCTAAGGTGAGGCAAGAAGGAGGGCTTGCATCGGGCGCCATTATTTGTGCATTCAAAGTTTAACTTAAAAGAGAATGGGAGGACCTTCTCTCGGGGCGAGGTAAGAATTATACACCCCCGCCTCCATAATGGCATTTAGCTCCATCGAAATGGAGAGTCCAATACTTAGCCGGGAGCATAGATGTAGGGGTATCTGCCACGCTTTGCACACTCTACTTCTACCATACGCAGATCTTCTGTCTGCAAGGAACCAACACCTAGGGAAAATCCCATGCTCTACCGAATCGAATGGTAAGAACATTGGTGAATCTTGTTCTATCAACTCAACGATCTTCGCAGAGTCCCTAATGATACTATTTCTTTAGTTTTACCTTTAGGGGTTGGAGTTGTTTTGGCCTATGTTGGTTGTTTGAGATCCGTCGTAGGTATTCAACTTTTCCTCGGCTTTGGGTCGAGGGTTTATTAAGTTGGTTTGCCGCGCTCAATTCTCGAGCGCACCCGGTCTTTTTTTCTTTAAATCAGCTAGGTGCAAATCGAAAGGTTTTGGGTCGCCTTTGAGCTACAAATACCTTTCCAGATGCAAGAATCTTACTTCCCGAAATAGCGTGGAAGGGATTGCCTTCATTCGATGTATCCAAGGTCAGCCGAGGATCATATTATAGTTAGTTTCCCGATCTATAATATAGAATTCACCAAGATGGTTTTGGGCCCTAAGGTGACCTGGCAAGTATTATAGTTCCTATCAAGTGGCTTTTAAGGCTATCATAGCCTCTCAAGGTATTTCGTAGTAGAACATTCTGCGTTTCTCCATATCCAAGTTTTTGGAGGAAAGAGAAAGGGACTATGTTAATCGCGCCCCGTCATCAACCATTGCCCGTTTACATAGTTATTATAAACCCACACCGTAAGTGTAAGGTGGGTCACCTCAAGCGTGCGATCTCAGCCTTCTGTGGGCATTTTACTTATTTCAAAGATGAATTCGACATCCTTGTCCTGGCTGCCCGGAGGATGGATATAAAAATCTACGTGATTTACTTGTGTTTCGTGGAGGTGGAGTGATGTTAATTAAATGGCCTAGACCTAATGCTTCTAAAAGAGCAAATTTGGGTGAGGGGGAGAGTTCTTTAGCAAGTCCAAGAATGAAATGTGTGAAAAGGTCTTTGTTAGGTCACTAATTAAATCATAGGCACCGATGGGTTTTTCAATTATTTGTTTGACTCCTATCCGTCTCCTGCGAGATGACTTGGGCTCGGTTGGAGAGAAATACTCGTGTTCTTGTTATGTCTTCGATAGGTAGTTCAACGTCTAATTCTACCAAACTAACTATCTTAGGTCTTGGTTGAGCTCCCAATCGTGGCTCAATCATTGACGGATTTAATGAAGTTGAAGCTTCATGATCATTGTTTCCAGTTATCGCACCTTTGTTTGTTCCTACTGCGATTCAGCCTATTGCTATCATGATTTGGGAGCGGATCGTTAAAGATCCCGAGGGGAGCATTCGAGGAGAAAATGCCCCTGCGAGAGCATTTGGTGATGATGAGACGGGATCTGCCAAAAACAAGTCTATGAAGAACTGTCTTTGTTCTTTCGCAAGCGCTGCATAAATTTATTGTAGTCACGCACACGCTCTAGTGTGTTGTGACCTATAAATTTTACGGAAACCACAATAATGAATTGGGGTTATAATTCCCGTTTTGTTGGTTAGGTGTGTATTGTGGCCTAAAATTCGATCAAACTCATTGCCTATTAGACCAAAGTTTTGGAATTGTTGTTTTTGGTTTTGACTTTGGTTTTGATAACCAAATGAATTTTGGCTTGGCCCTCGTATGATTTCACCGTTGTTGTTGCTGTTGTTGTTGGATGGTTAAAATCCACCTGTATTGAATTCATTGGGGGTAAATTTGTTGTTTTACCGGGTTATTTGTTTGGACGGAGTATTAATGCAACATTTACCCTCTGGGCTTCAAGTTACGGTTACCCCATCCGTTGTTACCCCTACCATTTTTGTTAATGATTTTGGGTCCTTGATTGACATTTGTGGTAGTTGTAGTATTTTGAGTGAGGTGATTAACCTCCCATTTGCTCCGTAAGTCTTACGACCACTATCTATTGCTTCTGCTTGATCAATTGCAGAGCGCTCTCAAGTACCTCATCATAAGTCCTTAGCGGGGAACTGACTTCTTCCTTCACTTCTCTACCGAGAGAATGAAGGAATAAATGCATAGTTCCATCCGATCCATGTTTGGAGCACTTCACGACGAATAAAGAAGCGTACGCCACCTCCGGATGAAATGGGCGACATGTATTCGTTGTGTTCTTGCTTGATATGTAAGAATTCCCCGATTCTGTTCTTAACAGTTTGTTCATGTCAAAGGCTTTGATGAACTCGACACTCTAGTTGTTTAAATGAATGTATGGAAGCTTCTGGGTATTCTATAATACCAATCGAGAGCGATGCCTTCCAAGGTTTTGGGAAATATTTTAAGAATAACCCCATCCAAGCGGAGTAATTTCAATCGTATGGCAGCGTAAGCAAGCTTGATATGCTGCGTTTGGATCTCCCTCGCCTTGAATTTGGGCAAATCAGGAGAGTTCTGGAAGCATGACGCTTCAGTATGGTGAAATCTAAGGGTTCCTTTAGATATTCTCGACACGTCCCTGTTATGCACAGCTTTCACTTACCATCGATGGTGGTTCACGAGGAGCAATGGTGGGATAGGTTGTTGATACGGTGCGCAAAGATATGTGCGTTGGCAGGGGGCATAGGGGAGGTCCCACGCGTTGGAGCAAACATGCCGGGAGAGGAGAACATATCTCCTTGTGGGGATTTAGAATACATGTTTAAATAGGGTGGGGTATCACAAGGAATGGGTTGTTTCGACACTAGTCCTCGGAGGAATAGTTGTTAGAGATGGTGGGCCTTCCTGGCGTTTGTTGAGGAAACCGAGGAGGCATGCCTAACTGTGCCTACCCGTGAGGAGATCTACTTGCCGCAGTGGTATGGAGAGGATCGAACTCCTGGCTTGTGCATGAACGGAGAATTTGATTGGGCTTGAGCAAGTTCTAACCCTCTCACTCTTTCTACTAACGCTGAAATGACTTCATTCTTGGGTGAAGTCATCGTACTTTGCCTAAGCGATGCGTTTTTGCTGTACTACCCGGTGTTGTATAGGCATGTGATAGCTCGCTTAACCGATTGCTATTCAAGCAAGCTTTCCAAGAATATTTCAGAGATATTTTCAAAATGGGTCTCGTGTCACACTTATAAACCTCCCATAGTGAACATGCAACTGAAACGAAGTACACTG